>CM066335.1:9624311-10106811 GCA_033807585.1 Hydrophis major | reverse complement strand
AGCAACATATAAGTTTAAGTGTTATTACTCTATGTAGTAAATCCCTGGTAAGATTGAGACTGAGGTTATCTGTCAGTCACATCATCAGTGTGAGAGAAAAATAGAGGCCAAATCTAGTGGGCACCATCTTGTTATAGATATTTTTAAAATCATATGATAAATACATAAATAGATAGTAGTTTTACTGCAGCAGGATTCCAGACTGTGGGATGCATGGATGTAACCTATCATTCAACCAAATATCACTTGAACATCACTTTATAATGCAGAGTAAAAAAAACTTGGTGGTGGTTGAAACTTGGTGGTTGGATTTGCAATATGCATGTCACAATATAGGTACTTAATCAAGATTTATTAAGTTAACCTAAGAGTTTAGTTGATACAGCAAGGTAATCCATAAATTATAGCTTTCTAAACCACAGTGGGTGAGTTCCTATTAAGCAAAAAACCAAGTACACCTCACTGGGACTAAGCATGCAATATGAATTAGTCTTAAGCATGTTGAATATAAAATGGGAGGACTTTCCAGGTAGGTCCTGATCTTTTGTGTCCTCTTTTTCTGCAACTTTTCCATTAAAATGACAATAGCAGAAATGTTTTATTGTTATAAAAGAAGCTTTAACCAAGTGTGCTTTCAGTCACTCTTTGGAGGCAGTGGAAAAGATTGTTAGTGTTTCTCTTGGTAATTCTCTAGATGCCAAACTGTTAAAACCTAATAATAGTTCTGCAAAGAATTTCCCCCCTCTTTATTTCCATGTAGGACCACAGTCTTCCTCCATCGCTCAGGGCTTCCAGCTTAATAAGGCTGGATCCTGAATGGCTTTTCCTTTGCACTGTCTGCAGAGATTTTGAAATGGGGATAAAATCGTAATTAAGCTGTATGTTGCTCCATCTTTTGGGCTCCTTTGGGAGCGAGGCCTTCGCTCAGTGGAAACGTATATGCTTTGCAGATGGAAGGAGCCTTCTTCAGTACTTAGTGGTGCAGATTAAAAAAAGAGAGATTTGGTGGCCACATAATAATAATATTAAATAATAATAGCACCACCTGTGAATATTTTAATACTTTTTTCTCTACTGAATGTAATGGGGGAGACTGAAATCTAGACTGAAATATCAACTTCTGTCTAATGTAAGAAGGTAATCAAATTTTAAAATAAATCCTGAGCTTTGCTACCATGGCATAAGAAAAATACAGAATTGATATCAATTACATCTGCTAGGTTTTCATGGAAAGAGGAAATGGAGAAGGTATCTTTATGGTATTGACCTAAACTAAAGACTGAATTTCATTTAGTGAAATATTGATTTTATGCATACTACAATAAAACAAACACCATCAAGACAGGTGAAGGACTTATGAATCATATTACAGACAAGAAGATCATCGTTGCCCAAATTTTTAAAATAAGCTGAAGCCATTCATACAGAGGTGGTATTCAGCAGGTTCTGACCAGTTCTGGAGAACCGGTAGTGGAAATTTTGAGTCATTCAGAGAACTGGCAAATACCACCTCTGACTGGAGATTTTACAGTATTTTTCCCCTGCCATGCCCACCAAGCCACACCCACAGAACTGGTAGTAAAAATTTTTTGAATCCCACCACTGCATTCATAGCTTTTCCTTCCATGAGGCTGCTAGGGTGGATAAAGCTAATCCAGGATATGAGGATACTTTACCTGAGAGAGAGAGAGTGAGAAAAAAAAAACTCCTTTAATTTTAAATTCAAACACCTTTCTATATGATCCACACCAGAAGTGGTATTCAGCAGGTTCTGACCAGTTCTGGAGAACCGGTCGCGGAAATTTTGAATAGTTTGGAGAATTGGAAAATTCTACCTCTGACTGGAGATTTTACAGTATCCTTCCCCTGCCACGCCCACCAAGCCACACATATAGAACTGGTAGTAAATTTTTTTGAATCACACCACTGGTCCACACACATCAAGATACATTTCAGACAGGATGTCCATGGACTTTATTTTAACAACTTTTCTAATGGCAAAGCTACTTGAAAGATGCTTCATTATCTGAGGTAATTTTCTACTGAAAGGACAGAATTCATATCTGGTTCAAAGGTTATGTGTTAAGTTCTGTGCGTGGCGCAAGAAGCGGAGACGAGTTCATGAACAGTGAACTTCAACTCTTTATTTAACATGGTGCAACAGCTCTCTTAACGGCCACAACAGCTCCCTTTATATAGGCAAGCTCTTGGGTATTTAGCCAATGAAAACACAGGAATGTTAACCAATGAGAAGGGCTCGTCAATAGCCAATCAGATTCTCCTGAACAGACCAATCCGATATCGCTATTATCGGCCAATCAGAAGTGCAGGGCCAGAACCCTGCACTTTACTTTGAGGTTTCAACAATCTTTATTCAAGCACTTTTATTAATTCACAACACCCCTTCCCCCTGGGTTCCGTTTAAGGGGTGCGGTCACGTAGTCTTTGAGGTAGGCCGGTTGTTTTGATTGTCTATTTGATTTACGTTGTCCTCCCGGTATTTGTCTAGAGTCTTGTTGGGATAGGACGTTATCTGGTGAACAGGGTGCCTCTGGTTCTGTATCTAAACTTCCGTTACCACTAATGTCCTCGGCATCCCTTTGAGGCGAGTTTACCCCTGTCCCCGATCCTTCTTCACATGTTGTGTCTGAGCGGTCATTTCTTCCGCTTGTGCTTTCCGCCGTTCCAAACTCAGTCTCCTCGGCGTCTCCTCCCCCCTCAGTTTGGAAATCCCCGGAATCGCAGACCCCAGATTGCAGCCTTGAACGCAGCTGATCAATATGGCGCTTCCATATTCTATTGTCGCGACATTTCACTCAGTACGATCTGGGTCCGGTTACTTGGATTACAGTTGCCTCGACCCACAATGGGTCGCCATAAAAGTTTCTCGCGAAAACCAAGTCGCCTACCTGAAAGTTACGGCATTTCCCTCTGGATCCGTGTGGTTTTTCAAGTTCGTACGATGGGTGTAATCGGTTGAGGTGGGAGCGGAGTTTTCGTCCCATCAATAACTCAGCAGGAGTTTTGTTGGTGATGCTGTGTGGAGTGATGTGCTGCAAAAGGAGTATCCAGTTAATCTTGTCTTCGATATTGCCATAGTCCATTTTATGTAGAGTTCTTTTGACGAATTGTACCATGCACTCAGCCCTTCCATTGGCCGCAGGATGCGCCGGTGAAGTTAGCGCATGGCGAATACCACGGTCCGCCAGATACTGTTCAAAAGAAAGCGCGGTAAACTGGGGCCCGTTGTCGGATACCAGAACGTCCGGTAGTCCGTGTGTTGCAAATAATCTGTCCAATTTCCTGATGACTGATTCAGTTGTTGTATTTTTCATCTCATGGATTTCGAGCCAGTTCGAGTAGGCATCCACTGTTAATAAAAATGTATGTCCATTCGTAGGTCCCGCAAAGTCCAGATGAATATGGGACCATGGTCTCCTGGGTTTTTCCCATTCTGTTGGGGCTGCTTTCAGTGGGGCATTGCTGACTTCCTGGCATTTGTGACAAGTCTTTACCCAGGCTTCGATCTGCTTGTCTATGCCCGGCCACCACGCATAGCTTCGTGCGAGTGCTTTCATGCGCACGATGCCGAGGTGGCCATCGTGCAAGGTTCTCAGTACCGCTCACTGTAACCGCTCTGGGACAACGACTCTATCGCCCCAAATGATGCAGCCTTTCTGGGAAAAAAGTTCCGTCTGTCGACTTTTGAAGGGGATGTAGTTGTCAGGAATTTGGTCCAATGGCCATCTACGCTCTACCCAGCTGAGGACACGTGCTAAAATGGGATCGCGTTTAGTTTCAATCACGATATCGCGAGCTGTCAGCGGCAGTTTTTGGAGTGTATCGATCTGCAGTGTTGTGACAGTCGGAGCAGGGTCGTCAATGGTTTCTGGAAGTGGTGCACGGCTCAATGTGTCAGCATGGGGAATGGCTTTCCCCGGGCAGTGTTGCAACTTATAATTATAGGCAGCCAAGAATTCTGACCAGCGAGTCATTCAGGGAGATAATATATAAGGGATTGGTTTATCTCCCGCTATTATTCCCAGTAAAGGTTTGTGGTCAGTTATAAAAGTGAAAGCTTGCCCATAAATATATTCATGAAATCATTTAACAGCAGATACAATAGCAAGAGCTTCCTTGTCGATTTGACTGTAATTGTGTTCTGCTTTTGATAGCGTTTTTGAAAAATAGGCAACAGGGGCTTCACTTCCATTTGGTAAAACGTGGCTCAAAATGGTACCCACTCCAAATGGTGATGCATCACATGTAACCGTTAAAGGCAAAGTCTCATTATACTGCATCAAAACAGCGTCGGAGGTCAATAGGTTTTTTTACTTGTCAAAACACCTGTTCCTCTAGGTGCCCCCAAATCCAGGTTGCTTTTTTGTCCAATAAACGATGTAGGGGTTCGGCTACGGTTGCTTTGTGAGGCAGAAAGACGTTATAAAAATTGATAAGGCCTAGGAAATCTTGGAGATCAGCCTTATTGCGGGGTTTTGGGGCATTTTTGATTGCCCTAAGTTTTCTATCGGTGGGGTGAATGCCTTGTTTATCTATTAAATATCCTAAATATTCTACTCGATCCGTACATAGTTGACACTTGTTTTTTTTTAACTTTGAGACCCGAGTCTTTAAATCTCTGAAGAACCAACCCCAGGTACTCCCTTAGTATTCTTGAGTCGGAGCAGCAATTAAAACGTCATCAAAATAGGGGACAACGCCTTTTATCCCTTGTAATAGTCTTTCCATCAAACTTTGAAAGATTCCCGGGGCCACGCTTACTCCGAATTGGAGTCAGTTACATTTAAACGCACCTTGGTGCGTAACGATCGTTTGGGTCTCTGCCATTTTTTTGTCTACAGGCAGTTGTTGGTATGCCTGGGCTTGATCTAGTTTAGCGAAGACTTTTCCGCCCCCCAGAGAATGGAGAAGGTGTTGCACCACAGGTACCGGGTAAGTGTTTTGCTGAAGGGCGTGATTCAGGGTGGCTCGGTAGTCCCCACAAATTCTTACGATCCATCCGGCTTGATGGGTGTCACGATTGGGGTTTCCCAGGGAGAATGGTCGGTTGGTTCTAACACCCCCTGGGCTATTAATTTATCAAGCTGCTCATCAATCTTTGGTTTAAGGGCAAATGGAACTCGACGAGGCTTAAGACAGATGGGAGCTATTTCGGGGTTGAGGTTAAATGATATCAGGGTCCGCTTGTACTCGCCTAGTTTATCTGCAAAGATGTCCTGGAATTCTTGGATGAGAGCCTCTTCCCAGTCATTGCTGCTGGTTCGGTGAATGCCGGCTACTTCAATTCCAAGTGGAGTGAACCATTGGAGGCCTAACAAGCTAGGCCGATCCCTGTCGACTACAGTCAAGGGTAGAGATGCAGTACGATTTTTAAATGAGACATGGACTTGGCTGGATCCAACGACTGGAATTCGATTTCCCTGATAATCTTTGAGTATGATTCTTTGGAATCGGAGGTCTTGTCACCGGACGGGAGGGATGAGTTGCTTAAGGGTCTTCCAGGAAACCACCGAGAGGGATGATCCTGAATCGACTTCCATCATACAAAGCTGGTTTTCGATAGCCACCTTCACCTGGATCTTCTTGGCGTCCAGTGATGAGGCGTGACCAATCGTAATAGTTTGGTGCGCCTCTTCTCACTTCGTTGAGTGGTTTAGGGGTTTGTTTCTGTAGGAGTGGTTGTTCCATTGGTAGTTGAAGGGTTCTCGCTTTGCAGGACAGCTTCCTGTAGATTGGCGATAGTTAGCCCCCCTCGGGGTCTGGCTGGGTCCTGGTTTGCTTCTACAGACCCATCCGATGTGGCCTCTTTTACTGTACACATGGCAGAGCGCGTCGAGGAATTTGCAGTCTGATTGGGGGTGGTTTGCCCCACAACCAGCGCATTGGTACTGCGATTTCTGGCATTGGTCTCATTCAGACCGGAGCCGGTTAACCTCTTCATCGCTTTCCGATGATGATTCGAGGTCCTCGTGGTGGGCTGTCGTTGCCTGTTCTTCTGAGTGAGGTGAAACTTCGCTGGCAAGTTGGCGAAGTGGAGCGTGGGTGCGGCGCATTCGGGCAGCCGACTTCCTGGTTGCTTCTGCTGCAGTAGCATCAGCGATGACACCTGTAAGGCTAATGTCACCTTTCGCCATCAGCTTACTCTGCATGCCTGGTGAATTTAATCCCAGAACTATTCAGTCTCTCAGGGCTTCTTCGAGGTCGGCAAACCCGCATAGGCCTCCCAGATTCTGGAGATCAGCTATGAAATCAGCAACACTTTCGCCCTTCCGCTGATCTCTCTGGTAAAATTCATGCCTTCTAACGAACGTTGCTACGGTCGATGCATAGTGGGCCCTTAGCAGGGGTTCGAGGACGTCCCAGTCCATGGACTTCACTTCTGCCGGTTTCGCTAGCGCCTTGGCCATCCTGAATACGGTCAGTCTGCAATGAGTTAGGAATACTGCCCGTTTCTTTCCGGTAGTGGCATCCTTCAAATTGTTGGTCTCCAGAAACATCTGGAAGCGATCCATATATGAGTCCCAGTCTTCTTGTGCCGGGTCGAATGGAGCGGGTGGTATGACGCTGCAGACTTGGTTCCGCCGTTGGTGCATTTCAGCCACGTGTTCAGTTATCGTTCTGTAGTGTTCAGTCAGCTCTGACATCTCCACATCCCATCCTCGTCACCAGTGTTAAGTTCTGTGCGTGGCGCAAGAAGTGAAGATGAGTCGATGAACAGTGAACTTCAACTCTTTATTTAACATGGTGCAACTCTTTATTTAACATGGTGCAACAGCTCTCTTAACGGCCACAACAGCTCCCTTTATATAGGCAAGCTCTTGGGTATTTAGCCAATGAAAACACAGGAACGTTAACCAATGAGAAGGGCTCGTTAATAGCCAATCAGATTCTCCTGAACGGACCAATCCGATATCGCTATTATCGGCCAATCAGAAGTGCAGGACCAGAACCCTGCACTTTACTTTAAGGTTTCAACAATCTTTATTCAAGCACTTTTATTAATTCACAACATTATGGATTAGGAGAACAGATTTTGAAAGTCTTAGCAGCTGGAGAGACATGCACAATAGAATAACAGAGGTGGAAGGGAAGATCATGTGATCACCTTTTGCGACCATCAGACAAGTAAAGCCAATGGGGAAGCCAGATTCATTTAATCACTGTGTTACTAACTTAACAACTGCAGGGATTCACTGAGCAACTGTGTCAAGAAAGGTTGTAAAATGGGGAAAAACTCACTTAAGAATGGCCTCACTTAGCCATAGAAATTTGGTGCTCCATTGTGGTTGTAAGTTGAGTGCTACTTGTACTATTTTATTGCAATAACTATAGAAACATATTTTTTCCAGTTACTTTCCTTCCCTCAAGGCCATTCCCTCTGCTTGCTCCATCCCTTGACTCCTTGCAAATGTCTCTGACACCAACTACTGAAAAAAGTGATAGAAGTTCCTTCTGTAGGTCATTCTTTGTGGGTTGGTATAAGAAGGGAGGCATGTGCAAACAGTTGCAAAAAAGATGCTCTTATACAAACCAGGTCATGCAAAGACACCTTGACTCACCTTACTGGTAAGACTACAAACTGCACCTTCTCCCCTGCCTGCAAGATCTTTCCTGAATTTCTCTTCCTTTATTTTTTTTAAAAATGCAAATTCTTTTTCATTGAAAAGATCAAGTAGGAAAAAAAAAGCACAAGAGCATTTCTCTGTCTGGTTCCAGTTAAAATTCTTTCTCACCTTCATATGCTGGCAATTTGAACATAAGGAACATTGGTTTGTTTTACACAAAGATGGATTTATGTCTGGATTTATTTGGCACTCAGGTTATGGAATAAAACTCTCCTTTTTTACTACCCTAGGATTTGTTCTCTTAGATTTTTATTCATGTTGATCAGGAATCAGCTGTCTTCCCTATCCTGCCTTCTGGGTGCGCACAAAAAAAACCTGGCATTTTTTGTGCCAAATAAACTCTTTTAACTCTATGAAGCTGGTCAGGAGAGACAATATCAAATGGAACTTTTCCAGTCAGCTTCTCCTTGCCTTAATGGCCACCTGGCAGCCTGACAAGTGAGGACAAGGTTTGGCGTTAGCAAGTAAAGACAGGGAAAATGTACTTTTGCAAGTTTCTCTGTCGCTAACCCAACTCATCTTTCTGTGCCAGCAAGACATTGCAGGCTGCACACATTTCAAATTCAGTTAATCTCAAAATAATTCAAAAATCAAAGAGCTTATTCAAATATCAAGATTGCCTAGATTGACTCACTATGTATTCATGGCAGGGAAGGGAGAGAAGGAGAGAGAGAGAGAGAAAAGAAAAAGGAGGAAGAGGAGGAGGAGGAAGAGAAGAAGAAGAAGAAGAAGAAGAAGAAGAAGAAGAAGAAGAAGAAGAAGAAGAAGAAGAAGAAGAAGAAGAAGAAGAAGAAGAAGAAGAAGAAGAAGAAGAAGAAGAAGAAGAAGAAGAAGAAGAAGAAGAAGAATCCAATCTTGGAATCAGTGTAAAAACAGTGCTTTACACACAAACATTTTATCCATTTTGAATTGTTTTAGACCACACACAGGCACACTCAGAATACAAAAAAGATGAGAAGAGAATGCTTTATGACTGCATTATTCAAGCAACAAATCAAATACATTTACATAGGGAGATGCAGTAAGGGTCCTTTTCTTTCTTTCTTTCTTTCTTTCTTTCTTTCTTTCTTTCTTTCTTTCTTTCTTTCTTTCTTTCTTTCTTTCTTTCTTTCTTTCTATCTATCTGCCCATCTCTTTGTATGTGTTTGGTTTCCTTAGAGTGTGTATACAGCAAAGTTGCTAGTGAACAAAAAGCTATTATTGAAACCTCATTGTAAGCAATTGCTCTTGTATCTTGTGCCGTCCCCCTGTTTAACATACTTTCAAATCCTTCTTTATCTTTATGACAGTCTTTCAAGATAAGACATTCTCATTCTTATTTTATAAATCTGTCATTCCCCAGAATTTCTCCACAATTTACCTTTATAAAGAAGCTGTTGCAGTGTTGTAATGAAGATCGCAGCCCAAGACAGTATGTTTACCCAGCCAGTCATCTCTTTAAAGTCTGATTTATTCATGGGCAAATGTGAGGTGGAAAGGAATTAAAGGAAATTTCGAATGAAAAATAAAATGGAGATAATGTAACTTTAGTAATGCATTGATTAAAGCACATCCTGGGTTTGCAACAGGGGTGGGATTCTACCAGTTTGCACCTATTCGCTAGAACTGGTTGTTAACATTCTAAGCAGTTTGGAGAAACGGTTGTTAGAAGAAATTACTGGCCTAATCCTGTAAGGAAGGCAGGAAGGAAACATTCTGGTGTTGCTTACAGAAACTGCCTCTCCGTTAACCCTTATTACATTCTTGGCAGGACTAGACTTCCTGTCTCAGGAACTTCCCTTGAATTTTCTTCTCCTCCTTTGCTGGTACTTTGCTTGTGTGGAGTGACCATTCAAAGTGACAATGGCACTGAAAAAAGCGACTTATGACCATTTTTCATACTTGCAACTGTTGCAGCATCCCCACGGTCATGAGAGGCCAGGCGAGGAGATGCATGCCTCGATGTGAGTGATATTGAGTTGGCCACACCCAGCCAATAACATGACCACCAAGCCATGTCCATCCAGTCACATGACCACCAAGCCATGCCCACCACCTAAGCCACGCCCGCAGAACCGGTTCTTAAAAATTTTGAATCCCACCCCTGGTTTGCAACACATTGTTTCAAAATCTAGTATGGAACTAAACCCTGTAAAATGTTGGCAGGAGATATGCTGGGGGGAAACCTTTGAGACTGGTGGTAGATTGTTTACGCTGATTCTGCAGCTATTGATAGGTTTGGTATTTATTTATTTTCCTCAAAATAAATGTATACATTTGGGAAAAAATGCCAGAGAATTAATTGGATCCACATTTTAAATAGACTGCCTTAATTTGAACACTGTGACACCAGGACAGAAATTAGTACACCACTGACATTTGGATATGCATTTCTTTGAATCTTATGATTCAGTCTTTAATACATACACACAGAGAAAAAGAGAGAGTGTGCCTTTGTCCCATATCAGTGGTGGCTAACCTTTTCTGGCTCCCATGCTGATAATTGCTCGCTTGCTAGCACCCAAAAGGCAATGGGTGCTGCCTCCCACACCTCCTGTGCATGCACGCATGACCTCCCCTCGCATGCATGTGTGATTCTTCTCTTGTGCACCATGCATGCGCACGCATCTCCCACACACACACCCTCCGCTTCCTGCGCATGCATGCCAGATAACCGTCAATCAGCTGTTGGGCAGCAGCATGTGCAGTGGGGCTCTTCCAGGCAACCTCTCGCATGCCGGGGGAAATGGCTCTGCATGCCACTTCCGACATGCGTGGCATAGGTTTGGGCCAGGACCATTAGGGAGTGGACTGCTGCCTTTAGAGATTGTGGGGGCTGGCAGCAGCAATGAGGAGGTTCCCGAGGAGCCTGTGCCAAGTGCGCGTGCGTGCAGGATTGCTCACAGGAAAGAGCAGCTGCAACAGCACGGGCGATTCAGGAGTAAGGCTGCAAGGTTATGGCCCCTCCTTCAAGAAAATAAAAGCCAGCTGTGAAGTGAACGTTCTTTACAGGAAGCAAAAACATTTTGAGACTCCAGCCTTGTGGACATTGCAGTATCTTAGTTGGTATTTGAAGTCTCTTGGGTTGTGAAATATTTCTTGTCTGTGATTCTTGGCAGCCTTGCACAGTTTTGGTGAGGCTTGTGCTTATCAAAGTTAATTAGTTTGCAGCAGCCTTTTAACCGGAGATTCGTAAGACTCATTAAAAGGTTTCTGTTCCCTTTGATTATTGTTTGTTTTATTGCAAAAAAGTTTGGGTCAGAACACTTCCATAGTCATCCATATCTTCTTTCAGGGTTATATATGGTATTATGTGGAGGTAATATATACACTAAAATGAGATAGGCAGGATAGGTATTTGATAAATGAATAAGTCATGCATTAGAGAACCAGTCTGGTGTAGCAGTGAAGGCATTAGCCTAGAAACTGGGGAACTGGGTGTTTTAGTCTCAGCTGGGTGACCTTGGGCCAGCTGGGTGACCTTGGGCCAGTTCTCTCAGCCCTGGAAAGGAAGCAGTGACAAACCACTTCTGAAAATCATTGCCAAGAAACCTGCTGGGACTTTTTCCAGGCAGTCTGTGAGAATCAGAGACTAGTCCAACAGTCTCTGTTAAATCCGGGGAAAAGATTTGACTCTTTATGTTAGGAGATTTTTCCATCATGGTGTCATTATTGTGATTAAAAAGAAATCCTGCTCTTAAGAGAATGCCTGTTTGCTGAAATCTGCTGAAGCAAAATGCCTGTTTGCTGAAGTCTAAAATTAAAGGTGTTCAGCTCTTTTGTTTAAAAGTCTGATCTGGGATGAAGCAAATGTGTTTTAAAGACAGCTCTTGGTTGTTGTTTTTTATTGAAAAGTTCTATCCTTTTCCAGTTGATTGCATCCAGTTCTTTCTCCTTTGAACTATTCCAAGTCAATTGCAAATCCCAGATTGTCCACACACCCCATCCCAGATTAATCTCTCTCATTCTCTGAAGGAGGAGGGCTCTGGTTTTGAAAACTGCTGCTTTGTTTCTCCATAGCAAAGAAGGAGGGTGGGGTGTGAGGGGGAAAGATGGCATGTCAAGAGCAACCTAGGTGGCTGGCATCAAATTTCCCTGTATGTTTCCCAGATGATCTCCTGTTATTTATCTCCCTTATTTATTTCCCTACCTCTGGCTGCACCATTCCTTCAACCTTGCCCTGAGTAATTGATGTGGCCCAATGATTAGGAATGGCATGCTACATAACCACTCCCATTATCCTAACTAGAAGGGCATGAATAAACCATCTGCAATCTGTCTTTAATTGCTATCTCCTTAATGACAAGGACCATGGTCATTTATAACATGCATTAACCATGCAGCAAGACAGGTGCCACAGCTGTGCTCTGCTCAGGCCTCTTCCTGTAGAGGTAACATCTGGCGGTGGGAGGTGCAATCGGAGTGAGATGAGACCCATTGCTCTCCAGGTTTTGGCTGTGCTAAAAGAAAGGGAGCTCAGGGCTATAATGAGGCCCATTTTGCGAATCTATGGGAGAAGCTCCTTGGCTGAGTGTCAATTAAATTCTGGGCACAAAGATGTGCTCAGCTGAGGATGACTTTTTCCTCCTTCTGTTTGGGAAATCAATTATGGAAGTTTTGATTGTTTCCTGGCTGACAAATTGAGCCAAATTAAAATTACTTCTAACAGTTTCGTCTACTCGGATGAAATGAAGGTAAGCTTGAGATCCCTCCTGTTTACTTCCTAATTGGGAACTGATCGATGGAACTGTAGGGTGGTGAGACCATATGATTTTTACATGATAAGAAGGGGAGAGACAGATCCTGGGCTGACTGGCATTGTATCCCTCCTGCTTCTTCCCTGCTTTAAACTCAGAATTATAGACATGTTCACTTTGATACTCTCGACTGGGATTGCATGCTATCAACCCTTTTAGCTGCCTAGTTGGAGCCATTTATTTTTCATGTAAAAGACATATAGGCAATTTAGAGCCAACAGTAATGGAAATGTATTATAACTGTCAGAGGTTTTGAGTTAGAGTGCTGTTATAAAACTTTATGTACACACTTTATGCACACATCTCTCCTTCCTTGGCAGTACAAAAAGACCTGCTTAATATTATTTCTTGCATCTTTAACCCTCTGATTAACCTCTGTTCTTCTAAAGGTCTCTGCCATCTACCACTCCATTGGATTTAGGCTGCAGACACGGATCTATTAACAATTGGATCTGGAAGAGAGGGACTTTTCAAGAAAGCTCTTCTCTTATAGACAT
Source organism: Hydrophis major (assembly GCA_033807585.1). NCBI lineage: Eukaryota > Metazoa > Chordata > Lepidosauria > Squamata > Elapidae > Hydrophis > Hydrophis major. The sequence goes on along the minus strand of CM066335.1, from coordinate 10,093,932 downwards.
GGGTCATCTTTTAGAAGGTTCTGTTGAGAAAGAGGGCCCTCTGGGTATTTTTATTCTCTTGGTAAAGAAAGCATCTATTCCAGAAAATATTCAAATTCTTTCTCTCTCAAATCACAAATTAAAAAGGAAATTTCTTTTTGAATGTCTTGGTAATCTTGCTAAATAAAGAATAGAGTGGAGTATAGAATAGAGTAGGGTAGAGTAGCGTAGAGTAGAGTAGCGTAGAGTAGAGTAGAGTAGAGTAGAGTAGAGTAGAGTAGAGTAGAACAGAACAGAACAGAACAGAACAGAACAGAACAGAACAGAATAGAATAGAATTCTTTATTGACCAAATGTGGTTGGACACAAAGACCTTGTCTCAGTCTATGTACATACAACAACATAGTGATAGTCATGGATCATAAATCATAGTTACAGTCATTGATCATAAAATGCAAGCAACAAATAATAAGTCATACAATACCAATAGGAGAGAGAGTAGGAAAGATGAGAAGATGGGAAAAGATGAGAAATGAGAAGATGAGAAGGATAATAGCAATACAGCCCTATGGTTAAATATCTTTAGGCTCAGGCAGCCTGATGGGAATGAGATGTTCAACAGAGTGATGGCGCTAAAAACTATTGTCGTGTCTAGTTGTTTTGACATGCAGTGCCCTATAGATGTCCTAAATTAGTGTTCTTTAACCTGGCTTTAGGAATACATGCTAGAATGCAATATGCATTGTTAGCAAGGAAAGTTGAGATGATGGAAGTTGCATTGCAATGCAGAGCTCAAGACTGGGGGAGCCTGAGCTAAAAACTTCAGCATTTTCTTCCCTTTGGTCCCTGTTCTGCTTCATAGCCACATTGGACCTAATGAAACAAGACTGAGGGCAGTGGCTTTCCCCTTTCTCTGAATTAGCTTCGTTTGTCATTGGCGATGGAGTAATGGCATTTCCATCTTATTAGAAACGTAGCAGGGAGATTAAAAGATGCAGGGAAGGACGACCGGCCGGTGAATGAGATGGAGAAAGTTGCATTATATCAGGGGTGGGCTTCAAATAATTTAACAACCAGTTTTCTGCCTGGTTGCTGGGTGGGTATGGCCTAGTCAGCCCCCTGCACCACCCTGGGAGTGAAAACGGGCCGTGGGAAGGGAGTTTCCATCCTCCCAGGGCTCCACGTGGGCCCTGCATTTACCTGTGATCCAAAACGGGACACGTGGAGACTCCTGGGAGGGGAGGGGAAGGGTAGGCGGGACCAGCCAGTCATAAGAACTACCGGTTTGCCAAACCAGATGTAAAATTAAATCCGGTTTGGCTGAACCGGCGCGAACCCGCTGAAGCCCATCCCTGCGTTATATTTGCAGGTTCAAGCAGCTTATGCAGAATAGTTTACACACAGGACCTCATTCCAGTGAAGTACAGGTAGTCCTCAACTTGTGACCACTTGAGCCCAAATGTTCTGTTGTTAAGTGAGGCACATGGGCATATTCTGTTGTTAAGTTAGGGAGCCTCGGTGGTTTAGAGCGCAGTACTGCAAGCTACTGCTACTGCAATTTGGCAGATCAAATCTCACCAGGCTCAAGGTTGACTCAGCTTTCCATCCTTCCGAGGTGGGTAAAATGAGGACCCAGATTTTGGGGGGGGCAAGAGGCTGACTCTGTAAACTGCTTTCAGGGCTATAAAGCACTATAAAGCGGTATATAAGTCTAAGCGCTATTGCTATTGCTATATGTTGATGGAGTTTTGCCCCATTTTAGGACATTTCTTGCCACAGTTAAGTGAATCACTGCAGCTCCTAAGGTAATAACCTGGTTGTCGAGTGAATCTGGCTTCCCCGTTGATTCTGCTCATCAGAAGGTCGTGGAAGTTGATCACATGACCTTGGGACACAGCGAAGTTCGTAAGTATGAACCAGTTACATTCGAATTTTGAGGCTGCAAAGGTCGTAACTGTGGAAAACAGTCATAAGTCATATGTTTCAGTGCTGTTATAACTTTGAACAGCCGCTAAATGAACTGTTGTAAGTCGAGGGCTATCTGTATAGTTATTCAAACCAGAATGTAAACATTTTTTCCCCTTCATTTCAGCTCCAGGCATTGGCACCTCTAATTTAAACAATTTAAAGAGAAGAACAGTTTGAAAATAGCAGCAAACAAAGGCATCCCATCTCCAACATTCAGTAGAGTATCTAAATGAAAAGCAGAAACAGACCTAAAATTAGGGGCGGATACACTCTATAAAATCAAGGAGGAAGCCATTCATTCTTTGTTTTCCCTGAAGGGTTCACGTGCTTTGACCCCAAAAGGGCTTTTAATTTCATTTCAATAAGGTTCTTCAAGGTCAGGATATTCTGGACAGAAGATGAATCCCTGTTTTCTAAAGAGTTGACACTTAAATTTGTCATGGTCTGAGAATGAAATCTATGAGCTCTGATGTATATATTGGCATATTTTTATATGCTGCCTCTTCTCATGACCCTAAACTAGAAGCTCCAGAATTTGCAATATGAAGTCAGGATCTCTGTGGCTTCATCTGTTTCCTTGCTTTGCTCCTGTGGGAATCATGACCACCATGACAATCATGACAAGCAACAGAAGTTAGGATAAAGGTTTTCAAGTCCCAGAGCAGAGGTGGGATTTAGCAGGTTCTGACCAGTTCTGGAGAACTGGTAGCAGAAATTTTGAGTAGTTCGGAGAACCGTCAAATACCACCTCTGACTGGCTCCACCTCCATCTATCCTCTGCCTCCCAAGTTCCAGCTGATCGGCTAGGTCTTTAGTTACCCTGCACAGGAGAATGGAGCTGGAAAGCAGGTTAGTGGGGTGGGAATTTTGCAGTATTCTTCCCCTGCTACGCCTACCAAGCCACACCATGCCCACCAAGCCACGCCCACAGAACTGATACTAATTTTTTTTGAATCCTGCCAGAGTGGAAAAAACAAAGAATAGAAGAGCTTTAATTTAATACCAAATACTGTATTACCTTACATTATAAGTGGCAGAAAAAAAAGGAAGCAAAACCCTTACTGAAATTAATATTTATTTATTTGTGTCCCACTTTTATTATTTGTATAAATAACTCAGTCTAACACACTTTCCTCCTCCTATTTTCCCCACAACAGCAACCCCGTGAGAGGGGCTGGGCTGAGAAAGAGGGAGTGGTCCAAGGTCTCTTAGCTGGCTTTCCTGACTAGTTTGTCAAGTCTTTGTTGGTTTCTGAGCTTGCAGACATTCCATTATTCAACCAGTTAACATCATCAATGCTAGAAGAGGGGGCTGGTCCCTGTTTATATACAATAACTTGCCTTGTCAGTATTACTTTTCACCTTGATACTTCCTTGATTAGGATATTGTTTTCTGCTTGTTTGCCTGGTGTTAATCCCTGTTTATCTGGGTGCTGGTAGCTGGAGAGGATTTTTTTTTTTGCTTGTTTCCTTTTTGTTGTTTCTTTCAAATGGTGTGCAAATATGCTTTATTACAGTGTGTCTATTGATGGCTGATTTCTCTGAATTCTTTCCTGCTTCCAGGAATTCCCTAGTGTTTTTGGATTTAGCTTGGTTTAGGAGGTTTATTATTTCTCAGTCAAAGCTGGGGTTGAGTTTATCCATATGTTATTGTAATTAAGGAGTTTTCATCATATCTTCTGACCTCTAGTTAATGTTCAGGAGTGCCCTCTTTTTCGCACTTCATCCTTTCATGGCTTTTATGAATATGATATGGCAAAGCATGCTGTTCTGGACCCAACCGGGTTCCCAAAGAGCAAACACAGACAAATAGGCAGCAGCCCTGACCTTTTAAGGTTTAATAACGAATTCTGTTCTGAAGGCTGCTTTCCACTGATTAGCTCCAACAAGAAAGGGCCATGCAAAGTTATTTGTCAAGGCTGCCAAAAACCCAGAGATAAGAACTAATCTACAAAATTCTCCAAACATGAACTAAGATGTCCACCAGTTGAGTTTCAGAGCTTCTTTGCTATCTGCAAAGAACACTTTTCCAAACCTGGCTTTTATCCTCTTGAGGGAGGGGCAATTACCTTGCAGCCTTACTCCCAAGTCACCTGTGCTGCTGTAATTGCTCTTGCACTCTGAGTAATCCTTCGTACACATGCACTTGACACAGGCTCCTTGGGAATCTCCTCGTCACTGCTGCCAGCCCCCACAATCTCTGAAGGCAGCAGTCCACTGGCCCCTCATCAGAGTCATCGCTCTCCTCAGCCATCTGCAATTGCTGCCGGCTAACCAGAACAAACAGATAGGACAACACAAAAGGTATTTGCCATGCGACAATTTCCAATTCACAGTGTCTCTTTTTATATTGCGTGTGAGTGGAAGAAAAAGTGTGGAGGCCCTTCATTTGTAGCAAAACTCGAATGCTGCAAATGCTCATATATACAGCTGTGAAACCTCACACATTATCTGAATCCTGAATGGATTGTCACCTATATATTGCATTTATGAACTAAACCCCAGAAATTGCCTAGCGGTAAAATTGACTTCTGACAGAACAACAGTGCATTTGGTGGCAATTTTTAAATGTTCAAAGATTACAGGGGATGGAGATTTTCAAAAGCCATGGTTTAATTATCATATATATGAAATGGGCACTTAATTAGATAGTTACCTTGAGAATAAATAATACATACAGAGGAATACACCCTCACCCAGCTACAAAAGGGCAACCAATTCCAGAAATAGAAGTAGGTGTGCCACAAAAACACACAAACAAGTACAAGCTCTAAAGAAATGAATACTAGGGGCAATCAGCGTAGGCCTAACTTGCTTTCATGTGTTGGCCATTTTTTTATGATGATGAATAAGCTGAGTAAAAAAAAAAAGGATATTTGAAATAAATACACAAAGAGAGATATCTTTTCTTGGAAAAGGGAGAACAAAGCACTCTTCAGAGAGCTGAAAAGCTTTGTGTAGAAATGGGCAAAGGTTTATCATTAAAGAATAGACTTCAGTTGGTCATTAGGAGTGACCTCTTAAGGACAGCAGAAGTTCTACAGTGCAGTCAATCAGTGGGTCAGTGGAGGTGGGCTTTTCTCTTTCAAATTTTCAATCAGAAGGGAGATTAGCATCTATTAGGGATGTCAGGCTCTTGATTAACTGAATTGGATTAGATGACACCCAACCCCACTAACTCTCTGATTCAGTGATTCTATTCTTTTCATCAACATCCATTTGTTAATCTAGTTGCCGGTGACACTAGTTCAAGTGGTCCTCTCCTTTTCTGACCCCATGCACCTGATAACTCATCTAACTGAACTAATGTGAGCAGACAAACCAAGTCCTCAACTGTTATTTATATCTACTCCAAAAAGTTTTCTCTTTCATGGCTCTCTTGGTGGGAATCAAATCATCTACCTTTGAATCTTTGTGCCTTGTGGGTTGTTGAAACAATGTGCTTTTCTCTAAGTTTATCAATTCATGCATTCAATATATCAGGCTTTGGTTACTGACAAATGACCCCTATCCCCAGGGGTGGGATTCAATATTTTTAACAACCGGTTCTGTGGGTGTGGCTTAGTTGGTCATGTGAATGGGTGGACATGGCTTGGTGAACATGTTATTGGCTGGGCGTGGCCAACTCAATATCACTCACATCGAGGCATGTATCTCCTTGCCCAGCCTTTCATGACTATGGGGATGCTGAAACAGTCGTAAGTGTGAAAAATGGTCATAAGTCACTTTTTTCAGTGCCATTATAATTTTGAATGGTCACTCCAGACAAGCAAAGTACCAGCAAAGGAGGAAAAAAAAACTCAAGAGAAGTTCCTGAGACAGGAAGTCTAGTCCTGCCAAGAATGTGATAAGGGTTAACAGAGAAGCAGTTTATGTAAGCAACGCCAGAATGTTTCCTTCCTGCCTTCCTTACAGGATTAGGCCAGTAATTTCTTCTAACAACCAGTTCTCTGAACTGCTTAGAATGTTAACAACCGGTTCTAGCGAATAGGTGCGAACTGGTAGAATCCCACCCCTGCCTATTCCCACCCAAGCTCTGAGTGTTTAAAAGGTGCTCAAAATATCATGTTGTTCTTTCAACAAAAAATATAAAAAATATTCAAATATGTACCCCTCTATAATTTGTTTTATATAAGCACAGCTGCTATGTCCAGGATTAGTTTAGTTTAGTTTAGTTTAGTTTATTGTCATCGCACCTCGTACAACGAAATCAAACACCATCTTTGGTGTGCATCATGACCATGACCATGAAAATAAACACAAACACACATCCTTCACCCTCCACGCATTGAACCAAAAACCTCCGACACTGCACCAACACTGCACTATACAGCAGCTACTGCCCTGGGATAGAAGCTGTTTTCCAGCCTATTTGTCTTTGTTTTTATTATTCTGTGCTGTCTGCCAGATGGTAATAGTTCAAAAAAGGGGTGCCCAGGATGAGATGGATCTTTGAGAAAGTTTTGAACTTTCTTAAGGCAGCGGGAGCTATAAAGCTCTTCCAAAGAGGGGAGAGGGCAACCAATGATCCTCTGGGCAATGACGTTAACTCTCTGGAGTGCTTTCCTATCTGCCACGGTGCAATTGGCAAACCCACAGGTACAGTAAATTAAAATGCTCTCCATGGTGCAGTGTTAGAAGGTCACCAGCAGTTTTTCATTCAGTTGTTGTTTTCTGAGAAGTAGCATAATCTCTGCTGGGCCCTTTTGACCAGTGCTGCAACGTGAGGTCAGGTCCTCTTTTATGGTAACACCCGGAAACTTAAAACTGGTCACTTGCTCCACTCGGTTTCCATTGATAAACAAGGGCTGGATGTCTGATCTGTTCCTTTTATAGTGCACTATAAGCTCCTTGGTCTTATTGGCGTTGAAGACCAAGTTATTGTCTCCACACCACTTAAGCAACTGGTCCATCTCATCTTGATAGGCAGATTCATCCCACCCGGAGATGAGTCCCACCACTGTTGTGTCATCTGCAAATTTAGCAATAGTATTACTAATGTGAGTGGGAATGCAGTCATGCACATAAAGACTATAGAGTAAGGGACTCAACACGCAACCCTGTGGTGTACCAGGTAACATGCTATTCCCCATTAAATCAGTCTCATTCTGATTCAGGATGCTGTGATTCACACCATGTATCAAGGCAATGTCTAGGTTCCTACAACCTCATTTAATTTAGTCTAAGCATATTGTGTGAATCTATCTTGTTTATCCTTGGTGACTGGAAATCTTGCCTTTGTCTCTTACTATTTTAACTGAGTGAAAAACATTTTTCCCTGGGATCCAAGTAAAATGATCATCTCAGTACTCCAGCTGACAGGCAGTAACTCAAAATCAAGTTATCAGGAACACATTCTTTTGAACCCAGGGAGTCTTACTTTTAAGTAGTTTTGAACAAACAGGTTGCATTTTATGGCCTTGCATTTCATTTTCATTATTTGACTTTCTTTGGTCATCATAAGTAACTTTCATATAGACATTCATTTATAATTCTGATAGAGGGATGAAAGCCAAAATGTATTTTCTGGACTCTAATTAGATTTCTGTCTTACCTTCCAGCACTATGTCTGACTGCTTTAGACAACATTTCTCTTTCATTTATGTCAGTCTTTTGACCTGAGCCTTCTTTCCATAAATCAGAGACCCTGGAAGAACTCAAAGAACATTTGGAAAACCTCTATAATCCAGTTTTGAGTTTTATGGATTCTTCATTCTTTTAAATACATCAAATCAAGACTTCTTAAACATTCTCCAGGAAAACACACTTTCCTGTGCATATACCATTTCCTTTCTACTCCCATAGGAGGGAAACAAACTAAAAGTTAGGTTCCTTCTCTCTTAAATGTGCTCTGTTACAACCCAGCTCCCCAAACACGACAAACCGCATGATGTGAACTCAAAAGATTCCTTTAATAGGAGAGCTGGCAGCCCCAGCAAAAAATTTATCTCGCTGGCTAACAAGTCTGTCTGTCCAGAAGATTAATAGTTGTGTGCCACACATATTCATCTCTGCCCCCTGCCTTTTATCCCCAGAGCTAGGGTGGGGCCTTACTAGCAGCAGTGGTTCTTCCATCCCAAGGACCAGCCCAGAGATTTCCACTGCTCTCCTCTCCTTTGCCTTCTGTGCATCCACGCGTCAGGTACTGGACCCAGTTGTTCCTCCTTTTCCTCATCAGCCACCTCCAAGCCTGGAGGCTGTTGACTCTTCATCTGAGGGCTGATGGATGGCCCAGGCAATGCAGGTACAATGTGATAAGTTGTGAGTTTTTGACCCACAGTGAACCTATGTGTCACATAACCATGGCTTCTGCATGGTGCAATTTGGGAGATCATAGCATTTGAACATGGCTAGATAATCCTGTTCTGAGGTCTTGGGTGGGCAGTCTGAACAATGGATGAGCCAATAAAATTGGCTCTTGGGTTTTGAGACTTTAAATGGCAATATGAAGGTTACTGCTCATGCATTGGAACCCTCGATCTGGTGATAGAATAGTCAATAAATTGTTATTGATTGGGTCAGGGTGAACTAGCTAGACTTGCTTTTTCGAGCCCTTTGTTTTTCTAAAGGTAGAGAAAGCTGAAACTGAACTTGCTTTTATATTCTATTGAATATCTTTTGCTTATGTGCTAGTTGGATTCTTAGTCATCCCAATGACTTTGTATAGTCACTAGAAGGGGAACAATGGTAATCTCTTGGAGCATTCTAGCATTATAAAGATGAACCTACTGGGTAATGATGCTGCTCTGACCCAAACCTTGTTTCAAGGAAACGGACATGAAACAGAGGTAACAGCAAAACCTTTTAATGATTCTTTACAAATTCTGTTGTTTCATGGTTAAAAGGCTGCTTCCAACTAATTAGCTCCGATAAGGAAGAGCCTTGCCAAGGTTTTGCAAGGCTGCCAAGAACAACAGATAAAGTTACTAAGAAATATTTCAAACACAAAGAGTCTCTAAACACCAACCAAGAGAGTCCGAACATCCACAAGGCTTGAGTGCAAAAACTTATTTGCTTCCTGCAAAGAACTCCGGTTTCTCTGCTGGCTTTTATCTCTTAAGGGAGGGGCCATTACCTGCAGCTTACTCCCGAGTCACCCGTGCTGCTGCAGGTGCTCTTTCCTTCGAGCAGCCCTGCATGCACACGCACTGGGCACAGGCTCCTCAGGGTCCTCTTCATCACTGCTACCAGCCACCACAATTTCCGAAGGCAGCACTCCATTCCCTGATGGTCCTGGCCCCATCCCTGCATCACAGGCAGGCCCCTCATCTGAGTCCTCACTCTCTGAGACCTCAGCCATACGCACCTGCTGCCAGCCAACCACAACAGATGCCCCTTCAGCTCATCTTGCTAACAACATCATCCATCCATCCCCCCCCCGCCCAAAGAAGCAAAACAACTCTTATTAGCATATAGCTAGTGTTAAACCCTTAGGAATAATTGTTGCTGCTAAGAAGAATTCCTTTTCTACTTATTTCCTTGCTCAATTCATATATCAGAAAGGATCCTAAAACAAAACAAAACAAACAAGCCTATATTTGTTGCAATCAAACAGAGATCACATTTCTTTTTCCTTCTGATGGTTTAGGGTTTTTATTTTTTTATTTTATTTTTTGCACACCTTAATGTGCTGTGTTATAATGCCTGAGTTTTCTGAGCTGGTTTCAGCTCAACATTTTAATCCTCTATGCATTAACTTTGTACGTGGTTGTAAATCTCCACCTACATACAATCCATTAGAGAAAGGGATCATACAGAGTCATTTATACACCGACACTGTGTGGTTCCTAACGTAACTCAGAGAGACTTATGAAAACTCTGAAGGGTTTATTGAAGTAAATATGAAAGAGTCCTTTGAAAAGTAATCCCAGGTTCGTCTCCAAACAGGGTGCATCACAGGGGCTAAAAGTTGGCAGGGAGGGGCAGGGATAAAAAGAAAAGTATCCGCCTATGAGATTAATAATTAATAATAAGAATAAGAAGGTGAACAAAAATGCTAAATCCAGTTTGAACCTCTGGTTGACTGTGTGGTGAAGAATAAGGATATAACTCAGGGGTGGGATTATATCAGTTCGCACCTATTAGCTAGAACCGGTTGTTAACATTCTAAGCAGTAAACAACTGGCTCTGTGGGCGTGGCTTAAGTGGTGGGCATGGCTTGGTGGTCATGTGACTGGGTAGACATGGCTTGCTGGTCATGTTATTGGCTGGGTGTGGCCATCTCAACATCACTCACATTGAGGCACGCATCTCCTTGCCTGGCCTCTCATGACTGTGGGGATGCTGAAACAGTCGTAAGTGTGAAAAATGGTCATAAGTCACTTTTTTCAGTGCCATTTTAACTTTGAATGGTCACTCCACACAAGCAAAGTACCAGCAAAGGAGGAGAAAAAAACTCCAGAGAAGTTCCTGAGATAGGAAGTCTAGTCCTGCCAAGAATGTAATAAGGGTTAACAGAGAGGCAGTTTCTGTAAGCAACACCAGAATGTTCCCTTCCTGCCTTCCTTACAGGATTAGGCCAGTAATTTCTTCAAACAACTGGTTGGTTCTCCAAACTGCTAACAACCGGTTCTCGCAAATAGGTGCCAACTGGTATAATCCCACCCCTGAATGAGAGTTTTATTAACATGACGTAAGTTACTTTTCAAAAGCAGATAAAAGGTACTGTTGATAGCATGAAATCTACCCACAATTAAATTAATATACCAAGCCACCTTTAAACTACAGCATTTACTGGGCTAATTTGGCATTTTTTGCATTAATTCAGGTGATTAAACCTCCAGTTGTAAAGGAGGCATGGGAGGTAAGTCAGTCATCTGAATTCCCTTATCCAGAGACTTTTTAAAAAGTCTAAGCTTCTGGAAGATTTATTCTTGTGCATCTTCCCTGGATTATGCAACTGGTTGACCGTAATGGCAGAGAGGAATTGAAGGGCATAGAAATTTCCTGCTTCACGGAAACTGTAACGCACAGTCATTTTCTCACAGGACTGAAGAAAGTTCTGCGAACTTTATTGTATCAATCCTCAGCAGACCTGCTACTGGAGCTCGTGTTCAATTATTTAAAGGAAGCAGCATGTTCCTGTCACCCATGCCATGAATGCCTAATGAAGTGTGCCACTGCAAAAGTTGTGCAAGCCCAGGGAACCTCAAAGATTCAGGGAAAAAGGAAAGGAGAGGGCCATTTGTCTGAAAGGCAGATTGAAAAGCTGAAACATTTGCAGTGGAAAAAAAGGAAAAGGAAAACAAATCTAAAATGTGCAACCTTTTCATCACCTGGTAAGCTCACGGCAAGGCATATTCAGTGGCAAATCATGGTTCCATTAACAATGGCTTGGTTTAACAAAGGCTTCGGCGGCGGCAGGAATCCGCTTCTCTGCGGGTCCCAGCTGCGCTCGCCGCTGAGGTACCCCCGATCCAACTGGATTTGGGGGTTGTCGCTGCCCCGAAGAGGCAGCGGAAGACAGAGGAGATCCGGGCAGGGGTCTGGGGATATCGCACCCCCCTTCCCCAGCCGGCTAGACTCCTTTTTCCTGAGGCGGTGGAGCGGCTGTCAGAAATGGCAGCCTCAAAGGAATCTTCAACCAGATAAAACTGTGCAGGAGGAAGACAGAAGGAGAAGTTTTCTTGGCTGAACAGGGACATTAAGTTACTTTTAAAACACCCTGGAAACCTGACTTTCGGATTGATACATTTCTTTCTGTTTGGATTGTTTGATAACTTTGACATTTGCAAATTAAGATTAAAAATATCTGGGTTGTTCTTAAAAATTTACAATGGCACCATCTGTGGATCAACTAAAAATGGAATATGAAAAATTAAAAGAAAGAGGACCAAATGGCAAGGATTCATTGGGAGCTGTCTTCTACTTTTTAGAAATGGCGGTTTCTATGTACCAGCAAATACTTGAGGAAGAAGGAGGAGAAGGAGAAGAAGAAGAAGAAAAGGAAGCCATTTTTAATGGACAAAATAGTTCGATTAAGAAAGAAAATAGGAAGAGAGGAAGGAAAAATGAGAATTTAAGATCAATAAAACAATGCCTTGGTTTTAATTGGAGCCTCAATGAAACACACTAATTAGCTCAGACCTTTATCAATCCTGGAACACTGCCCGGGAAGACTCAGTGCTGACAGGGAAGGGCTGGGTTATACAGACAAATCTTTTGCTTCTCTTTTAATCCTGATGGGAGAGGTCATTCATCATCCACGTGTGGCCTTATTCCCATGTTGACCCTGGGTTCTTAACTGTGCCTTCTTTTTGGCAGCTCTGCAAATGCACAGGCTGGGAACCGGTTCCAGAAGCTCCCCTGCCTCACTGCTGTCCAAGCCTGAAGGCAGCTGATGACTGCCAGCTTGCCCTGGCCCCATCTCTGCCTCTGATGCAGAGTCCTCATCCAAGCCTTCCTCAACCTCCAGGAATGACCCAGGTTCCTCCCCAACCTCCTCACTACTGTCCGACTCTACTGCCAGCTCTGCCAGTGGCTGGCAGGCCACCACAAGGGGCCACAGAAACATTTGCCATTTGTAATCAGGAAAGAAGGTCTTGCTAAATATTTCCTTGAGTGGAAAAATGTAAAGGTTCCCTTTGTCCAGCCATTTTTGTTTCTTAGCTGTAGGAGCCAGCATTGTCCAAAGATGTTTCTGATGTCATCTGGCAAGCATGACTACATGCAATGCACATGGAATACTGTTATCTTCCTACCAAAGTGGTACCTATTTATCTACTTGCATTTGCATGCTTTCAAACTGGTAGGGGAGCTGGTACAAGGAACAGGAACTCATCCTGTCATGCCGTCTCAAGCTCTGGCTGTCAGCTTTCTAGATGACAGGTTTCCCCACCATGCAGCCAAAGCTGAAGAAGCTTCTTGTATGAGAAGCAAAACATCTTCCAAAAAAAAAAAAAACCCAAAACAAAACACCAAGAAAGTCCAGTTGCCTTTTGAAAAAGCACCTTTGAGACACCCATGACCTGGATGACTGAGAATCTCCATAGACATTCTCTCTCTCACGGGAATTCTACTGCAGGGAAAAGGAATGCGGTGGTGAAAATGTTATGAAGGACCTCAAGAAATATATGTTCTTATACACCTAGAAGTCCTTTATTGCAAGACTAGCTTTTAGATAAGTCACATAGTCCTGAACCCTGAAGAACCACCTTAATTCAAAAATACTACAGCCTAAGTGGTATTTTGTCTTAAGATTTTGGACTGAAAGGAATGGGACATCGAATGAATAAATGTTGGGCTGCATTCTTATTGGGATTGTGGTGGACATAGGGAATTTGACTATTAATTTCATGTCACTGGAATGAAGTGAATAAATGTATTTTATATTTTTTTATTTCATTTCTGTGGCCTGTCTTCCTTCCTTCCTTCCTTCCTTCCTTCCTTCCTTCCTTCCTTCCTTCCTTCCTTCCTTCCTTCCTTCCTTCCTTCCTTCCTTCCTTCCTTCCTTCCTTCCTTCCTTCCAACCTAAGATCTATCAAAATCCCATATTAATATACAGTTAGGTTTGTTTTTTTTTTTAGCAATTTTGTCAGATGTCCACACCAATGAAGAAACATACTGGAGAAATGAAGACGTGTTATTTTGAATAGCTATTTGTGGTAATAGGAATGAAGCTTTATAAATTAATTTCCTGGAATCGTAAACAAGATAAATGCTTTTTGGGGGCCAAGCAAAAAACAGTCAGAGGCTAATTGCACAAAGAGAAAAAGGGGAAAAATGCCCTTACATTAGAAAGCCCACACTTGAAAAATGAGGTCAGAGAACAAAATAGGAAAATGAAGGTGGCAGAAACAATGGAAGGATAAGAACTCAAATGACAGAAGCTTATATAGCTGGGTCATGCATTTTTTAAGGATAAAGTGGACAGACCCAAAGTATCAAAGATAAAGCAGAACTATTTTATAAGGTCTAGTAAGAAGGGTGGCAAAAGAAGATGCTGAAAATGCAATGTCGAAATTCCTTTAAAAAAGTTTATTGAAGAATCCTTGGTGCTTTGGAATCTCGTTATTTTCTTGCAGATGTTTCACGACAAAACAGTGGGGTTTTCTCTGTTTATATACAATATAAGCACCAAGTATGCCACAGTTCAGCAATGAGCTACAAATATTCTCTTCTATTGGAGCCTTTTTTTTATTGGAGTTTTTTTTTTTAAGTAGGCAGGCAAATCTCATGGGAAAGGAATGAATGGTAGGAAGGAGATGAGATAAGGGAATTAATGACTGGAAGAACTACTTACAAAGAAGTACTTATGAAGGTTATCTGTTCCCCTTTGCTGGACATGGTCCAGAATTTTTTAGATTCCTGCATTGGATAGAGATTGAAATTGAGAGCCCCAATCACCTCTTCCTATGTCATAAGTCTATGTTCCTTCATCCTTTGAAACCATGTGTCAAGTCTGAAGTGCATTTTTGCTGTTGCAATCATTATCGCTTCTCAGCTTGCCAGTGAACCAGGGGCGGAGGGAAGGAGGAGATGGAATGTAGCCTCCAGACACCAAAAAAAACAAAAAAACCAAACCCAGCTGTGAGAGCCAAGGACACTTTAGCAGGTGGTTGCCAAACCCAAACACTTTTTCTCATAACAATGCAATGAGACTCAATTGGACATGTGACCTGCTCTAATAGACGGAGGGAGAATCCAATACTTTAATTATGTGGGTTTGTGCCAGAATTAGCTAGATCTGGTTTTGCCTTCATCATTTTTTGCCAAAACGATGCACTCAAAACAGTTTTGCATTCAGAGATTGAATCATCTCGATTGCTTTGGTTGCATCTCCTGCTTGCTTTGGTTGGGTTTCATCAGTTGGAATGTTGACACCATGTTTTCCACACTTTATGATTTACAGTAGAGAGACAGGTAATGCAGATGTGTGATCATAGAATCATAAAATTACAGAATATAAACCATTACAAGGTGCAGGTAAAACAATTATACCATCCATGAGAAGTGGCCTATCCAATTTCTTAAAAACTGCCGGAGAGAGTAAACCTACAATCTTCATGGAGGAAGTCTTCTATTGTTATATAACAATAGCAATAAGCAAAAGCACTTAGACTTACATACCACTTTATAGTGCTTTACAGCCTTCTCTAAGTGGTTGTACAGAGTCAGCCTATTGCCTCCAACAATCTGGGTCCTCATTTGACCCACCTCTGAAGGACAGAAGGCTGAGTCAACCTTGAGCCTGGTGAGATTCAACCTGCCAAATTGCAGGCAGCCAACAGCAAAAATAGCCTGCAGTACTGCACTCTAACCACTGCACCACCAAGGCTGTCTTGAAACTCTTCTTAGAAGCATCCATAGATGTTACCATCAGGAAGTACCTAATATTTAAAGAAAATCTAGATATCTGCAACAAGTGCCCATTATATGGAACACATGAGTGCATAAATGCAGAAGCTTAACCAATTCTTTGGAAAATTTTGGAGAAACTAGACAACAGCTCCCTGATTTTTAAGTTTTAGGTCACGTGCATAATAGTTTTTTCCCCCCATTCTCTTTCTCCCTCTTTTTTTACATTTCAAGATTTCTCATTATTGGTAGAATGATGGTTTGGACTATGTCAGTCAACTAAACATTTTTTTTTTCTTTTCAGCAAGTTAAAAACATTATGTTTCTATCCAGCCAGGATCTGGCAGGGCTCACTTGCTGCAAGTCCCTTCTGTTAAAAAAAAAGGTTATTTTGCAGGAGATGGGAGATGCATCTTCTTTGATTCCTTTTCCCCGGATGTCTGTTTGGCTTTAATCCGTTATACTTTGGCAAATCTTTAAAAATCTACTTTTTCCAGCAAGTCCTAGACCAGATTGGATTATGATCCTCTTTTGATATTAGATTAAATTGATTTTTTTTTTAAAAAAAATGGGATTTGCCTTGTTCTTCCCTACTGTTTATCACTGCTTATAATAATTATTTTTTAATTCTAAAAGAAGTACACAGCCAGTTTATGGCATCTGGCATGCCCCTTACAGCTCAGTATTCCTCCAGCTTGAATTACCAGTTCTCTCAATTGGTCAGTTTTCAGCTTATTAATTTATTAATTATTATTAATTAATTAAAAAGTTCAGGAAATCAGAGGTCTTGAAAATTCTGCCCCCCCCTCAAAAAAAACCCCTAGGGCATTTTTTTTTTTTTTGCAGCAGAGATTTTTGTATGGAACAAAATGATTTCCTTGAACCTTGATTGATATTGGCAGGTGACGTGGGAAGTTTCTCCATTGTCCTCTATAGAACGTGCCTTCTAGGGAAGTTCTTGATCATTTTCAAGGATTTAATTGCCTACCATCATTTGTCTGATTTCCCATCATTTTGCTCATTCAGACAGGTTTGCATTTCCAGAGGCAAATCAATCCAAGTGAGACAACCCTGTGGCAATTGAGTTGTTGCCTCTTCTTTTAATCTAACCTGTCTTGATGGAATTTCTCAGAAGTGTGAAAGAGGAGGAGGATAAGGAGAGTGAGGAAGGAGGGAAGAGGAGGAGGAGGACTGGTGTTTCCAATATGAGAAATACTGTTTCTTAAAGTTAAATAGAATGAGCTGGAAGGGACCTTGAAGGTCTTCTAATCCAGCCCCCTGCTCAGGTAGGAGAACCTATACAATCTCAGACAAGTGACTGTCCAGTCTCTTCTTAAAAACCTCCAGTGATGAGGCACCCATGAACTCTGGTGGCAAGCAGTTCCACTGGTTAATTGTCCTCACTGTTAGGAAGAGTCTCCTTAATTCCAGCTTGCTTCTCTCTTTGACTGGTTTCCAACCATTGTTTCTTGTCCTGCCTTCAGGTACTTTGGAGAATAAATTGACTCACTCTTTTTGTGGCAGCCCCTCAGATATTGGAATACTGCTATCAGGTCCCTCCTAGTCCTTCTTTTCTTTAAATTAGCCAAACCCAAACCCTGCAGCCATTTTTCATGTTTTAGTCTCCAGGCCTTTAATAATCTTAGTTGCTCTTTGAATTTTTTTCCAGACATCTTTTTTGTAGTTTGGTGACCAAAATTGGTGGCCGTATTCCAGGTGTAGTCTTACTAGGGTGCTATAAAGCGGTAGTAATACTTCACATGATCTTGATTCTATGCCTCTGTTTATACAACCCAGCATCGTACTAGCTTTTTCAGCTACTGCTGGCTCATATTCAAGTGATCATCCACTAGGATGCCAAGGTCCCTCTCACAGTTACTGTTTTTGAGCCAGGTCTCACCTAACCTGTACTTATTATACCTTTTATTTTTCCTGCCTAAATGTAAAGCTTTGCTTTTCTCCACACTGAAATTCATTTTTGGGGATAGGGCCCATTGTTCATGTTTGTCAATATCTTTTTGGATCCTGAGTTTGTCTTCTGGGACGTTGGTGCCAGCTTAGTGTCATCTGCAAATTTGATGAGTTCCCCTTCTATTCCCTCCCATGCTTATACTTATTATTCCTTCTTTGATCCAAACCAACCAGAAATGATCCCACCTGAGCTTTACTGCAAAAATATATATCCACTGCATACTTTTTGCTCAGTACTATAATCCATTTCCTCTTTTACTCTGTTTGCCGAAGAGTTGCAAAGTTTGGGCATACATATTTAAAAGTAGATGAACTCTGGTGAGCAGTCCTGCTTGCCTCCAGGGAAGTAACACATTAAGTCAAGCTCTTCTGGTTACCTATTTCTGAGCTACCCAGAATTATTGGGATAAATGTTTAGAATAAACATTTTATTCCTCCCCCTCTCCATTATATGGTTACTATTGCTACTGTATTACCTTGTTAGTTTGATTGCGAGTTAATAATCCATGATATTATTATTTTTTCTTTGTGTAGATATAGATATGGAAGGACCATATATCTGATGCATGTAATAGTCTGCCATTTTAATGCTGTTAATTTAAACTGGACAAACTGGCATCAACAGTTATACGAGAGGGCGGAATTGCCCCATCGTTGGCTCTAATGTTTTTTTTTTTTTTTCTTCTAGTGGAAATGGTAAATTTAGCCCTGCTATCACTACAGCTGGATCAGAATGACATGGGGTGCTTCAATGGACTATGAGGCTGTTGCAAAACATAACACTTGTATAATACTAATCTTTAACAGCAGCTATTACAATAATGGACTGGTATGAATCTTCAGCTGTACAGGTAAATCAGTCACTAAAAGATGGATGGATATATACAAACACAAAAAAGCCAGAGAGGAGGAGAGAGAGGGGGGGAGAGAGGGAGGGACATATACATACACAAACAAACTCTTGAACCACTCTGGCAAAAGTGATGGAAGAATTATTAAGTAGTACACACTGAGTTCAGGCAGATTTGCACACTCTGTGTACTATCTGGGAACTCCCGTGTGGAGGTTGCCTAGGAAATACTTTTACTGTCTTCTTTCATAAAGGGGATTCTAACACAGGAGGCAAAATATATTATAGCCTTGCAAATAGTTGGTGACAGGTTATTGTGATGCTGGAACCCAAAATGAGAAACCCACAGGAGACACCTTTGAAAGTGCAGAGGGGCAAGCAGAGATAGTAATTGAAGATGGCAGCAGGCTCATATTGTTTGCAATAAGCAGAGAGTTCTAACCATTTCAAAGATACCTCACACTTGATGGTTGACATGGTGTCAGGGGTGGCATCTGGTGGCATCTCATCAATACGTCTAACAACACTGTTCATTTATCTAGAGCAATTTAATATATGTTGAACAACAATGACATGTTTGTTGTTGCTGATGATGATGATCCTTCCAACTTGCTGTCAGAGGGTGTATCTTTCTCTGCATTCAGCTTGGACCTGGTGAAGAAGATGATCAAGTACTGTAAAGATACAGGTAAGGGTTTTCCCCTGTCCAGTGGTGTACAGAGGCAGTGCTCATCTCTGTTTTTTATTCGAGGGAGCCAGTGTTGCCTGAAGATACTTCCATGGCAAACAAGACTATATGCTGAGGTGTACGCAACATTGTTACCTTCCCACTAAACTGGTACCTATTGATCTACTCTCACCTTTGTATGCTTTTGAATTACTAGATGGGCAAGAAGCTGGAGTGAGGGCAAGCACTCACCCTGTCACACTCGAGTCTCGAACCCAGACTGTCAGTTTTCTAGCTGAAAAACTCAGCATCCTTAACCACTGAGTCATCGTGCCCTCCTCCCTCACTAAAGTATGGTACGAAGTAGCAATTCCAAGATTAAAAATCCTGGAATATAGGAAGCAAATGAAAAGCAAATGAAAAGAGAGCTGTGCGTGAGATCTTACGATCTGCCCTTCATAGCAGAAGTTTCTAGTGGGCTTCCAAATTATCACCACATTCTTCTGAACCAGCCTTCCCAAGATTTGTCTTCCTGCTGCAATGGAAGTACAACTCCAAGAATTCATACCTTTATGGACAAACTCAAGGTCATACTCCTAAACTCTCTGTGGTTTATTTGGGTTTTAAAGAATTGTAACCCTTTGTCGCTGGCTTCTCCCAAGGATATAGTTGAAGCCGTGTTATGTACGGAAAGATGAAAGGAGAAGAGGGAGAAACAGCAAGGAGCAGAATTTTCTCATTGGCACTAAACATTGAACAGTTTCACATAAAAAATGTGAAGTGGGGGAAAAATGGAATTAGTTCAGCAGAGTGGTAGGAGAAGGCTGTGCAAATCACAGACACAGGCAGAGAATTTCTATCTCAGTTTCTTTCTCCACCTTGAAGTATTCAGCCAAGATTTGACAAAGGGTTAGGGACGATGAATTAGGGGGTAAATAAAAGCCCTTTTCAAACTGGTTTTCAACAGGTGAAGCAGAAAAGGCTGCAGATTTGTCAGTGGGCAAAAGGCCTGGGAATTGACTTCACTGTAACAAATGCTTGACCCAATGGTGGTTCAATGGAGGTGGTAGGAGAGTAAATAGGCTCAAATATTGTTCCTGGTGAAGAAAGGCATGAAAAGCAAGCATATATAATACGGGCAGTCCTCAACTTGCCACAGTTCGTTTAGTGACTGTTCGAAGTTTCAAATGGCACTGAAAAATGTGCCTTGTGACCATTTTTCTGTGGTCGTGTGATCAAAATTCAGACTCTTTGGCAACCAGCTCATATTTATGACCGTTGCTGTGTCCCAGGGTCATGTGATCACTTTCTGACAAGCAATGTCAATGAGGAAGCCAGATTCACTTAAGAACCAGATGGCTAACTTGTCAACTGCAAGTGATTCACTTAACAATGGTGGCAAGAAAGGTCGTAAAATGGGGCAAAACTCACTTAACAAATGTCTCACTTAGCAACAGAAATGTTGGGCTCAATTGTGGTCATAAGTCACAGGCTACCTTTTATTGGTTATAAACCTCTCCGTGCAGTAAATAAACTCTTCAAACCACCAATATAGGATGATGATTTGATTCCTACTTTGGAGTTAAGTATGTGAAGCTGTACATGCATATATTTTAATTACAGCCAATCATTTTTACTGTATCAGTTGCTTCTGGGGAGTGCTAACATTTTACTGCCCCAGATAAGCACTGAATTTTCTACAGGGCAGTTTATCTTTTACAACCCTTGTACTCATGAGGAGTTATAATCTGTTTTTCAACAAAGGATCAAACAAACAATGGATCTCTTTGTTTCTGGTGTATAATTACATAGAGAGTGTCATATAACATGGCTGCACTCCATGGAATGGAATGGAATAGAGTAGAATAGAATAGAATTCTTTATTGGCCAAGTATGGTTGGACATACAAGGACCTTGTCTCCGGTGCATAATCTCTCAGTGTATATATAAACAACAAAGTGATAAGTCATAGATCATAAATCACAAGACACAACTGATATATCATAATTTACCAATAGGAGAAGGTAGTAGGAAAAATGAGAGGTGAGAAGGATGAGAAGGATGAGGAGATGACAAGGAAAATAGCTACACAGTCCTACTACATGGGTAAATAGAATTCTTTTTATTGGCCAAGTTTGATTGGACACACAAGGAATTTGTCTTGGTGCAAATATTCTCAGTATACATCAAAGAAAAGATACATTCATCGAGTCAAGAATCATAAGCTACAACACTTAATGATAGTCATAGGGTACAGTCAGCAGTCAAATCATACTAGGAAACAATATAAATTGTAAGGACACAAGTGACAAAGTTACAGTCATATAGTCACAAGTGGGAGGGGATGGGTGATAAAGAGTGATGAGAAGATTAATAGTAATAGTAATGCAGACTTAGTAAACAGTGTTGAGGGAATTATTTGTTTAGTAGAGTGATGGCATTCGGGAAAAATCTGTCCTTGTGTCTAGTTGTTCTGGTGTGCAGTGCTCTATATCTATATCTGTCTGTCTGTCTGTCTGTTTCTCTCTCTCTCTCTCTCTCTCTCTCTGGATAGAAGTCAGTGTTGTAGGAGTTAGGTATTTAGCAGAATGATTGCAAGAAAGAAACTATCATTGTGTCTGGTTGCTTAGGCATGCAGTGCCCTATAGTGGCATCTTGAAGGGAGTTGTTGAAATAGTTTATGTTCAGGATGTGAGGGATCTGTACATATTTTCTCAGTCCTCTTTCTGGTTCGTGCAATAGACAGGTCCTGTATATGGTATTATTCATACACTTATTCCTATGGACTAAATCCAGAGCTGACTAGAACATTGCATGAACTCCTTCACAGTTTGAAGGGGTACCCAACATTAAGCAAATTAAGGTGCCTAATATACAAATCTAGGCATCTGAAACAGTTAATCTTACAAGATTTCTGCCTGGCAGTAAGCAATTTAGTGACAATATATTGAACAATTCACAATTTGCTGCTTTTTAATGACATTAAAAACTCATTGCCTTAGTCAGCCATTATATTCTATTATATAATAAGGTGTGCCTTGAATAGATCCAGTTGAGTGTGAGGGTAGATCCAATATGATATTAGCAGAGATACAGGTGGAACTTGCTCAACTTATAACCACAGTTGGGGCTGGAACTTCTGTTGCAAAGCATTAAGTGAGTTACACCTGATTTTATGATGTTTTTTTTTGGACAGGGTTCTTAAAGTGAATCACTCCAGTCATTAAGCAAATCATGCAGCTGTTCAATGAATCTGACTGCCTGCATTGACTTTCCTTGTCAGAAGCCTCCTGAGAAGATCATAGATAGCAATCATGTCACTCCAAGATGCTGCCACCATTGTAAATACATGCCAGTGGCCAAGCTCTTGAATTTTGACCATGTAACAGTGGGGATACTGCAATGATTATAAGGGCAAAGACCAGTTGTAAGTCACTTTGTTTCAATGCTGTTATAACTTTGGGTGGTTATTAAATAAATGGTCATAAATCAAGGACTATCTGTAAACAAAACAAATCCAAATATCCTTGATTTCTAGGTAATCTCAATGTGATAAAGAAGATTAGTGAAGAATATATCATCTATCTATCTATCTATCTATCTATCTATCTATCTATCTATCTATCTATCTATCTATCTATCTATTTATCTATCTATCTCACTCTATCTATCTATCTATCTATCTATCTATCTATCTATCTATCTATCTATCTATCTATCTATCTATCTATCTTCTACCTTCCTACCTACCATCCCTCCCTCCTTCCATCTACCTATCTATAAAAGGGGAGGAGAATTTATTGCTTTTTCTTTTTTTTCCAGCCAGGGTGGATCCTACATGTTAATAGTTAAATGTTAAATTTAATTGACTACTTTTTCCTTCTTTTTTGTACACATTTTTTTCTTTTTTGTGATAGAGTTGAAGGCTTTTGTTTTGTTTCATTTTGTTCAGTTGTTTTACTGTTCTGTATTTTATTTTCTATGGGACTAAAGGTGAAGATCAGAGAACCAAGTGATTTTGACCCAATTTAAGTTCACAAGTATCAATTAGATAATTTGAAGGATCAGAAGCAAAGAGTGAACAATTTCACAAACTCATTTTTCTGGGTGTGTTGATGGGGCATCTAGGCACCTCACTTTAAAAGACCAAAACAACAACAACCCCCAAGCCAAAGCGACCCAAAAACACACTGCAGCTCACGCACCTTGAGTAAAAAGTATTATTTTACGAAGCCAAATTGCAAAATAATAACGGCTATTGTTGCAAAATATTCAGCTACAAGTCTACAGATATTTTACATACATGGATTACGGAGAGAGCGAAAGAACAAGAGAGAGAGAGAAATCCGTAATCCAACTGCTCTTGCTTGAATCATATCCTACCATTTGTGGTGTCTTCAGAGAATTAGACATAGTTTTAATAACCCTTTGGAAGCTGTTGCCTGGTCAGTGGGGAACAGATTGGTGATTTTCTGGACCTAATCAGAGTTGCTAAAGTCTCACTTCTCCAGATGAAAATTGCTCTTATTGCTACTGACAGAAGCAAACCAGCAATCTGTCTCGGGATCACTGGGGCGGATAAAAGCAATGATCTCTGATTAAGATTGCTGATTTCACACAATGCATTAGTGCCTTCCCCTTTCCTTTCCTAGGATCTCTGATCACCATCACTCCAATCTAATTCTCACTTTAATGAGAAACCAGCATTATCAATGAGGGGTCCTTGGTGCTCTTTGAGCTTGTTGGTTTTCTGGCTGACATTTCATTACCAAACTAAGTACCATCATCCGTGCAAGAAGGGAGTGGGGTTCCAGCATGGATGATGTTTACTTAGTTTGGTAATGAAATGTCAGCCAGAAAACCAACAAGATCAGAGAGCACCAAGGACCCCTCATTTCAACTCTGAGGTAGTAATATTCTTTATCAATACAGTGTTATCAAGAACAATAGCTAGGAATCAGTTAAACTTCTGCTTTCTTCATAATGGATGGAGGGAATCCACACAGGAGAAAAAATATGATTTGTATGTGGATGAGAACAGGCAACTATTTATAGTACCACTTTATAATGCCTTGGAAAGGCTACACTTGGAATCCTGCATCCAGTTTTGGTCACCATGATGTAAAAAAAAATGTTGAGACTCTACAGTAAAATGAGTGCAGAGAAGAGCAACAAAGATGATTAGGGGACTGGAGGCTAAAACGTACAAAGAAATGGTTGCTGGAATTGGATATGTTCAGTTTAATGAAAAGAAGGACGAGAGATGACATGATAGCAGTGTTTCAATATTTCAGGGGCTGCCACAAGGAAGAAAGGGTCTAACTATTATCCAAAGCACCTGAGGGCAGGCAAGAAGCAATGGGTGGAAACTAATCAAGGAGAGAAGCAACTTAGAACTAAAGAGAAATTTTCTGACAGTGAAAACAATTAATCAGTGGAACTGCTTGCCTCCAGAAGTTGTGAATGCTCCAACTCTGGAAGTTTTTAAGAAGAGATTGTACAACCATTTGTCTGAAATGGTATATAGGGTTTCCTGCCTAAACAGGGGTCCATTCCTCCAAGGTCCATTCCAGTTATCCTATTCCAACTCCAACTCCAACTCCAACTCCTATTCCATTCCATTCCATTCTATATTCTATTCTATTCTATTCTATTCTATTCTATTCTATTCTATTCTATTCTATTCTATTCTATTCTATTCTATTCTATTCTATTCTATGGAACTGCTTGCTTCCAGAAGTTGTGAATGCTCCAACACTGGAAGTTTTAAAGAAGAAATTGGATAACCATTTGTCTGAAATGGTATAGAGTTTCCTGCCTAACAAGGGGGTTGGAAGGTCCCTTCCAATTGTGTTATTCTATTCTATTCTATTCTAATTCTATTTTAACTTTTTGTGAGTGGAATCTAAGGCATTTTATTTATGAAACTGAGTTGAAGCCAAGAGCTAGCAGAAGTACATAGTAACTACAGAAACAAAATCAGAATAAACATAATTGAAATTGCCAGAAGAGGTTAAAGGCTAATATTATAGAAATGGGGAAATAGAAATACAGAATTTAGAAATATATACAACTCATCAGTGGTTTGATGTGTGCCTTGGGGTCAGAAATGTCCCAGTTTCTGTCTCAGTCCTCTCTATGGGTCAAACATACTTCTGTGATGTTTTCTCGAGGAATTTCTTGGGATCATTTCTGTCCTCTCAATAGTAGCCATCAATGATGATCATGTTTGAAAGAAAAGACCCATCATAATCTTTGTGGATCAATTTGCGCAGCGGGACAGTTTTTTCTGGGACACTCCAGAAATTATTTGAACTAACTTCACTTTGTCATCATAACCTTGATGGTTATCAGTTAATTAGAGAGCTATGCTGTACTGTAAGTTAGTCTTCCTTAGACAGCATCTCATTATTTCAGACAATTAGTTCCAATGCTTGGTGGAAGCTGTCCTATCTCTGAAGAGGACAAATTTATTTTCTGAAATGACTCTTCTAATTTCCTTCCACTGGGGAAGGTTGAAATAAGCTTCAGATATTGGGGCCAAGGAAATTTAAGATTGATTGCCATGTATCTCCTCTATTGGAGCCATATTCCAGAAGACTTGCTCATATGCAGCCTAGGTTTGCAATGACTGCAAATACAAGAGGAGAACCAAATAATGTCATTGTCCATTGATTTTTTTCTCATCAACTGGGAGACCAGGTTAAGATACCTTTTCTGCTTTTGAAACTAAGGAAGGTTCAAAAGCAGTTGAAACAAACACTTCTTTATCAAGAGATTTGTTATTATTAGTGTATGGCATTGTTACAATATCCGGGAGACCACAATGCTAGTGCAGAGTGATAGTTTGGCTTGCCAAGATAACAGCTCTGTTATAGGATATGTGCTTCCCAAGGTGCGCCACAGAAGGGAAGCTGGCTTCATACCAGAGAGAAAGATGAGTGGCTGTTCCGGCAGCTTTATCTAAGCCCCACTCCACCTCTCAGAGTTGTCTTACAAGCAACTGGGAAGATTCAGAGTCACCAGGGACCTGATTGACTGCATAGAGCACAGCTCATCTCCTCACCAAAGTGGTACCCATCTATCTACTTGCATAGAACATACTTTTGAATTGTTAGGTGGACAGAAGCTGAGGTGAGTGATGGGAACTCATCCTTCCAGCCAGAGCTAGGGCTTTGAACTGCTGGAGCTGAGATCATCTCCAGCGTTATTAAGCCACTGAGCCACCACACTTCCTACCAAGAGATGTGGGACTACCTACTAGCTTTGAATGACTTAAAAAAAGGGGGGGGGGCTGGACTAGTTGATAGAAGTCATAGGAATCAATGACTATCAGCCTTGATGACAATAGGACTGCTTGTGAAGGCCAGCTGCTGGGACACCAGTGGGCTTCCTTGTATGTTTTGTCAGAACAAACTGATTGACTAAATGAGCCAGTAAGGCCCAGCTTCTATTCTTATGTTCATTGGGTTTTAGACATGTATGTATTCGATTTATTTATTTAGCAGATTTATATAGGCATCCATCTCACAGAACCTGATTCTGGGCAGTATACAACCCCAGTGACAATTAAAACTACATCACATTCATTAAAACACAAATAAAAATAAAAATAAACACAGAAAAACCATGATTGTGGGAGAATACCAATCAACTTGCAGGTGTCCCATGGATGCTGGGAGAAAACATGGGATAACAAGGTTGGGGCTAAGAAATGTCTTATTGACCAAAATATTACTCAAATTCTTCATTAGCATTAATTGTGGATTTAACTAGAATCATAGAATCACAGAGTTGGAAGGGACCTTGAAGGTTTTCTAGTCCATCTCCCTGCTCAAGGCAGGAGATCTTATACCCTCCCAGGCAAATGATTGTCCAATCTCTTCTTGCGATGAAGCAACCCCAACTCTGGGAAGCAAGCTGTTCCATTGATTAATTGTCATTACTGTCAGGAAATTTTCCCTTGATTCCAGGTTGGATCCTTCTTTGATATGTTTCTATCTGTTGTATCTAGTCCTGCCTTCTGGTACTTTGGAGAATAAGTCAACTCTCTCTTCTCTGACCAGCCCTTGTAACAAAAGACAGTTATCATGTCACTCCTAAATCTTCTCTTTGTTAGGCTAGACATAGCTAGTTCCCCTAACTGTTCATTATATCTGGATTTAACCTCCAGATCCCTCATCATGCCAACTACAAACTAATCAACATATCAATTAGTTGGTATGTGACACTTGAACTGGCCACAAATTGTTTTTTGAAATGCTCCAAGTGATGGTAAATTAATGGACAAAGAAATTGTACTGATGATTGTAACACAATTGTCAACTGGGAAGAGAAATTCTTTGAGTGATAAGTGACCTGACATCTAAGTTGGCCAACATGTGACTGTTCCAACATCTATCAAGCTCTGTGAAGCCATATCCTTGACCCAAGGAATCAATTTTTACAATGAACCATCCGTCTTTTTCTAGGAATTTGCAGGGCAAAAAGAAATAGGAAGGACAGATAATGAGAAATCAGAAATTGGAACAGGAAAAAAATGGAATGAGAAGCTTCATCAACTTTGATTGGCCACTCCCTGGATGGTTTCAAACCAGTCCAATCACTAGAATGTGACTTTCAACAAACTTTCCCCAGAAGAATGTCCCTTTTGCCTGAAAAAAAAGTTGTATTTGCTATTGACAGATAAAAGAACCAATGTCTTTTATGAAAGTGCAGCAGTTGGCTTTAAATATAAATGCTCAGATGAACAATCTATCCACAATGGAAAGAGCAATAAAGCACATAGCACCTCTATCCCTAGGATCAAGCTCAAATAAGGAACTCAAACATCTATTCCTGAGTAATCCCATCCTTCCATGTTGTTGTGTTTCTCTAATAACTTGCATTGTTGCAACAGGTTTAAATTATTTGTAAGACTTTTTGAGCTTCACACTTATCTGGGGAATAAACTATAAATAAGATAAATAACAAACTCAGGCTTCAAAATTTTCTAAAGCTAGTTGCACAATTCAGTGCTACTCCAGTGGAAATTGTTTTTCTGTTCCTTTCCTTTCCCTCTTCCCCCCTTTCCCCTTTCCTCCCCTTCCCCTTTCCCCTTTCATTCTGCCACATTTTTTGTTGAGTGAGGCTGTCCATAGTCTAGAAATAGTAACATATAAACCTCTCCATGCCAGCAGATCCTCCTATCTCCTCTTATCATTTTGGCAAGCTTTTCTGAAGCTTAGCTGTATGTGACACCACTGAAGCAAGCAGCTTATAATGGAAAGACATAAAAGTGTCATTGACCAAGTCAAAAGTTGATGAGGAGAGCTGTCAGACGGAACTTGGCTTTGCAAGTTTCTTTTATAACTATCTAATGAAAATGACTGCTGTTCCAAACACAGTAACCTGAGGGAAAGGCCCACAGGTTGAATTGATAGTTCTGGACCTTCAAATCATAAATAACAGTAGGCGAAGTACTATTGTTCTTATTTAAAATGGCACAGCTGATTTATGCATTCTGCTGTATAAGCCTGGACAAACACTTTCCCTTACCCTGAACTGCTATAACCATATTTTAGCACATCTTTTAGCTTCATCAGCTTAGGAATATTGTTCCTTTTCTAGTTTTCTTGTGGCATATCATGTGCTATTGATGTGTCTTCAGATACTTTAGTTTGTTGCTTATATTTTAGATTATTATATAAATAGCTCAAGATGGCAAACATGCCTAATACTCTTTTCTTATTTTCCTCACAACAACAACCTCTGATGTGAGTTTTGCTGAGAAAAAGAGACTGGCCTCAAACACCCAACTGGCTTTCATGGCTATGGTGAGACTAGAAGTCACTGTCTCCTGGTTTCTAGCCTGATACCTTAACCACTAGATCAAACTGATTATGTGTTTGTATCATATTTGTGTTTAATATTGCTATTTCAAAGTTTATATTATCCAGATTGCTAATTTTAATTTCTTGTTGTTGTATGTAGCCTGCACAAACCCTTTATTGTATTTTGGTCTCTCTCTCTCTCTCTCTCTCTCTCTCTCTCTCTCAATCTCTCTGTACTTTTCTTAATTATCCTGACATTGTCAATTCAGTTTTGTATGTTTGAATACCAATTCTCTTGTGCTGGCTAATGATTGCAACAAAGTTAAGTAAGCTTCAGCACTTAAGGAATATATTTCCCTTCCAGTTCCATATGGCATGACACAATGTATTACAATGCACTGTCCTTTGCTTTTGTCATGGGTATTTTATTTACAGACCAACTAATATATAACCACAGAAACGTGCAATTTTCAGCAGCAAACAATCAGGCCCGTATGTTAAATTTGGAGTTCGGAATATTTATTGCTTAAGCCTATCCACAAGAATCTAGTCAAGTAAAGTTCAGCACTAAATTGGCATCAGATAAGGGTCAATGAAATTCAAGATGGGTTGGACTTAGACCATTTATGGGTAGACAACAATTCTAGGCTGATGACTCATTTAATTCCACTCCTAGTTCTGCCTGCTCTTCTCCTATAGCAATGGCTCCACTAAACCATTGTATGTTAGCCATATTGCTCTGGTAAATACATTTAGATTATTCAACTATTTCAGGATTGACACACTATTTGTTATCTTCAGAAATGAGATCCCAAACCATGTGGAGAAAGGACTGGATTGGGACCATTCTGTCATTCTGTAAATTAGCTGTTGCAGCATTCCCAGGTAGAAGAATAAAAAAGAAGATTCTGTTTGTTTGGAACCATTTTGATTCCACATTCTGAATTAACTGTAGGCCTGTATTCAGCTTTGATTGCATACGCCCACTTCAGATCTTTCATCCTATGCATGAACTGCAACTGTTTTCTGATATTTATTCTCAATTCCCATCACTCTCACTAACTTCATCACAGAGGTAGAAGCAAAAACTTTGCAGCAGCATTTTGAGAAGCATTTTAAAGGAACAGTCATACTTTGACTCTCAGAAGGTGTGCCTATATTTTGTATTTGGATGCTATATTTTCCTACATTTGAGCTATCCTTCACTCTTCAGTTTATCTGTCTTTGTTACATGTCATCCAGGAAAAGATGAAATTGACCCTACAAAGAAAGAAACTTTCTGTATTGCTTGCTGTTCTACTTCCTACCTGAAAACAAATTAGGCAATTAAAGCAGAGAATCTTGGTTTTATATTTTAATATACTGAATGTCAACATCCTCTCCTATTTCTGTCCTTTTGACATAATGGATTGAAGAAATGGACCTTCTGGAATTGAGCAGGTACTTAAAGTTGCTGATGTCTGTAAGCAAAATATCACCATTTCAACAACATGTTATTCATGCTCCCCCTGTGTCACTGATAATTGTTATTAATGGATTATACGTTGTTCTCCATGGAACTGTCAAGTAGAAGAATAAAGTCTAAATAAGTAAAATTAATAACTCTATTGCAATGTATTGCAGAGATAAACTAGTAATTGCAAGGTCAGGTTGGCCTACACAGATCGATCGTTAACTGGTTATCCTATAATGAAAGCACAGACTTCTGACATTCATTTATGTATAATGTTTCTCATAAAAAACAATGGATTGATTACTTGAAAGTATGCCTGGTGAACTAGAAATGATTAACATCCAGAATAATGAAATATTAATCACAAATTGAGAATCCATATGACTAAGTTGCATGAGCTTATAATTACTCATTCGTTCCTTGTTGCAAAAGTGAAAGGAATTAATTAAAATTCAATCATTCTCTGAATATTTTTGTGTGGGGGCGGTGGATTAAGTTAGTTAACAGCTTATTTTATGTCTGTTCCTCTGTTATTAGCAGTACCATGGATAGCTTCTGGCTGAAGGAAACGACTGCTAACTCTTTGACAGAAAACAGAATAGGTATGAAATGCAATCCCTGTGGAGGTGTATTCAATAATAATTGAACAACAACAACAACAACAACAATGGCAATATGCAAGAATGTCTTCTCCCTTATGACCAACAGAGAAGTCATTGCATGTGTAGCTTGCAATGTAGGTTGAACCTAACTGTTAACATAATACCTGGACAGATGTGCATCATTGAGATGGTTGGCTCTTTAGCTGCCTGTTGCTTCTTTTTCTATTTCTCCTCAATCCAAATTTGGAATGGAAATTTTTGTAGGGATGACTAAGGTCTGTAAGATGCCTCCATCCCTTTTTATTTAAGTGCCAGGTGTCTCCCCCAAGTAAGAAACATGGTTTCCTGCCACCTAATTAAAGCCACTGTAACTTCAGCTTTCCGGTTTTGAGCCTCCCCGAAGATAAACCGCTAACCGCGATTGTGCACGGCTTTGGTCTGTGCTTCGGCGTCGGAGAGTTGGGGCAGAAGCCTCCTCGTAGAGGCGTCGGAGGAAGGGGAGACTGTCAGCCAGGTAGATGGGAGCCACAAATCCTCCTCCCCATTTGGCAAAGCTCCCTCCTGAAGATGCCTGAAGCAGTGGTCTAAAATGGCCACCCTGAAGGGGAAGATTAGACTGGAATAAGTATTGGGCAGGAGAGAGTGGAAGAAGCAAACAGCAGCAGGAACAGGACAATATAATTAAATAGAAATTACCTTCTGGATTAACATCACAAAGTATCTTTAAGAAAGGCCTCAAAGCGGTGAATTGAAAGAAGTTTTTAAAAAGGTGCGAATTACCTTTGACAACGATGGAGCTTCAAGCCGAGAAAGGTAGAAGCTGTAGAAGGAATTACACAACTAATTTGGATGAGTATATTTTGATTTTATATAAGCACTAATTCAAGCTGAACTATAGATCGCTAAAGAGGAAACTTATATTAATTGGATTTGATCTTTTTGGAAGATTGTGATTTGAAAAGTTCTGAATAATTGGGATTTCTTTCCAGAAATCAAAAACTTTCTTGGATTGCCCATCATTAATACAGTTGAGGTTTGCCCGTGAAATGCTCCTTCTTCAATATAGGTAGCCCTTGACCTATGACCACAGTTGATCCCAAAATTTCTGTTATTAAGTTAAATAATTTTTGCTATTTTTAATTTTTAATAACCTTTCTTGCTGTGGTTGTTAAGTGAATCACTGCAGTGGATAAGTTAGTAACCCAGTTGTTAAGTGAATCTGGCTTCCCCAATGATTTGCTTGTTGGAAGGTCACAAAAGGGTGTTGGAAGAAATATCCTTTAGGGTTCAGTTCCAAATGGGGAAGAAAGACACTGGAAACATGGAGGCTGCTTGGAAAGATGGTTTAATGGTTTAAACCACATGGCTTCGAGCTCCAAAGTGAAAAAGACAATCACATGCTTCAAGATGTTGGGCAAAGGGGAAAAAAGGGCCTACTGAGAGACCCTTAGTTTTATACCTTCTGTTGGGTCACACCTTAATGTTTCCTGTTCCTGTATAAGAAACGTATCTCATTGGCTGTAAGACTTCCAGGGGTGGGGGTCTTAACTAACTTTTGTAGGCTTTGTCTACAAAGCCATGTGGTGAGATGGGTAGAGGGCTTTGTTATGTAGAATACTCTGGTCCAGGCCTTAATGGCCCTGTTAGCAAAGCTTGGGGTGAGTTCCCGCCTCTCTGAGTTTCTACTTCTCTTTTAGTGAAAATATTCTGCCTTTTTAATATATCCTAAAGTATTTCATTTTTCTAGGAGGGGGGATGGGTTATAACTTCCAACAATGGGATCACATAATCTTGAGATACAAGCATCTGAGCCATGGTGGCACAGTGGTTAGACTACTTCTGCTGCCTGCCAGCTGCCTGCAATTTGGCAGTTTGAATCTCACCAGGCTCCAGGTTGAACTCAGTCTTCCATCCTTCTGAGGTGGGTAAAATGAGGACCAGATTGTTGGAGGCAATAGGCTGACTCTGTACAACCGCTTAGAGAAGGCTGTAAAGCACTATGAAGCAGAATATAAATCTAACTGCTAGGAGCTGTTGCTATCTGAATTTTAATCACATGATCAAGAGATGCTGCAAAGATGGTCATAAATCACATTTTTTCAGTGTTGTTGTAACTTTGAATGGTCATTAAATGAACTATATCAAGGACTACTCATAATTTGGATAGAAATAGATTTCTTTTAAAAGTAAATCTGCCAAGGAAACTTGTTTAGTTCACCATGAACCCACATTTTACACTGTACTTAAAGCATATATTTAAAAAACACTTGAGAACCTGGAAGCTAGGCAGCACATAAAATTGAACTACAAGCATCAAAATAAGAACAATGAAAAAGGATGGTTGAAGGTAACTCAGGAAAATATTAATCTGACCCTTAGAAGACCTGTGAAATTTGGGTTTACCGTCAGAGAGAGAACGAAGCTTCCGTCTTGCACACAATTTAGTGCCCACTTATATATTTGCTTGAACTTAGAAAAATACATAAGTTGTTTTTCTTTTTTTGTTTTTTTTAAACTGATGCAATTATCTCCATATTTGTAAGCTAGTAAGAATTAGGTTTCTTGGTTGCCTAGCAACTAAAATCTTCAGTGTGTCAAAAGCAGAGCAGTGACCTTACAATCATGGGTTGTAAATACACTTGGAAAGATGATGGAAAGGAAGAAAGGGAGAGAGGGGGAGAGAGAGAGAGAGAGAAAAGGAAGAGGGAGAAACATCCCTAGTCCTTTCTCACCTAGAATCTGCACACAAATTACTGCTGTTTCTTGTTTGGGAAAAAGGTTTCAGAACGATCAAATTCAGAAAGCTGCTTTTACATCAGAATGAGACCGTTTTCTCTCCAGGCTGTCTTGCATTCTGCAACGATCAGTTCCAGATGCCTTCCACTGAGTTTTGAAGGAGCAGAATTTGCGAATAATGAATGGGATCCATGAAGTGGGTAAGGTGATGGTCTTAGAAACCTGATGAAAGCACTGTGGCTTTGTATGTGAATGGAGTTTCAACAGATGCACAAAAGAAGCAGAGAGTTGGTTTGTGAATCATAATCTCCATCCTGCCTGTTTTGAACCTTACACCCCTGTAGATGTCACTGCCTGCAAGATGAGAAAACACAGATTCTATCATGGCCCAACAGCCAGCAATGCAAATCTACTAGGATTTGCCTGTCTTACTCTTCAATAACACCAAAATCATTTATTTAGAATGGACGTATCTTTTATTAAAAGTATGTGAGTTTTTGAAACTAGTGCCTCAAAATTACAGCTTCTTCTTCTTCTTCTTCTTCTTCTTCTTCTTCTTCTTCTTCTTCTTCTTCTTCTTCTTCTTCTTCTTCTTCTTCTTCTTCTTCTTCTTCTTCTCCTTCTCCTTCTCCTTCTCCTTCTCCTTCTCCTTCTCCTTCTCCTTCTCCTCCTCCCCCTCCCCCTCCCCCTCCCCCTCCCCCTCCCCCTCCTCCTTCATTACATTGGGGAAATGCACATTTAAAAGAGAACTTAAAGTAAGAAAAAAATTGCATCACCCAAAGTTTTGTTTTGAAAACTATGAATTCTCAAACCTTTTTGCTATAAAATGACAAAATTCAGTTGGAAACGCCAGTCAAAAATGTATATTGAAAGAAAAAAGATTTTGAATCAATTTTGATCCCCCAAAATCTCCAAAAGTACTGACCTGGTATTACAGAAAATAAAACCAACTATTTATAATTACTTCATTTAATTAATCCTGAACCTACTTGAAATGTTTTCAGTATTTATAACATACTGTGCACATTCAGAAATCTTTTTTGGCTGATATGTAAATGTTTCCTCTTTTCTCACCAAGTGAGACAAGGATGTAGAGCAATGTTTCCCATTTCATGAAGTTTAAGATACTGTACATGGCTGTCAAAAGGATGCTGCAATTGTGTGATTAAAGTCCCCTTTTAATGTGTATTGAGTACCAAAAGGAACGGGTTCAACATACAATTAAAGCCATGTCTCCTTCCAACTCTGTTATTCGGTTATCTATCTCTATTTCTCTATTCCCCCTACTCTTTCTTTCTCCCTTTACTTCTGCCTCTACTTCCAACTCCATCTCCATCCATCTATCCATCATCTATCCTTTTACCAATCCATCTATCCTTCAATGTATATGCTACTGTTTCTGTAAACTCCAATACTGGATATTGTGCAGAAGGATGAAAATTAATAGAAAAGATACATTCTGTTACATTTTGAATTTCCAGGGGTACTGGCCAATTTCCCATGAGTATATCTGTTTTATTAATCTATTACACAATTGCACCTCTAGATTAGGATCTTCAACCCTTTTATCAGCTATGAATTGTCCCGCAGGCTTTTGTTTGGGTTTGATAGGAGAAAGTGAGGCATCTCCAGAGACACAGAGGACAAAAAGTACAACTTGAATTATTAAATACCAATTCTTTTTAATGTATGTAGAGATTAAATGCCTATGGCATAAAAAGTCAAGGCTAAAACCCAATATGTTCAGAGACACTACCCAAGAAATAAAAATACAAAGGCAGAGATCAAAGATAGAACATTTTAATATTTGAAAAGAAATGCTTGGGAAATCAAAGCCCACACAGTAAAAATGCCTTCGTCAATCTCCAAAAGAAATCCAAAAAGGCAGGTTTGTGCACGTTTTACAAATCAGGCATTTGACTATATTGGAGCAACCACAAAGTTGACCCTGCTTCTTATCACCAACTGTCCTTTCACCCTATTAGAGACATTAAAAGGCCTCCTCTTTGAAACTTAGCAGAAATTAGCTTGATATGGAAGCTATTCTGTGCCTGAGGACATTAAGAACTTAATGCTTCTGGCATTTAAATTAAATTTAATTGGCAACTGGTAGAGACATTTTATGTAGGTCACAAAGGTGCTTTTTCAAAAGGCAATTGGACTTCTCTTTGCTTTTTCTTGAAGACATTCCGCTTCTCAACCAAGATGCTTCTTCACTTCTGAACTGAAGAATTCTGACTGTAATGTTTGTACCAATTGCCAATTTTATAAGCAAAATGCCATCAAGGAAAAACAAAGGAAAAAGCACCTTTGGGACAACAACCATGTCCTGGATGATGGAGAATCTCCATAGACATTATAGTTAGGCCTATGTGTCAGACTCAAAGAACCATTGTTGCTCACCTACAAACAGAAATCTTGCCAGACTAAAGCAATTATCTGCACTAACTATAGATACTCTCTGAATTGCTAGGCAATTCACCCTCTTCCTGACTACCAGACATTCCAAGTTCCACTGTCTCTTTGCCCTCTGAGAAGCAGCCCCTACCTCCTGGAAATCCAGACTACATTCTACCACACTATGTAATGTTGGCATCTGCAGGACTTTATTGCTTTTATCATTGTACTGTGAGTTCTATCTCTTTCATACATGGGTGTGATGTGGTGGTTCAAAGACAACTTGGGTAGGACTTGTCTTACAATGCCAGGTTTCTGCTTTTATCATTCTCTGTTCCACTTCAGATTCCCCCTTTTTTCTGACTGGTTCCCTGTATTTAGGATTTTGCAGCCATGTTACATTTTGAGGAAGTTTCAAACAGATTTTGCCAGCAGAAGAAACATGGCCTGCTCTCTACTCCTGTTTTCATTTTGGTGGCTCTGCCTTGTTAATCACAGGAGCTCAGACTGGTTTGACACATCAAAATGGCCCTGTGGCCAAGCATTTGTCCTGGGGATTGGATCCCAGCCTTCCCCCTGTCTCTTTGCCTTGAGCGATTCACTTTGTCTTTTCATCTACAGCTTTGATCATCCTCCTCTTTTCAAGTTGCAAGGTTTTTGCAAACAGAATTTTCGTCTGCGGGACAGGATGGGAAAAACACCAGTTGGAAGAAAATCTCATCTGATATATTATGGCCAAAAATATTCTTGGCTGCAAATTTCTGGCAGTTTCTGCAAACTTTAGTGGCTCCCTTATGTTATATGCAAATGCCAGGAAAGAGAGCACTACAGGATTAAAACTAGTTGGAACTGGTAAGAAGTAATTAAACAGGAGAAATGACTGCAAGATTGTGGGAGTAAAGCAGACAGATTCATGTTCTCACCTCCACTGAACTATGAAGCACACTGGATAACCCATGTTGGTTGACTACATTAAACCATGGCTTATATTAAATCAAGTTTATTGGATAAGCCACATTGCATACTATTAAAAGCATATAATCCATGATTTTTGAGCCATAATGATTGGGCTTATACAAGATGCTATACCGATGCAAAAATATCATATTATAGCCTATTGCAAAGTGTGAAACCACAACTCTATGGTCTTTCTAATACAAACTGTGTGCAATTCAGGAATTGTTTCACATCGAAAGATTGGTTCCTTTCCCCTTTCTAAGAGAGAAGATAGAGGCCTTCACACCAACTGGTAATGTGAAGAAAGAGATTGTGAGTCGAGAAGTGGTCGGAAAACAGAGTGACATTTCCACTGAAATATTTATTATTGAGTGCCTTCTTGCAGCTGTTTGGCATCAACGAAAAGAATACAAGTGTAAAGACATTCTCCAGCAACATCTTTTCCTTCAGTTTGCTTTCAAAATTTAATTCAGGAGAAAAGGGAATTTTGATGAAATATTAATGGGTAGAGTCACTAACATGCTTATTCAGTGAGGATGGTGTCATATTGTGATATCCTTCTTTTATTTTAACATATTTTTTTTTTTGAAACAAATTTTATTAATTTTAAAGATAAAACAACACATCATTAACCATTAAATACATAAACACATAAAACCTCTTAATATTGTAAATCCTTACAAGTCAAACAAAACAATATTTTTATACAACATAATTCCAATTTATCCCATCCCCATATGGACACGCAAATATCTTTCATCAAGTTTCTCATTATTTCTCTTTACTCCGATTCAATTTCATTTCTCTTCCATATTTATCCATTTTATAATCATCATATTCTTTTTTTTCTGACTTGTTTAAATTATTCTCATCTAACATTCCTCCAAGGTTTTATTGATTCTTTTTTCCTTTTTTTTTAATAAAAAACAAATTTTGTTAGTTTTATCAAAAGCATAATACACAAACATACAAACACAAAACATAGACAAAACTACAAGATCTTTTCTGAAGGTTGTCTGTTCCCGGGTTAAAAACTCTTTACACAGACACAAATTCAAACATCATATTCAACCTAAGTCTCCTTCTATATCTTATTATCATTTTCTTTTTTATATATGTATATAAAAACCATTTTTATCAGTTTTCTAAAATCAATACACACAAAATCAAGGCATAACAGCTTATAAATTCTTTTCTAAAAAAATAATAATAATGATAGACCAATAAAACATAACATTTCCAGATTATAATATCAATATTTCATATAATATTAACTTCATATCTTATCCCTACTTCTCTTTTCCATCCAAATTATTTATCAATTAAAATTTTATTGCCTTTTATCAATATACAAAATCAAAAAAAAAGCATATATATCCTTCCATTATTACCATTTTCAACAACATTCTTTGTCTGTTCTATTTCCAAACATCCATTCATCTTTTTTCTTTTACTATACTTCTCCTGTAAACCAATTGGAGTTGCATCTATAACACATTACCTAACTTAAAAATACTACATATAAATCTTTCTTGGGATTCTGTTTAAAAAATTCTTAAAATTACATAATAAATTTTTTATTCTAAATATACATACATATAAAAACACACTCTTAAATACCCTCCAGAATCCCTCTTTTAATCTAAATTAAATTCACCCATTGTCTCTAAATAAACTTTTTTTCTTTAAATCTTGCTTCCCCCCATTAAGGCTTCTCCTCCCCCCTTTTCTCTCTTGCTTATTCTTCTCCTTGCCCTTTCTACCCCTTTGCTTTTTCCCTTCGCTTTTCTTGCTCCTTTTCTTTTGTTTTCTAACCTTGCCTCCATCTCTTCGCTCATTTTTCTCTCTTTTGGTTGTTTTTATAATTCTTAAAAACCCCTTTTTCTTATCCTTTTTCTCCTCCTCTCCGGAAGGAACCCATTGTTCATCAAAGATGGCTTCTTCTTCTTCTTCCTTGTCCCAGTCCTTCTGCTGCGTCAACTTTTCTAAGGAACATAACGCCATTTCTAAGAATTGGAACAAAGCGCCCAAAGTATCTTCTTTTTTATATTTTTGATATTCAATCTCTAGTTCATCCACAGAGAATGCCATTATGAAAAGGGAAACTTTTTCCAAAACAACCACAAGTATTTTTAATCCAAGACAATCAAAAGCAATTAAAAAAAGGAAAAAAAGAAAAAAGTTCCAAAAGTTAATACTTTTCTTCCTTCTTCTCTTTCTCTTTCCAAATTAATTTTTGATCAAAGAGGTCCAATTACCATATATCTTCTTTTGGGATCCACCAAGACGTTCTAGACAGTCTCCTCCTTTTTCAGTTTCTGCTCCAATTTTTCTTTCTCCCTTCCCACTTGCAATAACAATTTTAAATAATCAAAAATCCATACCTCCAGCAGAGATTTTCCAATTTCTTAAATTTTTCAATGTCCAAAAATCCCTTTGTCTCTTAGCTTAACTTTCAAAGCAATCCACTTTCAGTGTCTAATACATCCAAATATTTCTGCTTTTTCCGTGGGATGAGAGAGTAAAAAAAAAATTAAAAAAAAAAGTTCCCTTTAACAGCTTCTCCGCCGCTTTCGATCTTCTTAGGGATACAATGTATCCTCCAGCAACAAGCAGCTCAATTCCAGGAGATTTAAAAGTTGTTACTTGACCCGGCTCAGACAAAACTTTCACTTTTCACACTTCCTCCAGCACAGTTCTTACCCGGTTGCTGGCTTCTTCGTGGCGGCCATTGCTGACCGCCGCTCCACCGCCTTGGGAAAAAGGGGTTTTCCCGGAGAAGGGGGGGGTCTGCGATGCCCCCACCTCCCTAACCGGCTCCCCTCTATCTTCAGCTGTCCCTACAGGGCAGCCATAACCCCTTAACCCATCTGGATCGGGGGTACCTCGGCAGCTAGCCAGCAGGAATCGCGAGCTGTCGCGAATTCCTGCTGCTCCGAAGCCACGCAAACCGGAAGTTCGCCTTTATTTTAACATATTTTATCCAGAGATCTTTGGCTTTCTCTCAAGGAAAGGTGTCATCTGTGGGACTTATCAGATTTGAAAATTTGGGTAGCCAAGCTTTAGACTCAGGGAAAGTTGTATATCTGAAAATTATAGTCCAAGGAAAAACCCTTGACTATCTTGCATAATTATAGAAAGATCACACTAAGAGAATTCTGAAAATAATTCTCAAGTACAGATAGATAGTTCTCAACCTACAACCACATCTAAGTCCTAATTTTCTGTTGCTTGTGAGCAGGGGTGGGATTCTACCTGGTCAGATCAGTTCTATAGAACCGATTGTTATGATTCTGCCCAGTTCAGAGAACTGGCAAATCGTGCCACTGGCTGGTCTCGCTCCTCCCCTCTCCGCCCACTGACTCCTTACTGAGCATGTGTGCCATCAAATTTGCCTGCGTTTGGTAAGTTGCTATTTTAACTCCCCACCCCAAGTATCAACTGTTCTGCTGTGCCGGGAGATTTAGAGTAGCTAGAAAGAAGGAAATGGTTGGATTTCTTGCTTTCTAGCTAATCTAAAAGCAGAGCTGAACCTTCCTTAGCACTGAAGCTTCTATTTTTCAGTGCAGACTCAGGTAGCAGATTGCAGAAAGGTAAATCTCTGAGTGAATCCATGATTCTGTGAGCAACTCAATCCGCCTGCCTGTTTTGCCTGATTTTGGGTAAAAGTTGCTCTTTTTGTATTAAAAAAATCAATATTTACATCAATATTTATAATATTTACATACAAGCCACACCCAGCCAGTCATGATCACCAAGCCACAGCCACAAATTTGGCCACGCCACAGAACCAGTTGTTAAGACATTTGAATCCCACCTCAGCTTGTGAGGCATTTGTTAAGTAAGTTTTGCTCCATTTTATGAATTTTTTTGCTGTAGTTGTTAAGTGAATGACTTGCAGTTTGATAAGTTAGTCATATGGTTGTTAAGTGAATCTGGCTTCCTCATTGACTTTGCTTGTCAGAAGGTCCCAAAAGGAGATTATGTGACTTCAGGACACTGCAACCATCATAAATATGGGTCAGTTGACAAGTGTCTGAATTTTGATTGCATGTCCATGGAGATGGTGCAATGGTCATAAGTGTGAAAAATGGTCAAAAGTCACTCCATTGCTATTGTAACTCAAATGGTCACTAAATGAACTGTTGTAAGTTGAGGACTATCTGTACTCTAAGACTAGTTAGAGAAACAAATGTTTCTTTTGCAGAATGAAAAAGTACAAGGAAGATTTTGGAACAGCAATAAAAGAAGAAAACAAACTCAAGGAAAACTAAACGGTGAAATTCATTCAAGGATTATTGGTATGTTGTTGTTTTTTAAAGTTCATTTTATGTCAAAAGATGTGGGAGAGTTAGTTTGGCATATGGTTAAGACACCAGGCTAGAAACTGAGAGACTGAATTTTAGTCCTGCTGGATGACCTTGGGGCAGCCCCTCTTTCTCTGTCCCAGGAAGCAAACCACTGGCAAAATTTTGAAAAAAACAAAACTTCAGGGACTAGTCTAGGCAGTTAACAGGAGTCAACACTGACTTAAAGGCACAAAGCAAACAAAAAGAATCAACCAATAAGTCAATAAAATAATTGCTGGTGTGACATCATATAAGAATAGGTCAGTATGGCATTGAGTTCACCTTGCATCAGCCTGAGTATCCCAGCATGGAGTAGAAACAGCCTTTCGATCCACAGCAGTTGGGAAAAGAAGAGTCATTGTTTTCTTCTACCTAAGAACCAAAGCACAGACCCAGTTTAGTCTGGCACCAACTAGAAACCACGAGATCTTGTGTTTTAGTCCCACTTTAAGCACACAGCCAGCTAGACAACCTCCGGCCAATCAGTCTCTCAGTCCTGAGAAGAAGGCAAAGACAAACCATTTCTGAAATCTTGCCATGAGAATTGCAGGCAATTAACCTTAAAATCTCAATATTGACTTGAAGGCCCCTAAATAAATAAAGACAAGTTACAAAAATTTCAGGGACCTATCCAGGCAATCAACATTGGAATCAACCTTGACTTGAAGGCATCTAAATAAATAAGTATAAGATACTTCCAATGCAATGTGATCTCTTATTAAAGAAATGATGAGATTTCCAAATCTAATTGAAGGAAGACTCCTTGTGTTTCCCCCCCCCCCCCGATAGAGCCATGTATAATTATGTATACTATTGGATTGCTTGAGAAATTGGATATGGCTACTCTAGAAAAAAGAGGGACTAGGAGTGACATGATCGCAGTATTCCAATTTCCGGAAAGGAGGAATTTCC
This sequence comes from Hydrophis major, assembly GCA_033807585.1. NCBI lineage: Eukaryota > Metazoa > Chordata > Lepidosauria > Squamata > Elapidae > Hydrophis > Hydrophis major. The sequence continues at coordinate 10,051,984 of CM066335.1, read as the reverse complement.
GGACAGAACAATTAATCAGTGGAATGGCTTCCCTCCGGAAGTAGTGAGTGCTCAGACATTGGAGATTTTAAAGAGGAGATTGGACAACCATTTGTCTAAAATAGTGTAGAGTTTCCTGCTTGAGCAAGAGCTTGGACTAGGAGATCTTCAAGATCTCTTCCAGCTTTATTCTGATTGGCTCCCAAGTAATCCACCTAGTTGGATGGAATCCAAGTGTGTCATTCCCTTTGAAACTTAAACCTAAAAAGTGAGAAATTGGCTTTGTGCTATATCTTTCCTAGCACAACGAAGTCAACTATTAGACAAATGGCTTTGGGTCATAGTCTTTTTCCAAGTAAATATACTTGAAATTTGGTAACATTTCAGCCTGCTGTTAACAATTATCAGACAGAATGGCAAAGCAGACACAAAAATGGAAAACTAATCGAAGTTTGAAACCGCTAATGCCAAATGTGAGCATGAGAAAAGCATTATCATTGTGAAGTATTGACGTTAAGCCCTAATGGGTGGAAAATTGCCTCTGCTTTCTGAATACTAAGAACAGGGGTCTTCTAACAGACAATAACCCATGAAAGAAAAAAAGAGCAAAATTTTTCACTAAATGCTACAAAAGGAGAGATCAGAAGCAACGTATACAAAGTTACGGAATGCTCCTGTTCATTTCCAATGGTTGATTTGATCTGAAGTCATGCATTGGTTTTCAAATGGCACTTGCACCTGGAAGGATTAAATGATTGGATGATTTGAGCCAAATCCATGACTTGGTTTAAGGATTAAATTTGGTTTGGAAATTTAGCGAAATCATCTTTGAATCAAATCCGCAAACTCCCACAAATCCCAACCTGTGCAAAATGTAGATTCTGTACAATACAATTTTTTTTTTTTTCAGAAAAAAAGAGAACAGCTGTGAAATGTCAGATGAAGAATTGGAACCAAATGAGAGAGTGGTGAATCTGTTAATATCACAGCAAGGAATTGAGAAGAATATCTGCTGAGAGCAATTGAGCTCCCAATTTTTAGAGCAGCAGTTCTAAGAAGTTTTGAATTATAGAATAAGAGAGTTGGAAGGGATCTTGGAGGCCTTCTAGTCCAACTCCTTCAACTCCTGTATCATTCCAGACAAGCGGCTGTCCAGTCTTTTCTTAAAAACCTCTAGTTTTGAAGCACCCACAACTTCTGGAGGCAAGCTGTTCCACTCATTGTTAAGAAGTTTCTCTTTAATTCCAGGTTGCTTCTCTCCTTGATTTTCATCTTATATTCTCCTATTTCTGATTTCATCTCTCCTCTTTCTTAGTTCATGTCTCTATTTTCCTAGCTTCCTATTCATTTGTGTTTTCTATTGGGTTGCCATATCTGGATTTGCAGGAATTCACCTGATGGACAGCAAAGAATTATATTTAAAAAAAAAAACATTTCCTGTCCTCTAATAGTCTTCTAGATTTTTGCAGATCCCGTTACTCTATTGTTCCTCAGGATAGAATTATTTCAAAACATGGGAATATGGCAGTTGTTTTCAACTGTATGAATGCAGTGATACAAAATATTTTTTTGGCCAAAATTCATTTGATTGAATTGAGTGACTTATTTTCTGTGCCGGTGGAAGCAAAAATGTAATTTATTGCAGCAGAGACCTTGATAAAGCAAGCCTTGTTAACTGCAGCATGGATCTGTTCATAATAAAGGTTAATTAAGAATATAATGATAAAAATATTTCTGAAACAAAGGCAGAATGAATGGCAGCAGGTGGAAGGAGAAAGCAGCTTATTGGTGACTAGTTTAATATTTCGTATTTTTTAATCGAATGTTTATCCTGACACATAGAGAAAGAAATTTCTTATTGTTGACTTTATGCAGAGTATCTATTAAATTAGCTTTCAAAGTATTTGCAGAGCAATAACTCAGGATTGACAGGTGGGAATGTTATAATTCAGGAACATGACTCAGCACATTATCAGTCTGGGATGATAATGTGCTGGGATATTTGAGCTGGGATGAATTCCAAGTTCTCCCCTCCATGACAGTGAAGAGAGTACATGGCAAATGATACCCTGTAAACATGTTTTGATCTTCTTTAATCTCATACAAATATTCAGCCGATCAGTTTATTGAATGTCTTTTTGGAATGACCTAGAATATTATGAACAATAACAAAAGTAATTGCTGATGAATTAAGCAGGACATTGTACCTTCAACCACCCTAGTCTACATATTTTCCCTTTCAATTTTTTTCTCTTATGCTTAGCTTAAGACTCAAATCTTTTACAGCTCTTGCAACACCTTCAGGTCAAGTCATCAGAGACAGTATTCAGCAGGTTCTGACCAGTTCTGGAGAATGGTAGCAGAAATTTTGAGTAGTTTGGAGAACTGGCAAATACCACCTCTGACTGGCTCTGCCCACATCTATTCTCTGCCTCCTGAGTCCCAGATGATTGGCTGGGTTTTCTTTTGTTACCCTGCATAGGAGAACAGAGCTGGAAAGCAGGTTAGTGGGTGTTAGGGATACACACCCTAGCAGAACATGCAACGGCAGTCTAGCAGGCAGGCAAATATGTAAGATTAACGATGTTGTAGCTTACACTCAGTAAAACAGATACACTATGCCAGTTAAATAGCTTTTTATTCCAGCAAGAGTTATAGCATAGTCAAACAGTCCATATGTCATACACTAGTTCAGTCCATCCGGGGGTTAATCAGTTGCAAAGTCCAGTGTCGAAAAAGTGGTCAGCAAACTTACAAATAATCAGTCCAGTAATATATCTCTTTTGCAGTTAGAGATATGAAGAAAATCAAACCTCTTTTCTTCTCTCAGCAATAACAGGGGAAAAACACGCAGTTATCACCATCAATTCTTCATTGTCAGCAATCCAGTAAAAGCCAGCAAACAGTGAGCTCTCTTGCTCCCTCTTATGGTGATTTTACAACTGCACCCAAAATACATGTTTTAACAGTTAAAGTGATACACACACTTAAACTCACTAACATAGTTTATATATATTATTTTTACCCAAACTAAGTTAGGTAAACAATGTTATTCCTAACAGTGGGGTGGGTAGGGAATGGAGATTTTACAGTATCCTTCCCCTCCCATACCCACCAAGCCACGCCCACCAAGCTACACAACGCCCACCAAGCCACATCCGCAGAACCGGTAGTAAAAAAAATTGAATCCTACCACTGCAGGTCAGACTTCTATATTCTCTTGCAGGGACGTAGTATTTTTGTACTCTTGTGTCCATTGGTTTCTATATATCTAAGAGAACTAAAAGAGCTGATGGTAAATGCATAGTCACCAGGAAAGAGAACATTAGAAAAACCGGAGACAAGATTCAGTAGTCCATCTGCATTTAAAAGACAAAGGCCACTCTTTTGAAGAAAGTAAAGTCCACATTTTGGACAGAGAGGACCACTGGTTTGAAAGAGGGGTCAAAGAGTCCATCTGTGCCAAAATTGAAGATCTCCCTCTCACAGAGAGGGAGGGATACACCATCTATCTCCAATCTACAACACAGCCTTTCAGGAGTTCCAAGAAGGCTCCACATCCATTTGCATTACTCAGGTGACCCTGAGGACACAGATGAACCTCCAAGTGGCCTCAATGACTCTCTAAAATAATGCAAATGACCAGCTGTCTGCAAGGAGTATAAATCCTTCCGTTCCCCACCATCCAGTCAGAGCTGAAGCAGCTTCTTGGATGAGAAGCAAAACATCTTCAAAGAAAAACAAGGAAGTCCATTTGCCTCTCGAAAAAGCACCTTTGGGACAACCATGACCTGGATGACTGAGCATCTCCATAGACAACATAAGAAAAATTGTAGAGATTTTCCTTTGGATAGAATTGCACGTACCTTTTGCACCTTTAAGATGGTTGGGTATAGATATGGGGATGTGTTGCACACTTTACTAGATCTACCAGATCTGGACTTCAAAAATTGAGATCACTGCTTTTGTTCGTGGTCATTTGAATGTGTCAGTCCAAATTTAGCACCCTACCCTGTGTTTCTCAACCTTGGCAATTTTAGGATTTCTGGACTTCATCTCTCAGAATTCCCCAGCCAGCTTTAGATGGCAGTTTAGAAGAATAGGCTGATTCTGTGGACCTTTATTTGGTAGATTTAGCATTGGCAGATGCCTTCGAAAACTCCAAAGGACCCCATTTCTCATCTGTTCTGATGTAAAAATGATTTTTATAGTTGGGGATGTGAAACCCCGAAGGTATCAAATTCAGCAGGCTTGTTAAATCCTCAGGGCTGTCAATGCTCGGAAGTGATGCGACAGTGCGAAGTGCCTCTTTTAGAGACCATGAATCAGGTGGAAAGACACTGTAAACAACCAAGGTTAAATGACGTCAAAGCAAATGCCTGGGAAGAGGTCAATAACAGACCGGCTAGGAATAAGACAGTGAATGGGAAATTGTTTGGACCAAAGTGTTGCACAAGAGATCCTGGTAGAAAGGTATTAATGGTGGCAAAAGTAGCCAAGAGGGAATAGAAACATAAAAAAATGCCCACGATCAGCTCTGCAAAAGCAAAATGTGAGAAGAAAGGAAAAGGAAGCTCTTTTTTCCCCTTCTCGAACAGAAGTGGTAGCAGAGATTAAACAGAAGGGTACAAAATTGCTTGAAGACACTAAATCAAAATAGGATGTATTGGACCTGCTCTCTCTGTCTCTGTCTCTCTCTTTTGAAAAGGAGAGCCTTTTAAAACCCCCATCTGATATCTAGAAAGCAGGGCAAAAGCAACACATGTTCTGGGCTGGATTTATAAAGCTTTTTTCTGCTTCTCTTTAAAGAGTTGATAGACAGAGACATTTTCTCCTGTTGTATCAATATTTGTACATAACTTGTGCTTAAAGGTTATACACTTTCAATACTGACAGCTATTCTTTTCAGTTGGCGAGCCTCCTATTTTATTTGGAATGCATGCAGATTGGGCTCTCCTTTGGAAGAAGTTCATAAGAAATTGGTCTGATTTTAAAAGAATTCTAATTTTCTTCTCTTGAGGGTGGATGGCCATTAGAGGGCAGCAGAGATAATTCTATTAAGAATTCCTATTCTTTGCTTCCATCTAGTGGCTAACTGATATTTTTTGACCCAGAAGTGGTAATTCTAATGATATGTAATCCTGAACCACTGTATGTTCTATGGTTTTTAGACCAGATGAATTGCATTTTATTTCTGGGGGTATTTCGATTTATTCACTTTTTGGAGTTTGGAAGGAGTGTTCAGTGGTAGCTAATATCTTTATATCAAAAGTTTCACTCCTCCCCCCAAACATGAGGACATAAATTAGACACAATAAGCTTCCCACCAAGGATAAAAAAAGAGAAGAGAATGAACCATTTTATAGGTGGATTTGGAGGGAAGCCTGAATGTATTCTATGAATAATGAGGGATGCCTGCACCCTATAGTTCAGATGTGGCTTGCAGAAATCCTGATGACCAGTAGATGGCAGCAGGAATTAGAATTTTTTAAATTACTTGCTGCCTTTTAGTGACTTTTTGGAACTTTGTTGGCCAGACCTGATTGCCCTCCATATTGTGCTACACCTAATATAGTTTTATTTTGGTGTGATGAATTGTGCCTACAAAGAGGGTTGTGGACTACGGTGAAAAGACAATTTCCCAGGAAGGAGGGAGGTCATTTTAAGAACATGGTGTGTGTGTGTCTCTGTGTGTGTGAGACAAGAGATTGCATTATCCAAAACTGGATTATGACAGAGAAAGAGAGTTAAGATATCCATTCCCTAAAATCTCCCTAGGTACATCTGTTAGAGTGACAGTAGTATAGGTTTAGTCTGGCAAGATTCTGTCTATAAGGTATAAGTAAATAAAAAAACTGAATACGCTGGATTTTTCTATGTCATTCTTGGGCTGATCCCGACATTTGGTTTAGCCAAGTTCTTTATTCCTGTCCTAGATGTTGCAACAACATATTTGATGCTCTTGAGGATTCCATATGATCTGGACTGTGGATGTCCCTTAGGATGCGTCCTTTGGTTAATCCCCACAAGAAGAACACAAGAAGTCAATCTCATCTTGACAAATATTTTCTAATATGTAGCTTGCAAAATTGTGACTGGGCTATGTAGGAAACTTTGGAATATCACTTATTGGTTTTTAGAACAGAATAACAGAGCTGGAAGGAACCTTGGAGGTTTTCTAATCCAACCTCTTGCTCAAGCAGGAAACTCTACCAAGCTCTTCTTAAAAAGTTTTTGTGTCAGAGCATTCACAACTTCTGGAGGCTTCTGGAGTTCCATTGACTGATTGTTCTCACTGTCAGGAAATTTCTCCCTAGTTCTAGGTTGCTTCTCTCTTTGCTTAGTTTCTACCCATTGCTTCTTGCCCTGCCCTCAGGTGCTTTGGAGAATAGCTTGACTCCCTCTTCCTTTTGGCAGACCCTCAAATATTGGAATATTTGTATCATGTTACCCTTGTATCCTCTTTTCATTAAACTAGACATATCCAATTCCTGCGATGGTTGTTCATATGTTTTAGCCTTCAGTCCCCAAATGATCTTTGTTGCTCTTCTCTGCACTCTTTTTAAAATCTCAATATCTTTTTAAATTGTTGAGATACCATATTTATAAAGCAGAATTTGCTTTATTTTTTAAAACTTATATATCTCTTTTTTTTCAAAGTAAATTTTTATTAATCATATTTCCACCATAACACCACATTTCCACTCATTACATGGTTCTAGTATTATATTCACTCATATTGACATAGTTTCTAATTATATAGGTTACTATTCTGTATATTACACACAAACACACACATACACACACACACACACAAATACAGAGTATTTCCCCATTTTACTGTAGCTCCTACATACTTTTCATGTAACAACTTTACTTCTGTTACTTCTAACTTCTTTACTTCTTACTTCTAACCAATTATACCATATATGCCAGATCTTATAATATTCTGTTTCTTCTCTATCTTTTAATTCCATAGTTAACCTGTCCATCTCTGCACACTCAAGAACCGATTTTTATTATCATTACATCAGAAGGAATGTTGTCTTGTTTCCAATTTTGAGCAAAAGCATTTCTGGCCACAGTTATTATATGGAGTATAATATATTGTAGGTTTTTTTTGCAGATATTTTGTCTTAATATGCCCAATAAAAATAGTTCTGGTTTCATCTCAATTTTTTTGTTTGGTGATTTCTTCTAGCCAATTCTTTAAGCCAGTATTTCCTAGCTTTTGGACAGGTCCACCACATATGAAAGAAAGTTCCTTGTTTATAGTTACATCTCCAGCATTTCACTGATCTGTTTGGAAACATTTTGACCAATCTTGCCAGGGGTAAATGCCAATGGTAAAACATTTTGTACATATTTTCTTTGTTGGCTACTGACATTGTTAATTTGTAATTTTTCTCCCACAATTTTTCCCAATGTTCCAATTCAATACTATACCCAAAATTTATCTCTCTTAATGGACTGGGATATCTGCCTCACACTATAGTTCTAAATCATTTGTAGACTTAAGTGTGACCTTGATCTAACTGGTACAGAACTGATGTGTACATTGTCTTCTTGTTTTAGATTATGAACATAAGTCTCCTTACAGCTTTTTCTCATTGGTGCAAAAGATTCCCTTGAATCGATTCTCCATGGTCCCAATATTGAGTTCACTAATTAGTAAGGAATCCGAATGAGGAAAAAGGTTCTTGAGAGATATTCAGAATCCTTAACATTTCAGGTTTTTTTTTTTTTTTGCAAAGTGACATGTGCAAATCTCCAACAAATTGTGGAGAATGACAACAGCTGCTGAGGAAGGTTGATGTTACAAGGGAAGCATACTGTGAAGCATACCCCTGGTGAGAGACAAATGGAGCCTCACAATTTATTTAGACTATATTTCAAGCTTGTCTCCCCAACAAATCTCTTCTGGGAATGGCAAATACAACAAGTGGCAGGGAAAAAATATCAAACAGCTGCCGTCTTGCTTATTTGTTAGGCAGCCTGGTAAGGATGAATCCATCAAAACAACTGTAGTAACATGGCCTGGAAGAGGGTTTCAGTAGTAATTGGAAAATTAAGGGCATTGTTTGGCTCTTAAAAATGTAGATGGACCTGGAGATCTTAAAAGACATTCATGTATTTAAGAATTAAAAAATTCAAGATTGCTGATATAAGAAAGACAGTATGGTTCAGAGGTATCCAAACTTCAATTCCCAGAATTCTCCAGCCAGTATAGCTGGAGTTGAATTCTGGGAATTGAAGTCCACAAGTCTTAAAGTTGCCAAGTTTGGGAACCCCTGGTTTAGTTAGTCCATAACTTACAACCATTTGTTTAGTGTTTGTGTGAGGTTACAAGGACACTGAAAAAAAAAAGACTTTTTCATATTTATGGCCATTGCATGGTCACATGATCAAAATTCAGATGCTTGGCAACTGACATGACTTTATTACAATTGCAGTGTCTAGGGTCATGTGATCATCTTTTGTGACATTCTGACAAGCAAAGTCAATGGGGAAGTCAGATTCATTTAATAATTATATGACCAACTTGACAAATGCAGTGATTCACTTGACAACTATGCCAAGAAACGTTGGTATTGTAAAAAAAAATAAATCAATATAGCAGCCCATATCATGTAATTCAGGACTGTCAAACTCAAGGCCCAGGGCCAGATCTCATCCATGGGGCTGTCCTGGAAATAGAATAGAATAGAATAGAACATAATTCTTTATTGGCCAAGTGTGATTGGACACACAAGGAATTTGTCTTGGTGCAAATGCTCTCAGTGTACATAAAGGAAAAGATTCATTCATCAAGAGTTAAGAATCATAAGGTGCAATGCTTAATGATAGTCATAGGGTACAATAAGCCATCAAATCATACTAGGAAACTGTGGTGGTCTCCCATGGAAAGAATGAGACACAAGCGTGTGTTCTCGGGATGGAGCCCAGAGTAAATTCCAGTACTCCCTTTTATTGAGATTTTAGTACATAGTAAGCATAATCACATGTGGATTACAATAATTAGATATAGCACAGGCATGTTTACAGTTGTCTGAGCTGCTTAGCTGTTTCTAGTGTTTGCTTTTAATTTCTTTGCATTATCTCAGTGACCTTTAAGCAGGCATGTATGTATAAAGCATTAGATTAATCATTATCCAAGCCAAGCCAAAGTTTATTCCCACATCTCCCCTGTTTTAGTTTTTTGATGATCGCGAATGCCTCGATAGCTTTTTGCCATCTGCAACAGCAGTTCTCCTTCCGTAGGCTTCACCCGACACATTCCTAAAAGTCCAGGGAGACATTGGATAATACAGCATGCACAAAGAGAAAGTATAAAAAGCAATATCACTCCAACAATTAGGTGACAAATCCATGAACCATTTGGCAACCAGGACCGAAGTGCAGACCACACGTCCAGTCCATCACCCTCTGATTGTAATGGCTTCTCCTTCAGGGTTTGTTTCATATGCTGTATAGTAGCTGTAATGTTTGGAGAATAATCAGAGATATACATGCAACAATGCGTATGAATCACAGCGCAAACTCCCCCTTGCGCAGCCAGAATGGTATCCACCGCATATCTGGTTTGAAGGACAAAGTCACTAATTTTGCCTTGCTCTTCTTCAAGCAGCCTTAGCGTTTTAATGGTGTCATTAAACATAGTCATTTTCCAATTGTTTAAACGATGCAAATCTCTATAGTTCATCATGATTCCTAAAGGTGGAATAACTCCCCTTGATATTTGTGTCCAGTAGTCATGGGTCAAAACAGAGTTTACTTCCATTGCAGAATGTGCATTGCGGATATGAGCAGTCCCCAAAGATTTTGAAATGATATGAGATGGGATTACTTTCCCAAAGGTGCAGACCCCTTTCCATCGTGCTGGCATGTGATCATAGGCCATCCGTCCACACAGCAACCATAAATTTGCTCCCAGGAGATGATCAACCTTATTTGGCTCAGCATAGATTAGTTTTGCAAAGGACTCCATTAACATAGCCAAATAAGTGGACGATGGTGCGTAATTCCCATTTGCACATTTATACAACTGGTTTTCTCTCGTGGTGGGACAACATGTGGCAGGAATATATGGACACCCATTTTCCTTGATCAAAGATGTGATATCATATCGAGAAATTTTATGTACAAAGTAAGTGAGATTTTTAGTTTTCATGTCATTCGAATAAACCCGACTTCCATTGCTAATAACAATTGTTTTGTTGCAAAATGGATAAGCTCCCAAGTAAGTCATATTCTCTACTGTCTCATTGTGGGTCCAACAGATACCCGCCACCTCTCGGATCCGGCTTCCAAGGTGTAAGGTAGTTATGTTACTTGTAGTCCAACTGTTAGACCACGTCCCCGAACAACCATAGCATTGTCCCTTATACCAGTCACCTTCAGCCAGAGGTACTGCAACCATTGGAAGTCCTGATGTTTTGTGAGTTGGCATGTGCATACATATCCAACAATCAGTTTTGTTAAGAAGGTTTGCTAGCTTCCCCATGTCCTGGATCAACATGTTTCTTTTCCATTCCCCCAAATCCACCCCCTTGTTCCTTTGGCTGATGATAAGGACACACACAGCGAGCAGGAACCAAACAACTGTCCCCTCATCTTCAACGGCAGCGTATCCTTGGCCCCAAGTTATCAGCGGGACAGGTCCTTTCCACGTTGGATCTGGCAGTCTCCTATACCAAACTTTTGGTCTTGGCACTCCTGCAGAAGGGGAGGAAGCAAGATGCTTACTGGCTGCCGTAGCAGCAGGAGATCCTGTCATGTTTAGAAAATTTAAAGTATATAAGGTAATATTAAGAATGTTTTGTATGTAAGGCAAACCATATCCATCCACTTCCCCCATTTTTTTTTCTCCACTTGCCTATTAACTGGAAACAAATTCATCTGGGGAATCTCATCAGGCTCTAATTTCCCCTCATTGAAAGCCTGATGCATCATTGCTTGAACTTTTCCCATTTGTGGCTGGGGTTTCTCCTCCAAAGGCGTAGGTGCTGTTGGAGGTGAGAAAACATACTCCAGTTTTGGAGTCGGAGGGTGCAACACAACTCCTTTATAAGGAGGAGGTTCCACTAAAGGTTTTAAAAGAGGTTGTTCCTGGGTCTCTAAAGCAGTCATAACAACCTTCCAATATGTTAAAATTTCAGCTGTTGCTCGTGGTTCCTCATGAAGGATAGTTCCAATTTTCTTCCATGTGTCTAACTTTAAAGATCCCCTCTCTGAGTACCAGGGGCATTGCTGCCAGATTTCTTTCAGCAGCTGTTTCACATTACTTTTTGAAAGAACTATTTGCTCCCCCCCAGAGGGTTTAAAGATTAAGAAATTTGTCCTGACTAACTTCAGCAGCTCACTGACATAACATTCCTGTGGCTGAGAGAGTTTTTCCCCCATGTTCCCTGAAAAAAATCCTATTGTCCAGCAATAGTTAAGTACGTACTTTACCTATTCCAGGTGAGGAAACACGGAGGTCCGGACATGTACCACCCGTAGTGGATCATGTCGGGGTCACCACTTGTGGTGGTCTCCCATAGAAAGAATGAGACACAAGCGTGTGTTCTCGGGATGGGAGCCCAGAGTAAATTCCAGTACTCCCTTTTATTGAGATTTTAGTACATAGTAAGCATAATCACATTGTGGATTACAATAATTAGATATAGCACAGGCTTGTTTACAGTTGTCTGAGCTGCTTAGTTGTTTCTAGTGTTTGCTTTTAATTTCCTTGCATTATCTCAGCAGGCATGTATGTATAAAGCATTAGATTAATCATTACCCAAGCAAAGCCAAAGTTTATTTCCACAGGAAACAGTCAATATAGATCGTAAGGATTCAAGCGATAAAGTTACAGTCATACAGTCACAAGTGGGAGGGAATGGGTGATAAGGAGTGATGAAAAGATTAATAATAATAGTAATGCAGATATTGTAAATAGTTGGACAGTGTTGAGAGAATTATTTGTTTAGCAGAGTGATGGCATTCGGGAAATAACTGTACTTGTGTCTGGTTGTTCTGGTGTGAAACAGTTTATATCCAGGATGTGAGGGGTCTGTAAATATTTTCCCAGCCCTCTTTTTGGCTCATGTAGTATACTGGTCCTCAATTGAAGGCAGGTGGGTAGTAATTGTTTTTTCTGCAGTCCTAATTACTCTCTGAAGTCTGTGTCTGTCCTGTTGGGTTGCAGAGCCAAACCAGACAGTTATAGAGGTGCAGACTCAATCTTTCCTCTGTAGAACTGGATCAGCAGCTCCTTAGGCAGTTTGAGCTTTTTGAGTTGGTGCAGAAAGAACATTCTTTGTTGTGCTTCTTTGATGATGTTTTTGATGTTAGGTGTCTATTTTAGGTGCCTCTGCCAGTGAAAACAGAGCTTGCGAGGGCCACAAGAGGTCCTCCTGAGCTCCAATTTCCCTGGCAGAGGGTTGCAGGAGTCCATCACAGCTGAAAACAGACTTTGTGCGACCTTCCCGTGCTCCATTTTCCCTGGCAGAGGGTTGGAGGAGGCCGTCACAGCTGGAAACGGAGCTTGGGAGCCCATTTTCACTGGCAGAGTGCATGTTGGCCACATCTCCTGGCCTTGTCCCCTGTCCCTCCAAGGTCAAACACAATCCTGATGTGCCCCTCAATGAAATGAAGTTTGACACCCCTGATGTAGTTGATACTTACTCCCCGAAAGGTATTAACTGTCAACTTGTGAAGCTTTCCTGACCTCATCCATGCAGCCACCATCTTGTAATTTTGACACCTCCCTCCATAGGTTCCCAGCATGCTATTCTAATCCTACCCTTGATCCTTAAAAATATCACCAAGAACATCGCTTTTATTTTGCTGGGAAAAATATTACAGACGTGATCCTGTTTATTTTGAGTAGATCAACCTGTTTCCATTCTTAAGTGGTTTTTATCCAAAAATGGCTAATTACCACTCTGTGGCCCATGAACAATTACGGGAGTAAATTTTAAGTCCTTCTTATTAGATATCCCTCATCCCCAAAAATGTCTTCTTTGTGCTTTTCAAACCTCACTCAGCTTGCCAATGCAACCTTTTCAAAACTGCAGGACTTCTCCCACTTAGGCGAAGCTCTGCACTGTATCCACAGTAGGAATGGGGAGAATACATTCTTTTAAAGTGTGGATTTTGAATAGGCAGCCTCTCTGTGTGCAATTTAAGAACAAAAGCTCCAGCTTAAAGAGTTTTCCATCGCAGCATGGCTCTTTCTAGGGGGTAGGGACTCTTCTTTCAGAGCATTACATACACCCTTGTACGGTGGCAACTTTCTAAATTCAGTCGCTTAAATTTCACAGCAAGTTTGCTATAAGCTTTTAATCGTCATAATGATCCTTTGATCTGCTGAGCTCTCTTTCATATCCGAGGTTATTAGTGGACCCTTTTCAGAGCCTTCCAGCTGCTTGTGTTTGGTTCATGTATATTTATTTGTGTGACTTTTGATCCCCATTTGTTGGCAGAAAACTACTTCCCCAGTTAGCCGCAGTTATTGCAGATCAATTTCCAAACTACTGATCGGGGTAGGAAAGAACCAGACGGCAGCATTTTCTCTTTCCTTTTTATGAACTTTTGGGGGTGACCTCTTTGCTTCCACTGCTGTGTGTTGAAAAAGGGGGAAATGGCTGATTGTTTAAGTCCCCCCCCCCCCCCCCCCGACAGCCAATTTGTGACCTGGAACAAATGTTTCCCTGCTGATCATCCATCTTGCAGGAGAGAGGAAAAGAGAGAGAGAGAGAGAGAGAAAAGGAAGTGTAACTATAATTGGTGCCTGATTGAGAAGAAAAGCCCCCAACAAACGTATTTTTAAACGATTATCTCCTTCATTAGATTTTATTTCTTTCATGCATTTTGCAGCAGGCAGGCGAGTCCAGAGACCATTTCTACTCGGATCGCATATGGAAAATAAGGAAGGCAGCAGCTGAATAAAAACACCGCTGGAATATTAACATTGCAGTGAATGGCAATGAATGTATTTTATTCCAAATATCCTGTATTGAGAATATTAGGAATCCAGAGAGTATATTAGATAATGCCACAAGGTAACCCGCTGAGCAATTTTCTTTCTTTTAAAAGGCGCTTCTCTGTTTCTACCTTATTCTCATGGTACTTGAGAATTCCTTTGATATTTATGTCTTGGCATTTAAGAGAGTGTGAAGAAAGGTGTTGCTGGTGCTTCTATCATCCCACAGTCTCTTTAGCTGTATACTTTTACACACACACACACACACATTGTATCACAAAGAAGAGGGGGTCAAATTATTCTCCGAAGCACCTGAGGGCAGGACAATGGATAGTAACCTGGAACTAAGAAGAAATTTCCTGACACTGAGAATAAGTAACCAGTGGAACAGTTTGCCTTCAGAAGTTGTGGGTACTCCATCACAATCTCTCCAAGAAGAGACTGAACAATAACTTGTCTCAAAATTGTATAAGCTCTCCTGCTAGGGATTCCTTTCACTCTGTTATTCTGCTACTCTGGTATCCCAACCCATCGGATTGGAAAATTTATTGCAGCAGGAGCAGCCAGATTGGTTGCTGAATGCTGGAGAAGATCCTCCATAACCTCTTGACCAGTTTACTTTGAAAGAAAAGCAAGATTTTACCTGTGAGAATTTCACAGATGTTACCGTCTCTCTGAAAAGACAATTCTAAAGCATTTTTTTTCAAAGATTCATTACAAACACCAGCAATATTAATAAGAAAACCAGAGCATAGAGTTTTGGGAGCCAGTCTTAACACGTCCTCATGTAATATATATATAATACAGTTACACATAATCCAAAACCATATTGAAAAATATTAGCTATGGAGCCAATGTCTCATGCTGAACATATGCAGGGCAGGTTTAATATCGATGGCTCATTTTTATTTTTAATTCTACCTTTATTGCTTGTATAGTTATCTCAAGGTGATGAACATGCCTAATGCTCATTTTTCTTCCTATTTTCTTCCTATTTTCTTCCTATGCCTAATACTCATTTTTCTTCCTATTTTCTCCACAATCTTGTGAAGTGGATTGGGCAGAGAGAGAGAGGGACTGGCCCAAAGCCACCCAGTTGTCTTTCATACCAAAGGCGAGACTAGAACTCCCAGCTTCTTAGCTTGTAGCTTATGGCTTAAAGAAGTCAAATCAAAGCAGGTAGTTGAATTTATCCATATTTCTGTGGTTAGCAGGGCTTTTTTATATATTTGCATCTAATAAAAAAGAAAATCTCTGGAGCACTGAACTTGACAGATGATTTCAGAAATACTCCAGGTATTTTTCCTTTTCCTTTTCCTGGTTTCTTTTTAACTTTTGAGAGAAGGCATATAAACAAACACAAATCAAAGTTAGAAAACAAAACATATTCAAACATGAATAAATAAATACATTAAGGTGGTTCGAGTTTTCCAGATGCCATTAGTCAATTATGAATAACTGAATACTGTCTATTACTTTAAATGACTTTTAAAATCACTATTTAAATCATTACTAAGCTTTAAGCAAGGATAGATATCAAGAACAGAATATAAATCGCCACTTAAAATTACAAGATACAATAGATTGTAACAAAACTGGGAATCTGTTCTGCTGTAAGTATGCCATAAAACTGAAGTATACATAAAAAAACCCAAATTTAGATTGCAGTACAAATCCATATTTTGAGATATTCGAAGAATGGTTTCCAACTTGAATTAAAAATCTAGGTCAGATTTATGTTGATGATACAAAATTATTTTAGGCATTGAAGCATTTATCCACAACCTATTGAACCATTTTTACAAAGAGGGAGTTAGACAAATTTTCCAGTAAGAAGCTAGTTAATAACCTGTGGTAGTTATCAGCCACATAATTTTCTTGACCGTGGTACAGTAATCAATGGTTGTCAATCAGCCTAGTATCAGCATTCCAACTAACTAATTCTAAACCAATAAACTACGAGACAAACATTTCTTCAATGTTCCATTTTATTAGAGTTGTTATATTGGCACATCTGGGAAAACCCGAATCGGAGAGTTCCAGGTTTTCCCTTCCCAAAAGATAAATCAAAAATTTATCCCCTGCATCCAATGAGTCCATTATATAGCCCAATCAAATCTTCATCCCAACTGGAGACATCCTTCCAGTCACCCCCCTCCCAGTGCAGGGCAACATGTCCTTGACTCTCTGAGAAAGAATGTTGTGCCTAATCTTCTACTATGAAATTCCCCACTCCCAAATTCCCAGGCACTGAATGTGGCAGCCTTGAAGCTTCCAAGTGAAAAATGGCTTCCAAGACTGACACCTAGTCTAGATTATACCCATGCTCCTTTCTGAAACTATCTCATCCAGGCACCAACTGACCCTGACTTGGCTTCACATCTGACCCCAGACAAGATCTGTCAAAGACTATCCTCTGATGAGATGCAGACGTAATTGACCTTCACAGATCAAGTCATGGCAACATCCCCTTCAACCATGTTGTATTCAATACATGAAATGTTCCTTTTCAACTTTGGAATCTGTGGGATCAATTTAGAAAATCAGTTCAGTTGGGGGCCTTCAAATTGAGTCCTAGAATGTGGTTGATGTGAAGGAAGCTTTGTCTGTTAGAATTGAGTTGCAAGGATGTGATATGATTTGACCGCTCAGTTGGTTTTCTTGCTGATTTAATTCAGAGGTTTTCTCTAACTGCTTTTGTACAATGTCACCAAATCTAATAGTGTACAACTTGGCAAGCTTTCTTCCTGTTGTATTATGTACATATAACACTGAAGTATCCTCTTTTATGTGGGTGAAGGAATTGTATAAACAAGGAAGGGTGGGAGAATGCCAGGTGCCCTTTCTTGGAGACACCGATGAGGAGAGATCATGACCCACGCTGTGTGTGACACTACTGAAAAATCTCACGAGCACTTTATTGCCCTGTAGTAGTCCTCCTTCCATTCTTTATTGCCTTTGGTGTCCCTTTTTCTTATTATAATTTATAGAACTCAATTGCTTGTTAATGTCCAAGCAACCCAAACGATTTAATTTTGCAACAAGCTTGGAAAACCCATCATAGAGCTTCCTAACCATTCTAAAGATTTCATCTAAACTCAGAAGAATATGAAGGACTGGTTGGGGGAGAAGGACAAATGAGACCAATGTCATGATGTGATGTTGGTGAAGTGTTGGTTAATATCCTGATACTCCTTTCCTGTGAGCCATGATGTGATAACATCAAAAATATCTAACCTTTCCCCAAGGATCTTTTTCAGAATCCACAAAGGCCAAGGAGCCCGAATTAATATGGAGAGAGAGAGAGAGAGACAGACAGACAGACATTACAATCAACAGCAACTCTGCTCATGTTAAAAAAACAGATGTTGGAAAAACATCACCAAAGAAATTCTGAAGGAATTCTAAAGAACCCTAAACATAAGATTTAAACCCTAAACAAAGGTGCTTCATTTGCAGAAAACCTGGAACACAGATTTGGCATAAGTTTAACTTAACGATTATGGTTTCGGGATAAGAAAATGGGGAAATTTAATATGTAAGGCACCTCCAAACCTTGGCTCATTTAGAATTTGGCTTGTGGTTCCATTTTCTTTTTCAGAACTCAACAATAACCCTTTAGCTATCTTTGGCACTTATAACCCAGGAATGCCTGAGCAGCTCAACAAAAAGACATCTGGAACTTGGCAAATGTCCTTTCATGCTGGGGTCAATGGGGATGACTTTATTATTTCTATGGCAGTCTATTTTTCAGAGAGAAAAAATAGTGAAGAAGGAGAGAGAGAGGGAGAGAGGGGGAGAGAAAGAGACAGAGAGACAGAGGTAGCAGATGGAGAGACAGAATGATGTGCATCTATGTGCAAGTGTATATGCCTGAGTGTATATGAAACAGACTGTGCTTATAAATTGTTATTCCTCTTTTGGGCTCAAGTCTTTTCCTCTTTTTCTTGGAGACATCAACTTCTCAGAAGGCAATCTCTCAGGAGCAGTGTTGCCAAGGAAGGAAATGTTTCAGCCAAGGAAAGTACAGAATGCCTCTTCAATTTCACACACTCATACACAGAGGGAAGGCAACAAAATGAAAGGGGAGTCCGCTTCAAAGCAGAGCTGT
Organism: Hydrophis major; assembly: GCA_033807585.1. Classification (NCBI taxonomy): domain Eukaryota; kingdom Metazoa; phylum Chordata; class Lepidosauria; order Squamata; family Elapidae; genus Hydrophis; species Hydrophis major. The sequence continues at coordinate 10,033,925 of CM066335.1, read as the reverse complement.
TAACTCAGTTCAGCTCCCCATCAGAAATGCACATCCTGCCATTTTCTGCCATTTTCGAGAGTCTCTGAAATAGATCAAATTAGGGCCTGCTGGATTTTACTTTCTTCCCGCTGAACTTGAGACACAGAATTGTGTGGCCAGGAAAGGAGGATGTGTCTTTCTTTTTGCAGTATGAGGTGAACATGAAATGTTTGCAACATGACTGCCTCTGAGGGGAGCAGTTTTGACTGTTGGTTAGGAATTGCATTGTTTTCATAAGTACGATTTTGAGCACTGGACAAACGATGAAAGTTAGAAAGGGGAAAGCTTTCACACATGGCCCTTGGATTGCTTGTCAGCTGGTCTAGTGTTAGTTAAGAGTCAAAGGAACTGATGTCTCCTTCCCTTCTTCTCATATTTTCCTTTTCTTCAAAATCAATTTTAGATTAAGGTTTTTCTATTCTTATTTATTTCCCAAGTCCCAAGTTTAGTTCCTTGAATTTCCAAGTAAATGGGTCGCTGCTCCATTTACTCCAGTAATCTGTTTCACAATGGCCAACCAACTGTAGAAGGAAACTTACTGGCTTCAGAGTCAGATCCCAGTGCCATTAAGGCAGATGGTCACTGATTCCCCATCACTTCCATGGGAATCAGCCCTCTTTTGAAGCTGGCCAAGCTGGTCATCAGCACCCCAACTTATGGTAATAAAGTCCAAAGTTGAATTTCACCTTGTGGTAAAAAAAAAAGTGCTTTCTGGATTCCAGATTCTTCCAGGATTCGATTTCATTGAGAGACTTCTGGTTCTAGTATTTTGTGAAGAAGAAAACAGTTTCTCCTTTCCCACTTATCTACACTGTGCGTTGGTTTGTGTACCTTAATTATTATATACCCATGCTTCACTATGAAACTATGTGATCAGGCTTAGTTTTTGGGGAGGAAAATAAGGGAAAAAATGTGCCTCTGCCTACCAGCATCCATCGGTATTCATGTGGCTAGTGTCCTGTCAGTGTGTGAGAGAGTTGAGGGCTGTTTGGAAACTAAAACATGGAAACTGAAACAGTATTTGCTGTGTGAGCAAGGAGGCAGTAAGGAGCCTGGGTGTGGCTTAGCTCAACTGTTCTGTATTTAAGCTGGTTGCTGCTGTGAAACTGAAACTCCTCTCTGCTTGTGTTTAGCTTTTCCCACTAGTCCTTCCACTGTGACAAATCACCATTGATGAAAACTTTAGCCAGTTGCTTATCCATAAAATTTGCCTTTTTGCTCCCATGGCTGTTAAGCTAACTGAGAAGTCTTTGTTAAACGGTTTTAACAAAATCTTTTTGAAAAAATCTACATGGATAATTTCTTTCAGCTCATCCTTATCCATATATTCATTAAGACCCACAAAAACCCCTATTAAATTAGAGAGGACCTACCTCTAGTTAAGCCATGTTGACTATCTTTGAGTAACGCCTGCATCTCTAAATGCTTGGTAATTCTATTTTTTAATAGCAGTTTCCATTATCTTTCCCAGAACAGATGTTAAGCTGACAGGCCTATAATTTCCTGGATCTCCCCTTGAGTCCTTCTTAAAAGTTGGAGTTATGTTGGCCACCATCCAGTCCTCAAATGCAGAGGATGAATGTAGAGACAGGTGGCATATTTTAGTTAGAAATCCACAACCTCAGCTTTAAGCTCCTTAATAACCCTTGGGTGGGTGCCACCAGGGTTTGGAGATTTGTTTATATTCAATTTGTCAATCAGGCCTAAGCCTTTGTCTCTTGTCACCAATATGAATTTCAACGCATCTTATTCCCTTCCTAAGAACAGAAGCTCCTGCTCAGGGACCTCCCTCAAGTTTTCTCAGATGGAAATGGAAGCAATGAATTTGTCCAGCTTCTCTGAAATTTTCTTTAATTTTTAATGTTCTCTGAGCACCGCTTTGACATCCTTATCCAAGGGACCAATGGCCTCCCTGGATGGATTCCTGTTTCTAATATATTGGAATAATCTTTTACTATCTGTCTTCATAGCTTGGGGACTATATTCCTGGAATTTTTTTTTTGCCTCCCTCACTGTCTCTTTGTATTTCTTAAGTTCCTTTGTTTTCCTCATTTGCTCTGGTCTTCTATTTTATGTGTGATGCTTTCTTGGCCTTAATGGCTTCATTTACAATCTTAGTCAATTACCCAGGCCTCTTGTTGGACATTGCAACCAGTTTCTTAATTTTTGAACTATATTGTGCCTGAACTTCAATAATTATGGCTTTAAAGGTTGCCTTTTCAAACTTCCCTTTGAGTTCCTTCTGACTAGTATTCTTAATTTTGAAAAGTTCCTTTTATGTTAAGACAAATATGACTCTGAAGGAGTTGCCATGTAGGCCATCACTTCCTTGAATGTTGAAACGTGTTGCATTACAGGTAGTCCTTGACTTACAACCATTCCTTTGGTGACTGCTCAAAGTTACAAAGGCATTGAAAAAGTGGCTTATGACCATTCTTCATATTTATGATCATTACGGCTGTTAGGGATACACACCCTAGTAGAACGTGCAACGGCAGTCTAGCAGGCAGGCAAATGATGTGAGATAAACGTTGTTGTAATTTACACTCAGTAAGACAGATACACTGTGCTAGTTAAATAGTTTTTTATTCCAGAAAGAGTTATAGCATAGTCAAAACAGTCCATATGTTATACACTAGTTCAGTCCATCCAGGGATTAATCAGTTGCAAAGTCCAGTGTTGAAAATAGAGGTCAGTAAACTTACAAATAATCAGTCCAGCAATATATCTCTTTTTCAGTCAGAGAAATGAAGAAAATCAAACCCCTTTTCTTCGTTTCAGCAACAGCAGGGAAACACACACAGTTATCACCATCAATCCAACATTGTCAGCTACTACAGTAAAAGCCAGCTAACAGTGAGCTCTCTTGCTCCCTCTTATGGTGATTTTACAACCGCACCCAAAATACATGTTTTGCAGTTAAAGTGATACATACTCTTAAACTCACTAACATAGTTTATATATTATTTTTACCCAAACTAAGTTAGGTAACCAATGTTATCCCTAACAACGGCACCCCATGTCATATGATCAAAATCCAACTGCTTGGCAACTGGCATGTATTTATGACGACTGCAATGTCTTGTGGTCATGGGATCCCCTTTTGCAAACTTCTGACAAGCAAAGTCAATGGGGAAGCCAAATTCACTTAACAACCGTGTTACTAACTTAACAATTGCAGCAAGAAAGGTTGTAACATGGGGCAAAATTCACTTAAAAAGTGCCTTGCTTGGCAACAGAAATTTTGGACTTAATTGTGGTCATATGTCAAGAACTATTTGTCTCAACATGTGAGTATGTATGTAAGATATAGTATTAATCTTTTCTTCATTGGTGCCCTGACATAATGTCCAGGACATAATGATTCCTGGTAAGTAAGAATTTTATCTCTCTCTCATTGTTTGAAGGCACATATTCATCTAATCAATGTGTGGATAACAGAAAGGCAGATCTTGAAGTTGGTTATTTGGTATCAGTTGTCAGTTCAAATCTCATGGGTAAAGCCTTACCCCAACAAGTACATTTTCAAAACTGGGTTTCACTGGTTGAAAACCTGTAGCCAATTATAGATACTCAAATTTCCTTTGTCAGATTATAATTCTCCTAATTAGGCATGTGTGAGAGCAATCAATTAGTAACCATTGCATAAAAAATAATTGAAAGAATACTAGTCTCATTAGGAAATTCTAATTGGTTCAATGTGATGCTCAGAATGGTTGTGTGTGTGTGTGGGGAGGGTATAAATCCTAGTGAGAAAAACATTTATCTGTGTTTTATTATTTAAATCATTTTATTGAGTTATCTTTTTTCACATACATTAAACATGACACAAAGCAATTATGTTAGGGATTATAATGTTTATTAATAGGTTGCATAATCGCTTAATATTAATAGAAGAACAGATAGATTGTTTAGAGAAATTGGTTAGAGGAATATTGTGACCAGGTTAAATGCTAAAGGCAAAAATTGTAGATAATTTAGATAATTACTTCTAAAGGAAATGTATCATTTGTTATTTTGCTCAGTTTTAATGGGTGTTTTAAAAATAATAGACAGTAACATAATCTGAGGCTTTCATTAAATTTTCTAATCTTAAATTAGATGGATTTCATTTCTTCATCATTTCAAAATTCATTTCTTAAATTAGAAAATTAAAATCTCAAATAATATATGCATTTTAGTGTATGCTACCTACAAGTCTATAATGTTTTTTTAATGTTAATTCCCTTTATAATAAGCAAGTTTCATACAGCCTTTTTCCCAGGGGTGGGATTCAAAATTTTTAACAACTGGTTATGTGGGCGTGGCTTAGGTAGTGGGTGTGGCTTGGTGGTCATGTGACTGGGTGGACATAGCTTGGTGGTCATGTTATTGGCTGGGTGTGGCCAACTCAACATCACTCACATCGAGGCATGCATCTCCTTGCCTGGCCTCTCATGAATGTGAGGATGCTGCAACAGTCGTAAGTGTGAAAAATGGTCATAAGTCACTTTTTTCAGTGCCATTGGAACTTTGAATGATCACTCCACACAAACAAAGTACCAGCAAAGGAGGGGGAAAAAACTCCAGAGAAGTTCCAGAGACAGGAAGTCTAATCCTGCCAAGAATGTAATAAGGGTTTCTGTAAGCAACACCAGAATGTTTCCTTCCTGCCTTCCTTACGTCTTAGCCAATCAGAACGGTTATTTACAAGAATGCTAATGTACAATACAGAACAGAGTTGAAACAGGATTAGTCCAGTAATTTCTTCTAACAACCAGTTCTTCAAACTGCTTAGAATGTTAACAACCGGTTCTAGCGAATAGATGTGAACTGGTAGAATGCTACCCCTGCTTTTTCCTAATTAGAAAGGTAGCTTTTGTGTAAAACAAACAATCCCCTTTTCAACTGTTCATATCAACTTTGGTTGGCAAAGGTCAATTTTGCCTGCAAATTCCAACTCTTACTGTCAAGAAATCAAAGAATTATTGGTCATCTCCTTTAAAAAGATAGATTAAAAGAGCTAAAGTTTGCTTTGCATAAAAGCACTGTATCTAAGGATGAAATTTAAGCATTTTAGTTTCTTAGAGGGTTTACTATACCTAAAATTTGCATTCACTTTTATCTAACCAACACATTACACATACACATTGATTTACAATTATAGTGGGTAGGACAGATGAAAGTGTAGCATTTTCAGACCCCAAATCAAATTAGATAGCTCCTAAATAACTGCAAGGAAATCCATTCCTTTTCTGATTGGCTGATCCAAGATTTGAATGGATCCTTATACAGATTTCTAATGCACAAAACTTCATGTCACAACAAAATGAGAAACACATATTTTTTTCATTGCAGAGATAGGGTTTTTTTTTTTTTTGCTATTGAATTGAATTGAATATTTTATTGGCCACGTGTGATTGGACGCACAAGGAATTTGTCTTGGTGTAAATACTGTCAGTATACATAAAAGAAAAGATACATTCGTTAAGAATCAAGAATCATAATGTACAACACTTAATGATAGTCATAGGGTACAATCAACAATCAAATCATACTAGGAAACAATATAAATTGCAAGGATACAAGTGACAAAGTTACAGTCCTACAATCACAAGTGGGAGGGGATGGGTGATAAGGAGTTATGAGAAGATTAATAGTAATAGTAGTGCAGACTTTGTAAATAGTTTAACAGTGTTGAGGGAATTATTTGTTTAGCAGGGGAAAAACTGTTCTTGTGTCTAGTTGTTCTAGTGTGCAGTGCTCTATAGCGTCGTTTTGAGGGAAGGAGTTTGTTGTGTAGGCGCTGGAAGAAGGCTCGGGAGTCAGTGACTAGTTTTCAGCTCTTTGTTAGTCCCGAGATCGGTAGAGTATGCGGTGGCTTATATAGAACTTCCCGGCCAAGCTGCAGCCAATGACACCACTTTGAATCTCCCGCGATCGGTTTCCTCCAATTGCGGGGGATTCGCAAGGGGCCAATCCGTGCTGCTTGCTTGGCCAATTGGGTAGCCGTGCGTCTTAGCCAATCAGAACGGTTATTTACAAGAATGCTAATGTACAATACAGAACAGAGTTGAAACAGTTTATGTCCGGGATGTGAGGGGTCTGTAAATATTTTCACAGCCCTCTTTTTGACTCGTGCAGGTGCTCGATTGAAGGCATGTGGGTAGTAATTGTTTTTTTCTGCAGTCCTAATTATCCTCTGAAGTCTGTATCTGTCCTGTTCAGTTGCAGAACCAAAGCAGACAGTTATAGAGGTGCTGATGATAGACTATAACTTGTATGTTTGTTACCAATGAGCTTTCAAGTTTTGTTTGCCACCAAATTGCAAATTCTCATCTCAGCCCATCACTCCCCTATTTTTTTTTTTGAAAGAAAATTTTATTAATTTTCTACAAACAAACAAACAAGACAAACAAAACATTAAAACATTCAACTCTCGTATGTACATCCAGTTGGTTCATCATTTTTGTGCATTCATTCTGTAGTCCCAGTTACAATTATGTTACATAACAACTCATATTATCAATCCAAACTTATATATCCTATAATCACTAAAAAAAAAAAAATTTTTTTTGACTATACTTTTAATCATTCATGCTTTATGAGCTAACAATACTTTAACCAGATTATTCAACAAATCATATAATCATACCAAATCAATCCTAAAAAACCCTTTATAAATATAATATCAAATAACAAAATAATAGCAAAATAGCAAAATAAAGATATTTCTTACTATCTAGCATTCTAAATATTCTATTATCGTATTTTATCATCTAGCCATTTATAATCACTCCCCTATTTTGACACTTACAATCTTTCTCCTGGCTGATATTTTAAACGTGAACCATTCCATACAAGGTGTAAACATGAAGAACCAAAAAGCTTGTAGAAAAAAAAACAAAACGGGCCAGTCAAATCCCAAAGATGAAAAGGTCAACTTAGAACTTTATAGTCTGCATAATTGGAGAACTGCTCCTTGCAGGGCATCAGAAAATGTAAATTCTCATTCCTGAGCAATCGATTCTATGGATGAACCACAAATGAGACATCAGTCAATCATGCTGACATCAGAACAAAAAATTTTGCAAGGGCAAATCGGAGAAAGAGTGTTTTCTTATGAGTGGAACAGGAGGAGAAATCCCAAGGCTTGCTTTTTTTTAAATTGACACTGAATCCATCAGTTTTTCTGAAGATGATAACAATATTGAAAAGATACTTCATGGAATTAATGAAGAAGGTGCACATTTGTTTTAATTTCTTATCTAATGCTGCAAGAAAGTCATGTTCAAGCATTCTGTTCAAGTTCTGCATTATTATGGGATCAAGAAATAAATTCACTAATAACCTGAGAATAAAACAATGATAAAATGACGGAAAAACAAAAGGAAAGAAGGAAATAGATTTAAAAAGAATCAAAACTCAGAAAAATATGGGGCATTGTGAAGTGCCAAATGGAAGCCAGGATTCCAAAATAGCTGTAGGTAGGTAGGCAGGTGGGGGAGAGGGAAGGAAGGAAGGAAAAAAATGTAGGATTGTATGAATCATTTCCTCAATGTCTCTGTCAAATTAAAAACACTGGTGAACATCCTATTTGTATCTAAAATACAACTAAAATCTATTATTGGAGAAAAGCATTCAAAAGTATTTCCAATGAAATTATCATTAAATTTAAATAGTAGGGATTATTTTGCTGGAGCCGGTTCATTAAAGTCATATAGGATCATCAAATTTCCTTAAAAGGCATGGCGTGGGAAGAATACCACTAAAGGGACTCTTTGAGGGAGATGTGTAGTTCAGAATGTGAAAAATAAATATATAAACAGATCCTATAGGTGGTCATGATGGAAGAAATATTGAAAATATTAAAGGAATTAACACAGCCACAAGGACAGATGTTTCACAAAGGCTATCCATCACCTGCTGTTTACAAATTGTCATTCACTGTTTCGGAATCAGTGGAACAGATGGTTTATGAAGAAGGATAAGGAGACTTAGAATGCAATAGTTCCCTCAACCAGATGGTGTTAATTCTGAAATCTCTTCTTATAGAACCCTTGAATCATATATGAGATTCTGCCAAATATGATTAATCATGAGAATCATGGGAGACCATTTTGGGCATCTGACAAAATGGGTTGACTTCCATGAATGCTTGGGCAATAATAGGTGTTAATCTTTTGCATGTTCTGAGATTTTTAAATTTTTTTGTTTATAATTCAATTGTAAGACAATTGTAATATTTTTTAATTATTAAAGTAAACCAGTGTAAACGTGGTTCTGCTTTCTGAGGTCCATATGTCTGAATGTATGTTTCCTTCCTTCCTTCCTTCCTTCCTTCCTTCCTTCCTTCCTTCCTTCCTTCCTTCCTTCCTTCCTTCCTTCCTTCCTTCCCTCCTTCCCTCCCTTCCCTCCCTTCCTACGTTCAACTTTAAGCCATCTTGAGTATGCTTCATTTACAAATCATTTATTCTATTTTATAACCATTTATACAATTGTTAATCTCTTAGACAAATTATAAATTTAACTAACTAAATATATTTAAGACATTCATTTCTATTATCTAATAATTATCCCCAAAGAGACATAAAAACAGTAAACAAAAGTCAATTGTTAACATATTTCCATGGAAACTCTATTGTCAATTGGAAAAACATTAGCTCTATCCTACTTGATAACACATCCAGAATTGTACCATACTTTTTGTATATCCTCTAAGGTATTTTGATAATAGTTAATAAAGTTCTAAATATCACCTGCAATTTTGCATACTATAACAACCTGCCACTTTATACCCATAATATTTCTATGCTATTTAATAAGATAAATAAGATAAGTTGAAAGAAATCCATTTTATTCATGACATGTGATAAAAACTCAATCTATAGCGCATAAAAATATTTTTCTGCTTCTAATGAAGCAGTTTAAAAGTTGTGAAGACTGAACTGTTAAACTTCCACAAGGAATTTAATAGTAACTGAAACTTGATTTCATGAATGTCCATTGGAGAGATAGCAAAGAAGCCAAGATGGTAGTCATGATTAGAGAATTTAAGCTCCCTTCCTCTTCCCCTTCATTTTTATGGCACCCATCTCACTATCAAGTGACTCTGGGTTGCTTATAATGGCATAAATAACAGTGTAAAACAATTAAAAGGTTAAGAGCCACAGTGGCATACTGGTTAGAATGCAATATTGCCAGCAGTTTGATCCTAAGGAATCTCAAGGTTGACTCAGCCTTCCATCCTTCCAAGGTGGGTAAAATGAGGACCCAGATTGTTGTGGGCAAGAGGCTGACTCTGTAAACCGCTTAGAGAGGGCTATATAAGCACTATAAAGTGATATATAAGTTTAAGTGCTATTGCTATAGTTAACTCTGCCCACTGCCAGCAGTTCGAGTCTCACTGGCTCAGCCTTCCATCCTTCCAAGGTGGGTAAAATGAGGACCCAGATTGTTGGGGGCAAGAGGCTGACTCTGTAAACCGCTTAGAGAGGGCTGGAAAGCACTGTGAAGTGGTATATAAGTCTAAGTACAATTGTTAACATTATTATCTAGCCATTGGAAGTAAAACATTAAATTATTTATTTATGTATGTATGTATTTATTTGATTTGTCAATCGCTTACAAGATAATAGGTATAAGTATAAACATAGTTATGAATACATGAAATGGATATAAGAAAAATAAAAAAGAAACAATAGGACAGGGACGGTAGGCATGCCCCCTACAGACTTAGGCACACCCCCTACAGACCTCTTAGGAAAGGGGTGAGGTCAATAGTAGACAGTCGAAGGTTAAAGTTTTTGGGGTTTGGGGAAGAAACTACAGAGTCAGGTAGAGGATTTCAGACATTGACCACTCTGTTGTTGAAGTCGTATTTCCTGCAATCAAGTTTGGTGCAGTTAACCTTGAATTTGTATCTATTGTGTGCTCTTGTATTGTTGTGGTTGAAGCTGAAGTATTCATTGACAGGTAGGACATTGCAATGTATGATTTTATATACTATACTTAGCTCAGACAAAAGGCGGCGTAGTTCTAGGTTTTTAGGTCTAGAATTTCAAGTCTGGTGACGTAAAGGTATTCTGCAAGGAGTAGAGGAGTGGAGAACTCTTCTTGTGAAATGTTTCTGGACTTTCTCAACTGTGTTAATATCAGATACATAATGTGGGTTCCAGACTGATGAGCTGTATTCAAGTATTAGCCTAGCAAATGTTTTGTATGCTCTAGTTAGTAGTGAGATATTACTGGAGAAAAAGCTACATAGGATTAGGTTAACAACTCTTAACACATTTTTGGCTATGTAGTTACAGTGGGCTCTAGCACTTAGATCATTAGAGATGAGTACTCCAAGGTTCTTGACAAAGTTTGGATCCTCAACCAGGTCTTGACTATTCAGCTTGTATTTTATTTTCTGATTTTTTTTGGTCAATATGTAAGACAGAGCATTTATTTGTTGAGATTTGAAGTTGCCATTTGATTGACCATTCTGACACATAGTCGAGGTCTTTTTGGAGGGTAGCTGTATTTTCTGTGGTGTTGAATAGCTTTACATCATCAACAAAGAGAATGCAGTTGTTCTTAATATGATCACAGAGGTCATTTACGTATAGTATGAAGAGAGTTGGTCCAAGAACGCTGCCTTGGGGGACACCACTGTTGACAGGTACAGAATTTGATAGGACACTCCCAATTTTGACCATTTGTTGTCTGTTTGACAGGAATGCTTCAGTTATGCAGGTGTCCAGAGATACCATAAGATTTTAGTTTTAGGAGTAGTTTGTCGTGTACCACTGAATCAAAGGCTTTACAGAAGTCTATGTAGATTGCACCTATTGTTTTGCCCTGATTGAATTGTATAGTCCATATTTTTTTTTCAGTGTAAGAGTTGTAGATTACAGGATAGTTTTTTTCTGAATCAAATTGTTTATTAGAGAGTAGGTTGTTGGTCTCTAAGTGGAGGATAATGGATTGGTTAATAATTGATTCCATGACTTTACAGGTGACACAGCATAAAGAGATTGGTCTGTAATTTTCAACTAGGCTGGGGTCTCCCTTTTTGAAGATGGGGATGACATTGGCCAGTGACCATAGTTTTGGCAAGGAGCTGGTCCTGAAAGATTTTTCAAAGATTATGCTTAGAGGTTCGGCTATGGCAGTGGGTAGCTTTTTTAAGAAGTAGGCACATATTCCATCCGGTCTAATAGATAGAGATGGTTTTAGATTGCAGAGTGGTTTTTCAACATTGTCTTCTGTAAAATCGATATTTATTAGATCATTGTAGTTGTCTGTGGTTCGACTAGGGCATGATCCGTTGCTGTTTACAAATACTGAGCCAAAGAATGTGTTAAAGAGGTTGGCTTTAATGGTGTCTTCATTGCAGTCTTTCCCATTAGGTCCTTTCAGAGGTGGGATGGACGTTGAGTCTTTTAGTTTGTTGTTTACAAAATTGTAGAAAGTGTGGGTGGAATCTGTGTGTAGAAGGTTTTCCTCTTGTTTAATGTAATAACTGGTGCATTCAGTCTTTATCTGGTGGCATAAATTTTTGTATCGGCTTTTGAAGTTGGCAACGTGACCAGATTTGTTTTTTCACCAAAGGGATCTCTTTTTGGATTGAAGCTTCCTCATTGTTATGGGTAATCTGTTTTTTCTGGTTTTGGGAGGTGTTATTGGTACATATAGTTTGATGACTCTTTTGAGTTCAAGTAAAAATATGTTGTAATGGTTTTCAAGAGTATTACATCCAGTGAATAGAAATTGCCAATCAAGGGATGAGAGATTGTTGTCTATAAGATCATAGTTGCCTTTTTTGAAGTTATAATTGGGGATTTTGTCATTGTGATGATTTTTGTGTGGACATATGTTGAGACAAAAGTCAATCATGTTGTGGTCACTGTTGTTAACTTGTATTCTGTAAATTGAATTCGAACTATTGCAGAAGATGAGATCGAGGCAGTTGTTAAGTCTAGTATTGTTGGTTACTAGTTGTTCCAGTCCCAGATTTGTAACAGCATTGTAGAAGGTTGCGTGTATGGGTTCAGTTGTACATTTGTTTTGGGTCCAGTTAATATGAGGTAGATTGAAGTCACAAAAAAAGATAAAAGCATGTGGGCAGGATGCTGCCTATGTTAGTAGTGAATTTAGCTTGTTTGCATGTTCGATGTCATAATCAAGGGCTCTGTAAGATAGTAAAAATCAAAATGTGATATTTAAGGACAGTTCACAGATGATGGTCTCAGGAAGAGCAAGCTCCTGGGTAACTTGGATGTTTTTTAGATGTAAGAACTTTTTATAGAAGATAGCAACACTAACTCCTCTATGGATTTCACGATCTGATCGATAAACATGACAGTCTCTTACTGAGGTAATGGAGTCAGGGAGAGATGCATTGAGCCATGTTGCACAGACAAATATGATGTCAAATTTAGACATATTTAGTAAGATGAGAAATTCAGGTATTTTATTTACAAGGCTTCTTGCATTGAGTAGCTTGCATTTAAGGCCAGTTGTAGTTGGAATTGAGGTAGTTAGGGGAGGGCGTGCCTAGTCTTGGGTGATGGTGGATTTAAGGATTAAGAACAAAGTGGATCAAAGAACCAGGCAAGACAGGGTAGAGGTGGGATCTTCTAAGGTCCTAGCCACCTCCAAAATGGGGTGGTCCCATCAGGACCCCAATCGGCAGACCCAGGTTTACAAGCCCTTTTGGAAGGCCAAAGGGGTGGGGGAGGGTTTCACTTCCAAGGACATGATATTCCAAAGAGTGGGAGACATGCCAGCTGCAATTCCTTGGCTGGGAATGGGATCTGGCGCATGCCCCTTCTGCCCGAATAAGAGGGGCGAACCAACCCCATTGGGGTGAGGTGGTTCCTCAGGTAACATGAATGTATCACTGATGTTTGTTTGAAAAGGGCAGGGCCTCAGGAGCATGGTTGCATTTATCAATATGACATTTTTTGATATTGCCCAACCATGGATGCCTCAAAGACTGGATACCCTTTCATTTATGCAGCTTGCATGAGATGCATTATAGGTAAAGCTTTCTGTAACCCATGTGCTATTAACAATTCTGCATCTTCCGCCATACAACAAGTTAGCAACATTTTTGCATAAAATAATATAGGGTTCTAATCAATATTGACGCTTACTAGGTTTGTTCACTATAGGAGTGCAGAAAGTTTGCACCCACCCCTCTCCTAGAAGAATGAAATATTTTGGGATATATTAAAAAAAGGCAGAGTATTGTATTTCCCTAAAAGAGAAACACGCTCTTGGAAAGCAGCCCCCACCTATCTTAATAGCCCTAGCAGGACTGGGCCAGCCTATCTATAAGACAATTAGAGCTTCAGCTCCAGGGTGATGGGATTGAGACATGACCCTACAGGACATAATAGGATTATCTATCAGCAGAGCTCACCACATGGCACAACCAAGGCCGTTCATTGCATCACCCAGAAAGGTTCAACCAAGCTTATCTCAGACATCCTCAGCTATGAACCCTGCATGGCCCCATGGGAGTCTGACAACTGATCAGAATACATTTCTTCCATAGGAACAGGAAGCAAGTTCAAAGCTCAAGAGAGAGTATAAATGCCTCTCTCTCCTCCCACTGCCCACAACCTAAACCCCATGTGGTCAGGTTCACCAATAAACCATCTTTCCAATCAGCCTCCATGTTTCCAGTGTCGTTCTCCCCACTGGGAACTGAACCAGATGGACATTTTTTTTTCCAAATGGAGAGTTGTCAAAGATGGATCAAATAGAGTGCAAGTATCATTACTTGCATAGAAATGAATCTTAGAAAAACTTTCCTTAAATTTTCAAATCTTCACTGTTTTCTTGCTTTGATGCTCACTATTGTGACTTCGGAAATGATGCCAGGAGTCGGTGACTTAGTATCAAGCTCTTTTATTGATGTGAGAACCGAACTGGGGCTATAGGAAAAGTTCGTGGCTTTTATTCCTTTAGCCGCGGCGGCCGCGGCCAATGGCACCGCTTTGAATCTCCCGCGATTCGAAGAGACCAATCGCGGGAGATCCCTAGCGAGCCAATCGGTGCGGCTTGCCTAACCAATCAGAGTGCCCCGCGCTTTGGCCAATCAAAGCGCGGGGATCTCAAGAATGCTAATGAGGGGACAGAACACCCCTCCCCTCTTGGTTCAGTCCTTACGTCACGTAGTCCCATAGGTAGGCGGGGCTCCGTCTTAGCCTACTGGACCTGCGCAGCTCAGTCGTAGGTTGGATCCCGGCCGGTTCGGTCAGGGTCTCGGCTTCTCCGGCTGCTGTCGTGGGAACCGGCTGGTCGGTCGGGCCGGGCCGCTCTCCGTAGCTCCCTCCTGGGCTTCCCGGGTTGGTTGAGCTGCGGGTTTCGCCACTCCCGCTCGGTCTCCCCGGGTCGGTCGAGCTGGCCTGGCTGTCTCTTCCTGGTGAGAGGTCGTGCTGGCTGCTTTCCGGTAAGTATGGTTGGTTTATTCTTCTTTGGTTTTGGTCCCCTGGGTATTCCCTCCCCCCTTGGTTTGTGTTGTGGGGGTTGGTTTTGCCTGCTTGTGCGTCGGTGGTCTCTCGGGTGGTTGTCCTCGATCTTAATTGGTCGATGTGGCGTTTCCATGCTCGTCCGTCTGTTGTTTGTAGCCGGTACGAGTGTGGGCCTGTTATTTGTGTGATGATGGCCGGTACCCATAACGGGTCTCCCGTCAGGTTTTTTGCGTACATGGGGTCGCCTGGTGCGAAGGTTCGGTGTTTGCTGGTTGAGTCTGGGGGCTTCTCTGGGTTATACGTGGGGTGTAATCTGTCAAGTGGGGACCTTAATTTCCTCCCCATTAACAGTTCGGCTGGGCTCTTATTCGTTGTGGTATTTGGGGTTATGTGTTGGGTGAAGAGTAATTTATTTATTTTCTCCTGGATCTCCCCGTGGTCTATTTTTCGGATGGTTTTCTTAGTGAATTGCACCATCCGTTCCACCCTACCGTTCGCCGCCGGATGCACCGGTGCTGTCAGCGCGTGGCGGATGCCCCTTTCCTCTAGGAATTTTTCGTATTCTAGCGAGGTGAATTGGGACCCGTTGTCGGAAACGACGACGTCTGGGAGGCCGTGCGTTGCAAAGAGTTTGCCGAGTTCCTTGATCACGGCCTCCATGGTTGTTGTTCTCATGTTGCTTACCTCCAGCCAGTTGGAGTAAGCGTCTACTGTTATTAGGAAGGTGTGTCCTTTTGTGGGCCCGGCGAAGTCTATGTGGATCCTAGACCAAGGTCCCCTTGGGGTTTCCCACTCTAGGACGGGTGCTGTGGGTGGGCTTGGCCTAGTTTCCTGGCATCGTTGGCACCTTGCTACCCAGGTCTCAATCTGTTTGTCCATCCCTGGCCACCAAGCGTAACTTCTGGCCAGGGCTTTAGTTCTAACGATGCCCGGGTGCCCCTCGTGTAACAGTTCCAGAACCTTCCCTTGTAGTTTTTCTGGAATGACCACCCTATCCCCCCATAGTATGCACCCTTTTAATAACGAGAGTTCCGTTTGCCGGTTCCAGAATGTCTTGACGGACTCGTCGTTGTCCCTTTCCGGCCACCCTTTCTCTACCCAATGCAACACCCGCGCCAGACGTTTGTCTTTATTAGTCTCTCGGGCAATGTCTGACGCGGTTATGGGTAGGTTGGGTAGAGTCTCTATACTGAGGGTGGTCGTCGTGGGTGCTGGGTCAGTGTCCGGTTCTGGTAGCGGCAAGCGACTTAAGGCGTCTGCATGGGAGATCGTCTTACCCGGTCTGTGTATGAGTCCGTAGTTGTAGGCCGCCAGGAACTCGGACCACCTTGTCATTCGGGGAGACAGAATGTTCGGGGTGGCCCGGTTCCCTGCAAGGATTCCCAGCAGCAGCTTGTGGTTGGTTATGATGGTAAATGTCCGGCCGTAGAGATACTCGTGGAATCTTTTTACTGCGGCGATGATAGCCAGAGCCTCTTTGTCCAGCTGGCTGTAGTTCCACTCCGGTTTGGTGAGGGTCCTTGAAAAGAACGCGATGGGGGCTTCTTTTCCATCGGGGAGGGTATGGCTGAGGACAGGGCCGACGCCGAAGGGTGATGTGTCGCATGTGACGGCCAGAGGTAGGGTCTCGTTGTACTGTATAAGGATGGCGTCCGAAGTGAGGAGGTCCTTTGTTCTCTGGAAGGTGGCTTGCTCGCGTTTCCCCCAAGTCCAGGTTGCTGCCTTGTCCAAGAGCCTATGCAAAGGCTCCGCTGCCATCGCCTTTTGGGGCAGGAAAACATTGTAAAAGTTAAGTAGCCCCAGGAATGCCTGTAGCTCCGTCTTCAACTTGGATGTGGGGGCTTCTTTGATGGCCTTGATTTTTTGGTTTGTTGGGTGAATGCCCTGACGGTCTAGGAGATATCCTAGGAATTCAACCCGTTCCGTGTATAATTGGCATTTCTCCCTCTTTACCTTGAGCCCGGTCTCTTTGAATTTGGTCAGGACCTCCCTTAGGCGACCCTCTAGTTTGGCTTGGTTGGTTGCCGACACTAAGACGTTGTCGAAGTAAGGTACCACCCCCTTGATGCCTTGTAATAGTCTTTCCATTAGGCTTTGGAATATTCCCGGTGCCATGCTGACTCCGAATTGGAGCCGGTTGCATTTAAATGCTCTCCGGTGGGTGACTATGGTTTGCACTTCTGCCGTTTCCTCGTCGACTGGCAACTATTGGTATGCCTGGGCGAGGTCGAGTTTGGCGAAAACCTTGCCCCCTCCCAGTGAATGCAGTAGGTGTTGCACTACTGGGACGGGGTAGGCGCTTTGTTGCAACACACCATTTAGGGTGACCTTATAGTCCCCACAGATCCTCACCGACCCATCGGGCTTGATCGGGGTGACTATGGGGGTCTCCCACCGGGCGTGGTCTATTGGTTGTAGGACCCCTTGCTTGACGAGCTTGTCAATTTGCTCGTCTATCTTGGGTTTAAGTGCGAATGGCACCCGCCTTGGTTTCAGGCGTTTTGGGGGGACGTTTGGGTCCAGGCTGAATGATATAAGGGGCCCTCGGTACTTGCCTAGGTTTCCGTCGAAGACCTCTTGGAATTCCCGGGCTAGTTGTTGCTCCCAGCTGTCGTCGGTGACGTGGTCGATTCCCGTGACTGCGATGCCGAGCGAGGCGAACCATTGCAGTCCCAGTAGGCTTGGGCGGTCGCGATCGACAATGGTCAGGGGAAGCCTTTCGGTGCGCCCTTTGTATGTTACGTTGAACTGTCCGGTTCCGACTACAGGGATGCGGTTTCCCTGGTAGTTTTTTACGATTAGTCTCTGGCTGTCTAGGCCTTTCCTTTGGATGGTAGGCACCAAGCGCTTTATTTCTTGCCATGCTATAATGGAGAGGTAGGACCCGGAGTCTACCTCCATTTTGCATGGCTCTCCTTCGATGCCTATCTCCACGTAGACCTTCCGGGCGTCATTGGTTGTGGTGTGGCCGATGGTGACCGTCTGATGGGTCTCCTCTCTTCGCCGGGTCTCGCCGCCTCATAGGGATCTTCCGTTCCGGTCCCATCTGTTGTCAGAGGGGCGATCTCTGGTCCGGGGTGGTGTGCTCTCTCTCCTCCGTTCGCTTTGGTCCCATCGGGGCAGGCTGCGGTTCTTTTTGAGGCGGGAGACGCGGGTGATGTGTCCCTTCTTGTCACAATGCCGGCAGATCGACTCGAAAAACCGGCATTTGGACCTGGGGTGGTCGCCTCCGCAACTGGCACAGTTGGTCCTCGACTTCCGACCCCGCCGGTTCCGTGGGTTGCGGCCTGCCTGGAGGCGATGAATTTCCTCCTCCTCGTCGGAAGTGCCCGATGCCGAGTGGAATTCGCCCTGGTGGGTGGTAGTCTCGGGTTGGGCCTTGGCTGACCTTGCAGGGTGGTTGTTCCCGCAGCGGTCCACAGCGCTCGGTCGGCGCATGTGGTCGGCGGATGTTCGGGTCGCTTCGGCGGCTGCGGCTGCGGCTGCGGTGAGGGTATCTGCAAGGCTGATGTTGCCCTTGGCCATCAGCCGACTCTGGAGGACGGGGTCCCACAAACCGAGCACGATTCGGTCTCGCAGGGCGTCGTTCAGGTTGTCAAATTCGCACAGCCCCCCTAGGTGCTGTAGTTCGGCGACGAAGTCGCTGAAACTCTCACCCGACCGTTGGTCCCGACGGTAGAACTCGTTGTGTCGGTTAGGATGGGCACCTCTGGAGCGTAGTGCCACCGAAGTATTGGCTCGAGGACGTCCCAGTCCATCGCGGTCGCGTCAGCGGGTTTGGCAAGTGCCTTGGCCATCTTAAATACCTCGGTCCCGCAGTGGGTCAGGAAGATGGCGTGCTTCATGGGGCCGGTGGCGTCCTTCAGGTCGCTGCACTCGAGGAACATGCAGAATCTGTCGGAGTACGATTCCCAGTCCTCGCTGGCAGGGTTGAAGGGTGTGGGGGGTGCGATTTTCGCCATCGTGGAGATTCGTCTGGCTTCCGTCGGACACGTGCTTCGGTTCAGGATCTGGATCCCATCCTCGTCGCCAGTGTTGTGACTTCGGAAATGATGCCAGGAGTTGGTGACTTAGTATCAAGCTCTTTTATTGATGTGGGAACCGAACTGGGGCTATAGGAAAAGTTTGTGGCTTTTATTCCTTTAGCCGCGGCGGCCGCGGCCAATGGCACCGCTTTGAATCTCCCGTGATTCGAATAGACCAATCGCGGGAGATCTCTAGCGAGCCAATCGGCGCGGCTCGCCTTATCAATCAGAGTGCCCCGCGCTTTGGCCAATCAAAGCGCGGGGATCTCAAGAATGCTAATGAGGGGACAGAACATTCACTGCGTTATCTTTTTTTCTAAACACAAAGTTTCGAGAATTGGATTGTCTAACTTTCCCATCTGGTTTTTTCCCTTTGTTCTCATGCACAGTCTCATGTATATTTGCTTCTTAAGCCCAACTATTTGTGCCAACACAACTGATCATCAAGAAGAGCCTAATGCAAATCTAACTGGTTTAAATAAGGCACAAATGGGAACACTGAATAGTTTTGCACATCTTAATTCCTAAAGAACACATATTTGAAATGCTCTCCTGATACTTCTGGGCTTTTAACTCAGAACTGAGTCCTTTTGTTTCCCTCTGCAGTTGTACACGCCTTTTTATTTGGCAAACACCCACCTCTCACCCCAGAATTTGATCTTGTCATTATACCACTGGAAGGAAATTAGCAAAGAGTGCTTTGTTGGCTAGGTAATAAAAGCTGGAATCAGTTTAATTGCTGTCTTCTCACTTTCTGAAAGCCCCAAGAGAAACCAAGGGAAAAAATGTCTTAACTCCTTCAAGTTTGTAAGAACAACAGTTGGATAATTTTCTGCTTTGTTTCTAAAACATACTAAAAGATAATCTCATTTCATTCTAAATTATAGAAGAGCTTCTTATTTGGTAGCAGAAAGCAGATACCTTGCAACAAATGAACAACTATAACTTTTTAAAGAGAGCATGCTCAAGAATGGTGCTTCCATAAAAGAATATACAGATAAGATTTATTTGGGAAATAACAAGTTGATGGGAAGGTTACTTAAGTGTTTCTGTAGCTAAAAGCTTCTACTATGCTCTCTGACTTTATGGAGAGAGAGCAAGTATGGTTAAGTACTTGAACTACACAGGCGAGAAACACAACTGGAAGGAAGTGATGAAGGCCCCAAGAGAATCATACCAATCAATAAGAAATATATTATATAGAGACGTGCAAAGTTATTTCAGACAGAAGAGATAAAAGTGCTGAATCCCATTGCAAACCATCTCAACAGTTATTGTTCCTGATGATCAAAATGTTTATAGGTGCAAAATTTGGCATATGCCAAATTTTGACATATGGATTTGATGATTTTTAAAATTTAAAAAGCAGAAATATGTTTTAAATCCCCCACCCTTTTTGGGGAAGGAAAATGGACACTTTATTATAGTTTTAAACTAAGAGTTGAAAATGTTTTCTATACCCTTAGGAAAAGAAATCAGAAGTTATTCTTTGTATATATTTGTGTTTTTTAGATCAAAGCCATTTATGGATTGTGCATTAAATGCACCAATGTTATGACAGTGCGGTCAGCTATTGTTTGCTTTGCTGAACATATCACAAAGGATAAAGGAAATCAATTCATAGTAGGAACAGACTTCCAATCATGCATATATAGGGGAAATCCCAGTCAACCAGGAACCATAAATAAACAAGCTCATTTATTTCTTATTTATATTTCACATTTCTGAACTGTCCATCAAAAAGTTGTCTTTTTGTTGTTCTCGGTAAGTGGGAAAATACTGAAAAAAGGGGCTTATTCTAATAAGAAAGTTTTTTGTTTTATTTTGTTTTCAGTCCACCATCAGTTCTGTTTTAATTTAATCTAGGCTAGATTAGGATTTGGGCTCAAATTGCTACTCAACAATGAAGCTGATTTACGAAGTTTTAGTTGATTGCTATTTCTCAGCCCAAGTTATCCCCTAAGGCTGCTGCTATAAGAATAATGAGACTTCTCAGAATGCCATCTTGAGTAGAGAGTAGAGCAGAGCAGAGCAGAGCAGGAGTAAAGTAGAACAGAGCAGAGTGATTCATTCACCTGTTTGTCCATCTTAGAGTAAAGGTGGGCAAGCAGATGAATGAATGAATTGATTGAATGAATAAATGAAAAATATGACATGTTAGATTGCATATTCCATCTAAATTTGGATCTGAAATATCTGTTCAGTTGTTTTTCATTGCTAGATTAAATACTTTAGCAAAATTTTGAGCTCCTATGTTACTCTTTTTCCTTCTTTTCAAGCACCTTGATTTTTTTTTTTTAAGAGAAAGACCTCAACTTTCTATTTTTAAAATATTCCTCACTAAAGCCATACCTGGAATTTAACTGATAGAAATCCTAATGTTGGAATTCAAACTTTTTTCCTGTGTTGACTCTTAAACTGCCTTCTTTCATTCTTATTTTTTTTTAAAAAATAATTGTTTTAATGTCCAATATTTCCACTTTAGTATGGCTATCATCCTTTGAATGTTGACATTTTTGATGTGTCTACCTTCAGCACTGGCAAAGAGCTGGGATCTTATCGCTGGAAAAGGAGCGTAAAGATGTAACTCCAATAGAACTATTTATATCAACCCTTTTGAAAAGGAAACTAAATTGTTGGATCATTTATCAAATCATTTATCTTTGCAAAAAGAAAAAGAAAGAGAAGCCAAGTTACAGATTACAGATTAATAGAGTTGGAAGGGACCTTGTAAGTCATCAAGTCCAACCCCCCGCCCAAGCAGGAGACCCTACACCAGTTCTGACAGATGGCAGTCCAGTCTCTTCTTGAAAGCTTCCAGTTATGAAGCTCCCACAACTTCTGAAGTCAAACTGTTCAATGGGTTGATTGCTCTTACTGTCAGAAAATTCCTCCTTGTTTCCAGGTTGAATCTCTCCTTGTTCGGTTTCCATCCATTATTCCTTGTCTGGCCTTTGGGTGCTTTGGAAAATAGCTTGACCCCCTCCTTTCTGTGGCAGCCCCTCAAATATTGGAAAACTGCTATTCTGTCTCCACTGGTCCTTCTCTTCACTAGACTACTCATGCCTAGTTCAAAGGCAGTCATTAATGATTGGGAAGCTGGAAGCATGGATGACATCAAAAGCAGGAACCCACATCTAAGGAACTTTTGCTACATTAGGCTGTATCCTCATGCGGATGATTCCTCATTTAAGGAATCAGTTCTTTATAAGACCAAATGGAATGAACATTCATCTTGTCCTAAAAGCATGCTTTTAAAAAACAACACTCTTGCCTTATATATTTGCTTTAAGTTCACAAATGATAAATGATCTTTTCACTATATTAACTATATGAACATGTTTTTTTTCTTAGTAACAATCATGAATTTTAGCTTTCTTCAGATCTATTTCTCTTTGCAATGTAAGAATTAGGTTTGCCAATTTAATGGAATGCCCTCTCAACATTTGGAAGGGAAATGGGCAAGAACATGGTGTTGTCCAGAACTAAGGAGAAATTTTCTGTCAGTGAGAACAGTTAATCAATGTAATTGCTTGCCTCCTAAGATCATGGGTGCTTTATCACTGGAGGTCTTCAAAAATAGACTGGACACCTAAGAGCTTCTGGGTTGAGCCTCCTCGCTGATGGACTGTAGATCGCGACTCTCTGCAGCTATGGTCCATGCTCTTTCATTGGAGAACCCCAATCATCACAATTAGGGGCTGAAGCTGCCTTGGAGGGGTGGTGGAGTAAGGGGAAGCCACAAATCAGGTTGAGGGGAGCCACATCTCCCCTCCTGAGCTTGGTCTTTCCCCCCCCCAAAGACGACTAGAGCGGTGGTTTAAAATGGCCAACCCGAAGAGGAGGACTCAGCTGAATTAAGCTTCGTGCAGGAGGGAAAAAAGAGGTGGATAACATCTGAACTGGGAAAACTGGGCGATACAACTAAACAAAAGTACCCCGGGATTAAGGTAACATGGAATTTTTAAGAAAAGAAAAGTGAGCGGTGAAATTACAAAGGGACAAGAAAAAAAATAAGAAAATAATTTTGATAGCTAAGCAGGCTTCAAATTGGAAAGGAAGAAGCTGGAACTAAAGATTTAACTAAATTGGCAATAAATAAGCATAAAACAAAGCTGGACTTAAGATTGTCAAAAAATAATAATAATAAAGTTTACAAATTGGAGACTGGACTGTGCTGGAATATTGAGGTTCAAAAAACCCTAAATAAAAAAAATAGGGGAAAAAGGTGAAGATTTTGTATAATGGGGAATGGCACCTTTTGACAAAAACTTGAGCTCAAACAAAAGGGAAATCATCCTGTTTCTGAATAAACTTGTGTGGATATAACATTAAAGAAATATTGAAACAAAGGATGACTTGGAAATGTGTTGTCCACTAAAAAGAGATTTTTGTTTTTATGTGAAAAACTGAATAAAATTTGTTTTTTTAAAAATAGACTGGACAAGTATTTGATTGGGATGAGCAGGGGGTTGGACTTGAAGACCTTCGGGGTTCCTTTCAGACCTAAGTTTCTATGTCCCATATTGGAATTATGTTCCTCTAGCATTGTGACGCAATGGCAATAAAGGCTTAATAGCAGCATCCATATATTTATAAAACAGCATGTCAGGAAAGGCTAATTTTGGAGAAGAAATAGTGAAATCTGTTTACATTTCAAGAACTACATATTTTTGCCATTATTAGTGCCTTTTCATGATTTTCCCCCTCCTTTCTTTGTTGGATTGATGTAATCCCAAGGCCTTAATACAATTTAATACAATTTATTTCTGGAAAGCTTCCTTTCTTCTCCTTATACCTTATTTAAGAAAGGAAGTAGTTTAAAAAAATGTCCCAGAAAATGGCCATATAAAGAGCTTAATACCTTTAACAATTTTGCAACAATCAGTACAAATTTAATTTTATAACACTTGGAAGAGACATTGTGTACATTAATACAGAATACCCCTGAAATCAATATAGGACAATCTCATTCCCCAAAGTCGAAAATTCCATCTATTAGGAGAGAGAGAGGGAGGGAGGGAGAGATCTTTTCACTATATTAGCATATTTTTTTCTTAGTAGCGATCATGAACTGTAACTTTTTTCAGCACGATTTCTCTTTGCAATGTTAAGAATTAAGAAGACAGTTTGCCAAATTAATGGCATGCCACCTCAAAATTTGGTAGGGAAATGGACAAGAACCCTTGAAAACAAACTTAATCTTGATTCTAATGAGGGAAAGGCTGTGAAAACTTCCAGGTAAGTATCTCACTGCCTGTCTCTTTGCATCTACCATTATCTTTTATTTTCCTCTTGGATTCCTGGTATCTTAGCAACTGTGCAGGCCTGATAACCTTAATAGACCCAGAAATGACACTCTAGAAATCTATTGCTGAAGGCTGGTGCTTAGACTAATGGCACTCTTTGATGGTAGATCTCAAACTGCAGAGATATGGTTCGGTTAACAGCTTTTCTCGCCTGAGCTGTCATCTTTTTCGTTGGTTACACAGACAAGGAAATAGTTGGTAATCCAGATTGAATCCAAACAGATTTCCACAGATATAGAGAAGCTGTTCATTCAATAAATGATGAACATTCTTTTTTTAAAAAAAATAGAGGAATGATGATTGTGATGTCCTATTGGTCTAGGAAGCATATAGGATTCTCTTATGAATCAAGTGTGATTATTCAGCATTTATGGCCAGTAGATGGTAGGTGGCTATTGAAGCTGATTAACCGCTTGGCAGCTGTTCATCAGTCTGGGATCATCTCAGTGGATACCAGATTTTGGATAAACGGTTGGAAGAGCACGGAGGAAGGCAGGGTGAGTGTCAGATCTTCATTAATATTCCTCGAATGTCAGTCAGTCCACGAATGGAAGGAAAGTATCAAAGAAGACAGATTGTGTGTTCAATGTATTGGAATAAAATATGTCCCAACCAGGATGTTATAATCCTGCTGTTCATTTCCTGATAACTTCTGAGACTACATGCCTTCTGCACTTGAATTAGAATGGATCAATCCATTTTTTGGGGCACCTATGAATTCCTTCTCTCTTTATCCTTCAATCCATTCTATTCCATGTCCATGTAGTCATTTAAAGGTCTCAATTCTGCACAGAAAAAGCATATTTAAAACATATTTCTGAACTTCTCAAATCCATCATCCTAAGGATGGCTTTTCCCAATATATATTTTTATGCTGGTTTCTTAATTAAAATCTGCTCTTTGATGGGCATATATGGGTATGTTTTTGTCCTGTACGCTGGTGTTGATTCATGTTAAAATAGAGATAACATGATACTTTGAAATATCTCTGTTCCAGAAGACTGCTTGAAACTTTCATGTCACATTGAATGAATCTACTGCCAAGTGGGAATCTCATTTCTGTTGCCTTCTGAGTATATCAACTACAGTTTGCAGGTATTAGCAGCACAATTTTGCGTCATTTGAAACCCCAAACCCATAATCCTCAAATAGTCTTGACACAAGTAAATCAATAAACAAACCAGAAACAATTCTCAAACTGTCTCTCACTATGAAAAGACAACTGACTCTATCAAGTCAAACTGGAAGCAATATCAACCTTCCCTTAATTACATGATTTATTTGGAAATTTTATCTGACTGCCTCTCAGGGAAGACTCCATTGGGGAAGAATCTTGGTTAGCTTTCTTCCCCCTTAGGTGATGCATTGTTGTCTTTTAAGATGTCAGCCACAAGAAACTCGCTAGAGATTTTAGGAAATAAATCACATCAATGGATATATTTTTACATTCAATATTTTCTAAATCTCTACGACCTGTCTAATTTTATTTTTTCTACTGCTCCAGTGCAGATAGTCACTTTTTTGTTACAGCTCTAAATAGCTACAGGGAGTTTTCCTGTCATTTGCCTCCTACAGAAAAAAACATTTGCAAACAGAATGAAAAATGGTTTCCCAAAATCCAATAATGCTGTAAGAAGGGGGCACCTTATTGTAATTATAATTTCTAGGTCTCCACAAATTGGCATTACAATATGGAATATTCTAATAAATGAATTATACCATTTCCTATTTCCTCCCACTTCCTGCAGAGAAGATTAAAAACAATACACTTAGCTTTCCACTAACAACCCTAATCGATCCGAGAATTACGATTGTAAATGATGCCAATTAATAAGAGGATCATCATGTATCCCAATAAAATATGCAACATTGTTGTTTCCATGTTGTTAAGTGAATCCACAGTTATTAAGTACATTTGGTCATTTAGTGAATCCATTGCCCACAATGGATGTTTTTGTTGGGAAAAAATGGACCTTTTTATCAGCAAAAAAAAAAAAAAAAAAGATTTTAAAAAATCTTAAATTGCAGTCACGTGTTGGCTGGATGTTGCAAATCACCATAAATGTGGGATTGCTGAATCTGGGTCATAAGAGCCTTTTTCTGGGTTTGTTCAAATTGGAACAGTTGCTAAACTGTCGTAATTTGAAGACTACCTGTTAGCTACCAGCATTTCCTTTTGTTTTCCTCTAATTTTAATACCCTCTAATTTTAATTTCCTCTAATTTGACAAACTATTTTTTTTTAAATATCAGACATCAATAAAGCCATTCATTGATATGGGATCATGTCACCTGATTCCATATTTGGGCATCTTAGAAGTTTGAATTACACATAGAATTTGCCCGATATCGTATCCCATTGAACTATAGTTTCTTCTAACTATGATCTGTGAAATATGACAGTGGACAGGTTCATAAATACTTGCACTAAGCCAGAGGTATTTAGCTGGTTCTGACCAATTCTAGAGAAGCAGTAGCAGAAATTTTGAGTAGTTCACAGAACCGGCACATACCATCTCTGACTGGTTCTGCCTCCATCTATTCTCTGCCTCCTGAGTCCCAGCTGATTGGCAGGGTCTTCTTTGGTTGCCCTACACAGGAAAATAGAGCTGGAAAGCAGGATAGTGGGATGGGGAGGGAATGGGGATTTTGCAGTAACCTTCCCCTGCCATACCAACCAAGCCATGCCCACCAAGCCACACCCACAGAACTGGTAGTAAAAAAAAAATTAATCCTACCACTACACTAAAACCCATATCAAAGGAGCTATTATGGCTTAATATGTCTGGGTAAATTCAGTCATACAATTGTAAGATGTCCTTTCATCTCAATAAAGTTGAGCTCTGGGTAGAATTGGCAGTTAGAAAATCCCGACAGATGGTCATCTAACCTTTAGTTAAATATCTGCAACGAAGGATAATTTGCCACCCACCAAGGTGGTCTACTATTCTGTGAAACATCTTAGTCCTTTTGATCTTTGCTTGTTTCATGTCAGTGTTTGCCTTAAATATATTAATGTGATAGGGGGAAATTCAATCTATTTTACTGTTGGTTTGGTTTGTTGTTGTTCAGTAAAAGATTGACAACAGTTCATGTTTCCAAGTCTTCCTAGCATTTTTTTTTTTTTTGCAGGCATAGGATTTAATGTGAAAAGAAATCTTTTATAGACTTCCTTTATGTCTTTATTGGTAATTGCTTGTTATAAGGAATAAGATTATCTTTAAGTCCTGCAATCTTGGACAGTACCACACTGCAAGCATGCTGAAGAGTAGGATGGAAAATATTACTGTCAGGGTAATGATGATTTAATAGCTGACCAGCTGCTGTAAAGTTATACTGCTGTAATATTGTAATGTTGTAATGATGATGCCATGGTAGCAATGAATCAGCAGGGTTATTTGGCTGCTACCACTTTAAGAGGCTGTAATGTAAGAGAGACCCTGTGAGGGCGTATCTTTCTCTCCATGTGTGCTTCCATGGTGTAGCTCAGTGGTGGTTAACCTTTTTGGGCTCCCATGCTGAAAATTACCAGCTCTCAGAAGACAATGCGTGCGGCGACCCCCATGCTACCTGTGCATGCATACCTCCCGCATGGGTCATACATCTCTGTGCATGCGCGAGAGATCCCCCTGTATGCTTCTGCACATGTGCATGTCTCTCCCCTGCCGCCCGTGCATGCACATCAGATACCTAACAATCAGCTGTCAGGCAGGCAGCGTGCATATGCAGTGAGGCTCTTCTGGGTGACCTCTTGCATGCTGTCAGGAGTGGCTCTGTGTGCCACTTCCGGCACACGTGCTGTAGGTTCGCCATCATGGGTGTGGCTGATTACTGATTGCTGTTTGTTCAAGGCCTGTATCAAAGGTCTTGTATGTATATATGCTTTTGTATGGATAAAGCCACTATATGTGAATACAAACCTGTGTGCTGTATTTGCTCCTGGGTTATCTCACCTAAACACATTATGCGCACTCTGACAGGAACCAACCTGGAATTTCATTCATATATGAAAAATAGAAAACAAAAACAGATATAAACCAGGAATAAACTAGATAAAAGGAAAATACAGTAATAAAATCTGGCACAAAGTCAGTTTGGTCTAGTGGTTATGGCACCAGGCACCATAAATTCTAGTCCTGCTTTAGGCATGAAAGCTGGCTGGGTAATTTTAGGCCAATCACCAGGAAATTGAGAATTCTAGTCATGCATCAGACACGCAAGATGGCTGGGTGACTTTAGGCCAATCACAAGGAGAATGTGAGTTCTAGTCCTGCTGTAGACATTAAAACCAAGTGGATGGCTTTGGACCAATCACCAGGACAACGTGAGTTCTAGTCCTGCCTTAGGCATGAAAGTCAGATGGCTGACTTTGGGCCAATCATTCTTTTTCAGCCCAACCAATCTCACAGAATTTTTGCTGAGGGGAAAATAGGAGAATATGTGTTGGATATGTTTGCTATCTTGAGTTATTTGTAAAAATAATAAAGGTGGATATAAATAAATAAAAGAATTTTAAAAAAATCAGCATTCAGGTAAATACAATTGCTGCAGGATATTTCAATCTGTTTGATATAACAGGTTCTTAGATCAACTGCTCTAGCTTTAAATTTAACATTATTGCTAACAATGTACAAATTAGAACCCAGGATACGACAATCTGCAATTCAGGGAGCTGTTCTTTCAAATAGGGATATTAAGTATTTAAGCCTTAAAAGGGCATATAGTTGACAATGAAACCAAACACAAGCAATGTCTTCAATGGCTGGGACACCACACATCCAAGTCTGCTCATGATGTGGCAGGTGGTGGAAGCACCCATATTTGGCCATGGAATCCAACAACATTCAGGTATGCACACCAGAGATGGTATTCAGCAGGTTCTGACCAGTTCTGGAGAACCAGTAGTGGAAATTTTGAGTAGTTCGGACAACCAGCAAATACCACCTCTGACTGGAGATTTTACAGTATCTTTCTCTTGTCACGTCCACCAAGCCATGTCCACAGAACCGGTGGTAAATTTTTTTGAATCCCACGACTTACACACAGATCTTCCAGATATATGCAAAGGGAAGTTTGATGGACCTTGGAGTCCTAGTGGATGGCAGCAGTGTGTGGCAGCAGCCCAAAATGCTAATACAGAGGCATAGAATCAAATTTGTGTAAACAGAGGCATAGAATCAAAATGACATGAAGTATTAGTATCACTTTATAAAACCCTAGTAAGACCACACCTGGAATATTCTGCGCATCTGACTGCATCTAGTTTTGGTCACCACATTACAAAAAAAAATGTTGAGACTTTGGAAAAAGTGCAGAGAAGAGCAACTAAGAGGATTAAAGGCCTGGAGACTAAAACATATGAAGAACTGTTATAGGAATTGGGTCTGGCTAGTGTAGAAAAAAGAAGGATTGGGGGGTTCATGATAGCATTATTCCAGTATTTGAAGGGCTGTCACAAAGAGGAGGGGGTCAACTCATTTCCCAAAGCAACAGAAGGCAGGACAAGAAACAATGGATGGAAACTTACCAAGGAGAGAAGCAACCTGGAATTAACCAGTGGAACAGCTTGTCTTCTGAAATTGTGAGGGCTTCATCACTGGAGGTGTTCAAGAAGAGACTCAAAAGCCACTTGTCTGAAATGGTATTAGGTCTCTAGCTTGAGCAGGGGGTTGAACTAGATGACCTCCAAGGTCTTTTACAGCTCTATTCTGATTCTGTTCTCACATGTGGGGACATGAAAGGACGCTCCCAAATATTGCATTACTTTTGGTGATCAGGCATCCTCTTGTCCACAGCAAATCCTTTCAAACTAGTTAGCTTCTGTCAGTGTTTCTGACAATGCATACAGACAGTTCTCAAACAATCCTTTTAGAAAATATGTTTTTTTTTTTTTTAACAAGGGCCAAGGTGAGGGGTGGGGGAGAGGGGAGAATGCTGGGATGTGGATTTAAAGATTAGGGGCTGTTGAAAAATATTTGTCATATCAATGGGAGACATGTCAGACATGTCTCTGGCAAGGAAGGTAACGTTAAGGAAGGGAGATGTTTAAAAAAGGAACAGGGAGCCTCGGATGTGCTTATACATATTGTTGTGAGCTTTGTGGGTCTTGGACCTCCCTGTGTCCTTCCTCTGCAACACAAACAATAATTTTTTGCTTTGGAGTCAGCAGGAAATGCGGCCCCTGAAAAGGAAAATCTCTTCTCTGCGCATCCGAGAGCATGAATGCTGATGAGCTGCATAAAAGCACAAAGCCGGGGGATGTTTTCCAAGCTAAACCAAATGATTAATTATTGGAGAAGTCACTGTTGGGGGTAGAGATCTGCCTTGTAGCATAAGCGGGAAGGATTAAGATGGGCTAAATTTCTGTTGACTGCAGCCTTCTAATTTTGGCCATTGGATGCCAAGCACACCGCCTTTGCTGTCTGCAACTCCAGCTGACGATGTAGCTTCATGCATTAATTTGTGTTTGTGGTGCATGCACATGCAGGCTACGTTGGATTATTTACTTTGTGGCTCTCAGAGAGACAAAAATAATTGAAGCAAGTTGCAAGAGCGTGGCTGTTTCATTCTAAGGGGATTTGCTAAGGACGCATAAGAGCAAGTTTATCACAGCAGTGAGTGAGATTAAGCATGGGCTTTGGACATTAACATAGTCCAACTCCTCCTTGGTAAATTCTTCAATAATCATTTTCTGGAAGTCCCAACTTTGCCCTAAAGGAGGAAATATGTGCCAATACTGTGACATTGGCAAACTACCCATATAATCTAGGCAGCTGGGTCATAGGAGAAGATTGAGAATCATCTCAGGTCATCAAATAATGCAGACTGGCGGAGATATTCACTTAACCATCAAGAAAAGGGAATGGGGCTGAGGGAAATTTCACAAGCAAGTAGAAACCAGACTCATTTATTTAGCCAATCTTCTTTTAAAGAGACTTTTATGTAGCTTTTGAAATGTCATTTGGAAGTGGGCTAGGTTTTTATAATTTTGTACAGTACTTTTAATTGGGGGGAGGGATGGACAGATAGATAAACAGATAGATAGTTAGCAATAGCACTTAGACATAAACCATGCCATAGTGCTATATAGCACTCTCTGGGTGGGTTACAGAGTTAGCATATTGCCCCCAACAATCTGGGTCCTCATTTTACCTACTCTAGAAGGATGGAAGACTGAATGAGCTATGAGCTTGTCAGGATTGAACTCCTGGCAGTGGGCAGAGTCAACCTGCAATACTGCATTCTAACCACTGTGCCACTAGGGTGATATATAAATGATGATGGTTAGTTAGATAGATAGATAGATAGATAGATAGATAGATAGATAGATAGATAGATAGATAGATTGATTAGATAGATAGGTAGATAAGTAGGGAAGGAGGGAGGGAGTTAGATAGGTATTCTCTCGATATCTGTTTCAAACCTGACCTATCAGGTCTTCCAATATCTTTCAAACCTGACCTATCAGGTCTTCCAATATCTTCCAATATCACCACTATAGTTGAGTTCATCCACCTTGGTCTTGTTCTCCTCTTTTTTTCTTTTTTCTTCCAACTTTCCTAGTCTTATGAGCTTCTCATTAGAGCTGGGTCCTCATATAATGGGTCCAAAATATGAATATTTAAAACAGGTAATTTGTTTCTCTCATGAAAACGCTGATTGGTTTGTTCTTTGATCCATTTGTTAGGTTGCTTATTACCTTAAAAGGTCTTTTGACCTGAAAGATACCACTGAATATTTTAATATGATAAATAACCATCAAGGCTAAAAGCTTTGCAGAAAATTGCTATAAGTCTTTTATTTCATTTCATCTAAATGTGCTGCAGCTCAATAGTGGCATGTTTTTCTTACAGAGAACGTATTAAAGTACAGAAGAGGTATAATAAAATAACAAATATCTTGATAAATTAATCGTAATTGCAAAAGGTAGCTTTACTTGGAACAGCTTACATCATATGATTATACCTTTATCATCAGCAAACAGCAAAATCTGTGTGTCCTTGGTCCTTGGGAAGGACTCAGTAGATGAATAAAAATGCCAAACAACGAAGTCCTACAACACTGTCAAACTATTTACTAAAACTGTATTACTATTATTCTTCTCCTCATCCTTCCCTATTACCTATCTCCTCCCACTTATAACTGTAACCTTGTTCCTTGTATCTTTACAATTTATATTGTTTTATTTAGTTTTCTAGTATGATTAGATTGCTTATTTAGTATCCTATGACTATCACTGTGTTGCATCTTATGATTCTTGATGAATGTATTTTTATGTACACTGAGAGCTTATGAACCAAAGCTTATGAACCTTGTGTGTCCAATCACACTTGGCCAATAAAAAAATTCTACTCTACTCTACTCTTCACTGAGGATAGGATTGCAAACTCTTCTAGATCCTTTCTCTTTCTTAAAAAACAGATTTTAATGGCTCTTCTGAAAAGTGCAACTGCTTGTGATGTAACTAGCTAAATGTACTGACATTTCATAAAAGTGTGAATTTTATTAAAAGTAATGGCAGAAAATAGGAACTGGATAAAAGCTGAAATATTAACAGATAGCATGAAGGGAGATCCATATGGGTAAATAATGAAAATCTTAGCACAGGTAACATGGATAACTTAACACTGGCATTCTTATTATGTCAAGTAAAATATTGAAACTATCCTAGTCCTTTGAGGCATCTCCAGTCAAAAAAATGAAATGACACACAATTTAGGAGACGCTCTTGCGAGCAACAGATACAACAGAAATAATTTATCTCCAATAATAACTGCAGCTGTTTCCTCGCTTAAGAATTTTGTACACAAAGGATCTTTTATTTTCTATACTGATAAACAAGTTGCAATCCCTGCTTGGTTGCTCATTCCAAGGTTTGTTATTGTTGTCGTCATCACATTATTGGCAACCAAAATGGAAGAGCAAATGTGGGTTTTAAAAACACATTGAAGATCATCCTGTTTTCTCTAACGTGGTGAATTTGGAAAATAGTGTCAATGTAACTTGCAAATAGCCCAACTTGTGATATGCCTGGATCTGGACTTAGAATACTTTTTCAGCTCAGTATTGTCATGATATAAAGTGCTCTTTTTGAGTAAGGTAATCCTCAACTTATGGCCACAACTGGACCTAAAATTTCTGTCGCTAAGCAAGATAGTTGTTAAGGGTTTTTTGTCCCATTTCATGCCTTTTCTTGCCACAGTTGCTAAACTTGTCAAGTGTCCAAATGTTGATCATGTGACCACGGGGATGCTGCAGTGGTCACAAGTGTGAAAAATGGTTATAAGCCACTTCTTCAGTGCCATTATAATTCTGAATGGTCAGGTCACTAAATGAATGGTTGTAATGTGATGTCTAGCTTCATGGATGAGGGTTTGACAATAAATTTCCATTCCACAAGTTCACAATTATTAACTAAGCTATGTGATGACCCAGGGGGCGGCACAAAAGCAGCAACATCACACAAGTAGGTAAAGTCCCTTTAATACCTCCAACTTGGCCCCCAATGTCCAGTTATCATTGGCTGGAGAAAAAACTCTCCCAAGAACAGTTTTTAAAGGGAAGAAATTCAGTCGGAACCCAAAGTACATATAGATTATAAATAAAAATCAACACAAACCATGCTGCAGAAATTAATGAGACAGGGCAGGACAAGGAATTGCAGACTTCAAAAGATAATGAAACACACACAGTTGGGAGGACTCCAGAATCCAGATAAGACTTGACAAAGATACATTCACGCTTTGCTTCTAGCAAGGTGCTGTGCTCAAACACCTTTTTTAAATCCTGTTTTCACAGCTGCAGCTAATGAAGGGAATCAGGGCCCTTTTCTCCCTCATAACCCACATAACTCATGTTGCTCCCTTCTCCGTTCCTCCCTACATGCCCTAGGATGAAGAGGAGGTAGCCCTGGGTCTTCCTCTGAATGCCCAGCCAGACTTTGCCCTTCCCCAATTTCTTCCACAGCCACTGGAGCCACACTCCCACTCCCTCTCAGCTGCTCAACCTCCCCCTCAGAATCAGATTCCAACAGGGGCATGACAAGCTGTTTGTCTTGGACTTAATAAAGTTTCTCCGGAACTTAATATGATGTGACTGGATAAAGATTTTTTTTTTTAATCACATATCAGAATGAAGATGTATGAAATTGGTGATTGTCCCCTGTCAGAGTGGCAGGTACAATTTTCATTTGAACCCATTGGAAATGAAGCCCATTGTAGACTTTTGTGGAGGAAGGAATAGTGAGGTAAAGGACTATTAGCACAGCTGGTGACCATAGTGGAAAATGGATCTGGGGTATGAATTGGCTGCCTGAACTTCTCTCTGGATGAAGGTGAGGATTAGGGATCACCTTTGTGCTCCTTACAGATACTCTTTAAATTGCTTTTTGGAAATTAAAAACCTTCAGAAGGACAAGTTTCATTACACTGGGTGATTTTCTTTCAACCCAACTGCGAAAGAAAGTTTATGTAAGTTTAAAACCTAACAAAAAACCTTTTTTATTTGGAAATAAGCAACAAAAGAGTGATTAGAATGTTGATTTTGGAAAGCTTTCAAATGGACTAAGAGTCCAGATTGACTGGAAATAAGATTTTGAAATACTGTATATATAAGAAAACTTCCTGTAGTTTGTTTAAAAATTTATTAAAATATATGAAGATATAGACTTTAAGTATAAGAAGTCTCTCCCTGGGAAAATGTGCTGGATGAGAGAAAAATTTGATAAGAGGAGATCTTGAAGGCTGGTTACTAAAGGCAACCAGAAAGAATTAAAGATTATCATTAAAGAAGACCTGCTAATCCAGAATAGAGAAAATTATTCTAACTCTTGCCAACAATATGCCCAGAACTTTCTTTAGACTCGTCTGACAAAAAAAATGGTCTTAAAGGAAGAGATAGAAGAAGATATAACTGAAAATCAGGCTGATTTGGATATGGATTTAAAATTGACAGTATGCAAGAACGATATTGACAAGAAGTTATACAGGACCTATAAATAATACCTGCTGAATTTTTAATAAGAAAACACAAATTTAAAAAATCAGAAGAATGACTTGATTTTTAAACTCAGAAAATGACTTGGACAATTTTCTTACTTTGGAGTTATGAAAGTTGTATTTTACTAATGAAGGATTTCTCGAGAAAAGATAAAGAGGCAAAGAAAAGAAATCAGCTTTTGGAACATTAGTTAAAAGGAATAAAGAACAAGACCCTTAAAACTAAAATGAAGGTTTACAAAGTTGACTTATTCATCCAAGATTAAAATCTCTATGATTCTTTTTTTTTTTTTTAAGCAGCTTTTAGTGGGTTTACCTTTTCTTGACTAGGACTAAATGATGAGGTTTTAAATATTTGTTTATAGACAAGATATGGGAAGAAGTTGCATCTCAGAGAAAGTAATAAGCTATGGTATTAAAATTGCAAGGAGATGAAGGGAAGAGGATAGGCAATTCATTTGTGTGACATCATTTGAAGGGATTAAAGATTAAAAATTTTAATATGTTGTTTCTGGTAAATGGAGTTTTTCTTGATTATGTTTGAATGGTGAAATTTAAAAGGTTTATGGATATGAGATAAGATATGGAAAGAAAGTTTTTTCCTTTGCATCTTTAGATAAAATGATGGTACTGTATAAAGTAAAATAAAGAAATATGAAATTGTTCTACTTGTTTAAAGGATAGATAGAAAGATAGATAAAAATAGATGATAGATCGATAGATAATAGATAGATCGAGATATAATAGATAATATAGTAGAATATAGATAGATAGATAGATAGATAGATAGATAGATAGATAGATAGATAGATAGATAGATAGAGTGAGTGAGTGAGTGAGTGAGTGAGATAGATGATAGATAGATAGATAGATAGATAGATAGATAGATAGATAGAAGATAGAGAGAGAGAGAGAGAGTGAGTGAGTGAGATAGATAGATAGATAGATAGATAGAGTGAGTGAGTGAGTGAGATAGATGATAGATAGATAGATAGATAGATAGATAGATAGATAGATAGAGTGAGTGAGTGAGTGAGTGAGTGAGTGAGTGAGTGAGATAGATGATAGATAGATAGATAGATAGATAGATAGAGTGAGTGAGTGAGTGAGTGAGTGAGTGAGCGAAATAGATAGATAGATAGATAGATAGATAGATAGATAGATAGATAGATAGATAGATAAAGTGAGTGAGTGAGTGAGTGAGTGAGATAGATGATAGATAGATAGATAGATAGATAGATAGATAGATAGATAGATAGATAGAGTGAGTGAGTGAGTGAGTGAGTGAGATAGATGATAGATAGATAGATAGATAGATAGATAGATAGATAGATAGAAGAAGATAGAGAGAGAGAGAGAGAGTGAGTGAGTGAGATAGATAGATAGATAGATAGATAGATAGATAGAGTGAGTGAGTGAGTGAGTGAGTGAGTGAGTGAGTGAGTGAGATAGATGATAGATAGATAGATAGATAGATAGATAGATAGAGTGAGTGAGTGAGTGAGTGAGTGAGATAGATGATAGATAGATAGATAGATAGATAGAGTGAGTGAGTGAGTGAGTGAGTGAGTGAAATAGATAGATAGATAGATAGATAGATAGATAGATAGAGTGAGTGAGTGAGTGAGTGAGTGAGTGAGTGAGCAAAATAGATAGATAGATAGATAGATAGATAGATAGATAGAGTGAGTGAGTGAGATAGATAGATAGATAGATAGATAGATAGATAGATAGAGTGAGTGAGTGAGTGAGTGAGTGAGTGAAATAGATAGATAGATAGATAGATAGATAGATAGATAGATAGATAGATAGAGTGAGTGAGTGAGTGAGTGAGTGAAATAGATAGATAGATAGATAGATAGAGTGAGTGAGTGAGTGAGTGAGTAAGTGAGTGAGTGAGTGAGTGAGTGAAATAGATAGATAGATTTGATAGATAGATAGATAGATAGATAGATAGATAGATAGATAGATAGATAGATAGATAGGCAGGCAGGCAGGCAGGCAGGCAGGCAGGCAGGCAGGCAGGCAGGCAGACACAATTCTGGTATCTGTTAATGGATTTGCTGAATAAGATTGAATGATGGGGTTTTATTATTTGCTACTAGATGGAAGATGAGATATGGATGAAAATATTTTTTCATTGAAATATTATTGAAGGAGCTAAGTTACTGAAACTCTACTTGTGTCATGAAGGGGGAAGTAATTTCTTATTTTTTCTTGTTTTTCATTTTTATATATTTCTCCCTTTTCCCCTTCCCCCTTTCTTTTTCCCTCTGTGCTTTTCACTTTTTCTTGTTTATATGTCACTTAGTTTGTATTAGTTTTTTAGCTGTGTAGTGTTCAAGTTTAATTTCTCAAAAAAACGCATCAATTTTCTGTCACATTGCCAGTTGATGGCCTCAGTGAAGACAATATCAGGAGCCACAATACATAAGTTTGATGAATAAACTACAATTGATCAAACAATTAGCTCAACCATAAAATAGCTGCAAATCACTATGGCTAGTTAACATACCCTACTATCAAGACACAATAATCAGTGAATGCAACAATATAATTTAGAGCAAACACCAATCTATAAATATTTCTCACTTGCCACATGCAATTTATAAATGATGACACTTTCATCTCTGTAAAGTTAATCTGTGTGTCAGTTACTTGACATGCAGAATTTGACAGTAGTTTCCTTAAATCTTGGCACGGTCTCAGATTGCTATTTTAAGAACATAAGCTGTGACCTCTTGGACCCTTGGCCCATCCAATAATGTGTTCTCACAGTGATCAACCAATTTCAGAAAAAAACCCACTAATTTCCAAGCAAAAGGCCTTCAGAGGTGGAACCACCCTGCCTTCAAGGCTAGCAGCTATTTTTCCCCATGGATTGGTCAAACTTTTTTTTAAGTCAGCTAAGCTGGTATTCATCACCACTCCTTCCTTCCTTCCTTCCTTCTTTCCTTCCTTCCTTCTTTCCTTCCTTCCTTCCTTCCTTCCTTCCTTCCTTCCTTCCTTCCTTCCTTCCTTCCTTCCTTCCTTCCTTCCTTCCTTCCATATGACACCTGTCTCGGTCCTTGGTTTAATGAAAGTGCAGAGTTTTCTGCCTCTTCAGATGCTGCAAATCTACAGCGCTCAAAGTCTCCAGTGAACAGAACAATTACAAAAGATATTGGAAGCTGGTAACCATCACCACTCTTTCAGGAACTTCCTTCCTTCCTTCCTTCCTTCCTTCCTTCCTTCCTTCCTTCCTTCCTTCCTTCCTTCCTTCCTTCCTTCCTTCCTTCCTTCCTTCCTTCTTTCCTTCCATATGACATCTGTCTTGGTCCTTGGTTTAATGAAAGTGCAGAATTTTCTGCCACTTTAGAAGCTGCAAATCTACAGCACTCAAAGTCTCCAGTGAACATAACTGGAACTCCATAACTCCAGTGAACATAAATATAGTGGAAGCTGTAGTTTACCAACCTCTGGATGCATAGAAGCTCATTATCCTTTGTCAAAATTATCCTTTCTTCATCCAAGGCATATGATCCTGTTCATCATTAAACCATCTTTCCAAGCAGTCACCATGTTTCCAGCATCTTTCTTCCCCACTTGGAACTGAACCCAGAAGGATATTTCTTCCAACACTCCCTTTGAGGAAATATAATATTCTGTCTTTTTAATATTCCCCAAAATATTTCTCACACCATAAACAGAGATGAGTTGGCAGACATTAGGAAATTATATCAGTGACTGCAAAGAATAAATTATAAGACAGCACTGAGGCAATGATCAAGCAGCATAAGAACAGGCACAAAACATCAGATTTTCAGAAATGGAACTACCACACTAGATAGGATTATCCTTTGTCAAAAGGTCTCTCTCTCTCTCTTTTTTTTCTCTGTGCAATATATGATCAACTTTTGATGTACAATCAACTACAACATTTGAGAAAAGTCCTGGGAATGGGATGGAGTTTTCTCTTATATAATTGCTGTGTGAACTGCCAGCATGCTTCTCACATCCTTTTCTAAATCATTTGACTCATGCTAGACAAATGTCAATATGAAACACAGGGCCTATTCAGAAACATTTCCAGTAGGTTCTCTCTTTTCTGTTTTCATCAGGTTTGGATTTATTTATTTTTTTTAGACTCATCTTTCCAGAGAGATGAGTTGTGCCCCCAGCATCTGGAGTTTTCTGAATCCTTGATGGATTGATTTTGACAAGCGATTCATGTTCAAAACAGAATGAAATGAAAAAGATGGAATTCTGTGTCCATCAAAACCTGTTAGAGTCATGCTGCGCACCCAGGGCTCCATTTTGAAGGGATACTTCTTAAAATGGTGAAAGACATCAATATCCAAGCTGTGTTAAGCT
Source organism: Hydrophis major (assembly GCA_033807585.1). NCBI lineage: Eukaryota > Metazoa > Chordata > Lepidosauria > Squamata > Elapidae > Hydrophis > Hydrophis major. The sequence continues at coordinate 9,994,771 of CM066335.1, read as the reverse complement.
GGAAGATGTTTTATGTACAAAGCGTTAAGAGTTATTTTGATAAGCTCATTATATTTTGACTGAAAGTTTATGCTAAAATGTGGGCACATGAGACACCGGGGATATAATTTCAATTTTTGATCCAAACATACTATTGGTTTTGATTGTATTTTACCATGAGCTAACTCAATCCAGTACCCTGCAAATATCTCAGGCTTCCAGCTTCCAGAGTAATCATACTGTCTGAGATTTTTGGAAACTATTGCATCTACAGTATACAGATAGTGTTCTGACCAAGGCTTCCTGAGACTATAATTAAGCACACATTTAGTCCAAACAACTCTTGTTTTATTTCAATGCTGGGAATTATGTTCATTCCCAGCTGGCAATGAGTCCCAAACAGTCCCTCGAGATAAGCACCCACCTTTCTCTCCTTTGAATTGCTGCCCAAAACTAAAGTGCTAAATTAACTGTAAAAAAACCCAACTGAAGTACAAAGTCCACACAGAGCTTCAAGGATTAATCTGAACAGAGCAAGTGACTTTGCTTCCTGCAAAGGTTTCTCTACCTTTGCCTGTCCTTTATACCTTGGGGGAGGGGCAATCACCTCCCAGCCTTACATCCAAGTCACCCCTTTTGTCTCAGCTGCTCTTGCCTTCTAGCAGCTCTTTACATGCACATACTGGGAACAGACTCCCCTTGTTCCCTGCCTTGCTGCTGCCAGACTCCAGAGTCTCTGAAGGCAGCACCCCACTCCCAGATGGTCCTGGCCCCATCTCTGCATCGGATGCAGGAGCCTTGTCTGAGTCCTCTCCAGACTCCTGGACTGGTCCCCATTCTTTCCCACTGTCTGATTCCGCTGCCATCTGCACAGGCTGCCGACGAACAACAAATAGTCCTCAACAGTTAGACCACAAATGAGCTCAGAATTTCTGTTACTAAGGGAGAATTTTGGCCCATTTTACTTGTCATAGTCGTTAAGTGAATCACTGCCATTGTCAAGTTAGTAACCCAGTTGTTAAATGAATCCAGCTTCCCCCATTGACTTTGCTTGTCAGAAGGTGACAAAAGGGGAATCACATGACCAAGCCAAGACACTGAATTGTCATAAGTATGAGCCAGTTGCCAAGCATCTGAATTTTGATCATGTGACCATCGGGAGGCTGCAAAAATCGTAAGTGTGAAAAATGGTCATAACTCCCTTTTTTCAGTGCTGTTGTAATTTTGAATGGTTAGGGTTAAGGTTAGGGCTACTGTAAGTCGAGGACTACCTGTATTTTTAAAGTTTTCCTCAGACTCTTGACTTTTCAACACCAGCCCCCACCACCAGTATTTATAGAGAGACGGCAGCTCTGATCACACACTGCTTGCTCTGGCACGAAGCCGAAAACACCAGCCTGAGGATGGCGAGTGGGACCTCGCTGAAATGTCACCAAGATACTCTTAATCTTACACGGGAAAAGACCCGAACACACCTAGACCTACTTACTTAGAATTCATTCTACTTTCTACATCTGTTTTGCTCCCTGTCCTATAATGTTTCTTGCCTTCTGACACCAAAGAAATGATCTTTACCTTTGAACCCTAACCTAATACTTCACCCACCTGCTCCAAAGATCTATGAAGAGACCAAGTTAGAGTGAACCATTGGTGGGTTTCAGATTTGGTACCACTGGTTCTGTGGGCGTGGCTTGGTGGGCACGCTTTGTGCCTGCGTGCACAGAGGGTTTCCTACTGACCTTCTCCTGCAATCCTGCACTCTTCCTGTGTCTTCAACAGCTGATGTGCGGCAATCTGCTGTGCCATGCAAAGCAGCTGACTTTTAAAACCGGAAAATAAAGGTCAGTATGGAGCCATTGGCGGGTGGGACGGCCCAGCAGCTGATCGTTGGAGTGAACCGCGTTTCTCACAGATGATCCTTGGAGCTACCAGTTCGGCTGAACTGGGCCAAACCAGTGGAATATCACCACTGGGGTTAACCCTATTTCTGTTTCTATTCTGTTGGAAGAACAGCGGTGTGCAGCAGCAGCCAAAAAAGCTAATGTTATCCTAAATTTGCATTAACAGAGGGATACCATCAAGATTAAATGAGGTACTAATTGTAAGACCACACCTAGAGTACTGCATCCAGTTTTGGTCACCATACTATAAAAAAGATGTTGAGGCTCTAGAAAAAGTGCAGACCAGGATGATGAGGGGACTAGGGACTAAAACATATGAAGGAACTGGGCCAGAGGTGGTATTCAGCAGGTTCTGACCAGTTCTGGAGAACCGGTAGCGGAAATTTTGAGTAGTTCAGAGAACCGGAAAATATCACCTCTAATTAGAGATTTTACAGTATCCTTCCCCTGCCACACCCACAAGCCATCTTCCTTGTGTGTCTAATAATTCCTCTTTCTCCCCAGATCCATTGCATTTGGGTAGATTTGTGCTTCCATAGCTGACAACCAGTTCAGTATTTTAGTATGATTCTTTTTAATCTTGTTCCATGTCTGAATTAATGGAATCATGTGTCTCTGAAAATATGCATGCTGTTTACATTTCCCATCCCATAGGAAACTATGCCACCCTCTCTGCAAGTCGTGACCCTCTATCGACAATACTCTTCTATTTTTCAGGTTGATCCAATCTTTAATCCATACCATAGCCGCAGCCTGATAATACATTTTCCAGCCAGGGAGTCCAAAACCACCCCTTTCTCTTTTGTCCTCTTTTATTCATTTTAATTTTGTACCAAATTCAGGTTGGTAAATCATGAGATTCACTTAAAAAGAGGGGGAGATTGTAGGGGTGAAATCTTATTTCTGACATCTAACATTCATGGAAAGTAATCCTTGATTATCCTCTTCCTTCCTTCCTTCCTTCCTTCCTTCCTTCCTTCCTTCCTTCCTTCCTTCCTTCCTTCCTTCCTTCCCTTCCCTTCCCTTCCCTTCCCTTCCCTTCCCTTCCCTTCCCTTCCCTCCCTCTTTCATCTTCCTTCCCTCTTCTTTCTATCTTCCTTTCCTTTCCCTTTCCTTTGCTCATCCTTCCTGCCAATGTTCCCCTTTTCTTTTTCCTGCTCCTTCTCCATCTTCTACCTGCTCCTCTTTTTTGACAGGTAAAGTCTGCTTCCCTTTTGCCTTCTGTCATTCAGCTGAACTTAAGTCTGAATTGAAATCTTGTTTGTCAGACTGTGAAATGGCAGTGCAGGCAGCTGTAACAAGATCTGTGGCATGAAAACTGGTTTTTTAGAAGTTGGTTCAGGATAAAACAGTTCTTTTTAATGTTTGCTTCCAGGTTTTGAATGAATTGTGGTTACAGAAGTGCCTTTTGCACCTGTGATCTTTTTGAAACTTGTCTCTTCAAATTCACCAGACTGATTTGTCATTTTCTCGCTTGCCATTACTTCGGCCCACTGTTGCCTTTCTCTGTTGCTTCTGGTTAACACCTCAGGGCAGATACAGCTGGTATCCTAAAAATGTCCAAATAGACAAAAGCACAAACTGACATTTGGAGAGAGACAAATGATGGCTTATCTCCTCTGAACAGTTTTAACAACCATATCATATTTCTTTGGCCTTGTATATGAAGGTTTATTCATGTCTATGGAGATCCTCAATCACCCAGGCCTGGGATCCCCAAACTGGACAACTTTAATATTTGTGGACTTCAACTCCTAGAATTCTCCAGCCAGATATGGGAATTGAAGTCCACAAGTTTTAAAGTTGCCAAGTTTGGAGACCTCTGATCCAGACCATGGTTGTCCCAAAGGCAACTGGACTTTCTTGGGTTTTTTTTTTTCTTTGCCAACATTTTGCTTCTCATCCAAAAATCTTCTTCAGTTCTGTTTTGTCAAGTTTATTCATATCTAAGCCACAGTGGATGCTGGGCTGGGAAAGTCACTTTTGTCCATGCTAATGCCATGATTAAAATACACTCTGAGGTAAAAGTAAGCAGGGATGGGATGGCTGACTGGTTGCTGCTAAACTACATCTCCCAGCATTCCTCATTCTTGGCTGTTAAGAGCATTACAACATCTCTCTAGAACAGCACATGCACACCTTCAAGTTGTACAAGTTGAGGAACACCGCATTAGAAAGCTATAATGTGAATTTCAGAGTGTCTTAAGATGTGCACATCAAGTGATTTTATATTTTATTTTATTTATTTATTTATTTTGTCAAAGCTTACAATATAATAGAAATAAGAATAAGCATAAGTATAAATACATGAAATAGGTACTAATAATTGGATACAACAGAACAGGGATGGTAGGCGCGATTGTGCGCTTATGCACACCCCTTATATATGGGCTATAGATTGCTGTAGATTATTAAGGCAATCCATTTAAAGTAAACACAAACTTGAGCTTGAAGTACTCATGATTCTGAGTATTATTTGCCCAAGACTATTCCGTGTTCTGGAAAACTATTCAGCGATTGTAATCAAGAAAACTGCTTCCTTCCAGGGATTTATTTTTGTTATTTTCTGTTCACATTCTGTTGCATCCTGGGATGATTATTTCCCTTTAGATCTATTATATTATATGGTACTAGCCAGTTCATTGTTTAGCCAATATTGTTTTTGTTCCAAGAGGAGTACATTGTTCATAATGCTATCCTAGTATATAGCCATGTCTGGTTGCTACACACCATTTATTACATGGTCTCTGGTTGGTTGGGACTACATTTGTGAAAAAAGAGGGGAGGGGGCAGCAGTAAATAAAATAAGAAATATCCATGAAACAATGACCATGGGTAATATTATAGGGACAAAATATGATCTTAATTAAAGGCAGTGGGATTATAATTTAGATTTCAGAAGATGTTGTAGGCAATAGAAACATCAACAACTGGGTGGAGTGATGGGAACTGATTTAAGTGCTTGTCTGTGATAAGAAAAGCTCAGTCATTCTGAAATTAGCTGAATAAAACTTTGTATTGCCACCACTGTTTGCTAAACTTTTTAAATGTTATAAACATCCTGGCTGGTATTACATATTCTGTATATAGGTAAAATGCTACCAGTAGATGGATTCACACAATGTTGCTTGTCACGATTCTGGATAATGGCCCCAAACAATTCAGGACTTTGAGGCTGTGGCTTTTCTCAAAGATCCATTTTGTTGGGTACATCATATCAGCACATTCAAATGTGAAACCAACTCTAAATATTTCCCGTGTTTTACTATAATAAAAGAATAGACATTTCCCACCCACTAGTCACGTTAGCCAACTAGGTAGAGTACAGTCTGCTCAGCTACTCCCTCTGGCTGTTGCAAACTCTCATTACCCTGGGCCTTATTGCTGTTGTGTCTGGCACATGGGAGGAAAATATCCACCTGTCCATAGTTCCACCACCCATTTGTATGGCAACCTAAAAACAAAGTAACAAAGAAGATGGCTTCAGATAAAACCATTTTGAGAGTTGACAGTTGCATGAAAATGGGCTAGAGTGAGATTTGACAATTGCTAATTTGATGCTTTGAAAGAACTCAAGCATAGCTTGTGTCAACCAAACCATCAAGTTAAGCAATCATGTAGTTTTGCACTGCATACAGGGGTGGGTTTCTACTGGTTCTGTCCACCTCTGTAGAACCAGTAGCTCTGAAGAGCAGCAGACATAGAACCGGCTCTATGTCTGCTGCTGTTTTTGCCTGTCCACCCACCTGGGCTCTTTCTTGATCTTTATTTCCTGATTTTTCAACTTCAGCTGCTGAACAAGGCACAGCTGCTGTTAGAAAAGCAAGAAAAGAGGGCTGTTTCAAAGTCTGCTTCTCTGCAGGCAGCTGCTGCTGACGATTTACAGGCACGCAGCTCGCAGCCTGCAGGGTAGCTCGTAAATCCCGAACCGGTAGTTAACTCTGTCGTATTCCACCCCTGACTGCATAGTTTTCAAAAAGCAGTCACAGCCATGGAAAAGTGGTTGTGACTGTGAGGCAAGAAGTCCTGTCCCCCACTGACTTCCCAAAAGACAGAAAACTAAGTTATAAATCTGATCCAAAGAAATGCACACTGGCTTTTTTAAAACTGAGGATCAGCCAAGACTGAATGTTTGTTTTCTGGGTGCCACGTGAGACCAAATTAGAGGAACAACTATTATGTTTTTATGATCTAATTAAGATAAGTGCCTAATTATATCTCATAGGGAATTGCTTTTTAGTCCTATGTGGATGAATTAGATCTAAATTAATACAGGAAATTGAAATTCTTCTCATGGTGGCTACATTTATTATATTTTTTTAATGCTACCTTTATTAATTTTATAAGTATCTCAAGGTGGTTAACATACTTAATAGTCTTTCTTCCTCCTATTCATTCCACAACTACCCTTTAAGGTAGGTTGGGCTGAGAGAGAGTAATTGCCTCAAAGTCATCCAGCTGGTTTTCATGACTACACTAAGGAGGTACTAGAATTCAGTTTCCTGATGATTGGTCCAAAGTCACCCAGCTGACTTGCATGGATAAGGCAGGATGAGAATTTGATGTCTCCCAGTTTCTAGCCTGCTGCCTTAACTAATACAAAAAGCTGGCTCAGTCCCTATTGTTTGGATCTAAATTCTTCCTTTGTGGATTTATAAAGCCAAACTACAAGTTTCACATTGATCTATAATTCCATTTCATTCTCATGTACTTTTGATTAATCATAGTGTGTGGTTCTTCTTTTTTCTCTCCCTAACATGTAGATGCCATCCTGTTCCATGGGAGAACTGGCTCCTGCACTTGTCAATTCTGCAGCCCCAGACATCCTTTCCACCAATTTTCCACCAATTAAAATTCAACTTAATGGTTTCAAGATAAGGTAAGGTAGAAAAAGTGGGAAGGCAAATTATTATGGATAGAGATTCAGAAAAATGTAGCATTTGCCTTGGGCACGCCTGAATGTCTCATTTCTGCTTTAATCTTTTTCAGCCTTATCCTCTTCTCCATTCAGAGATTTCTCAATTCTCTCTGGAAGATCAGAAGCAGAAGATCAGAAACAGTGACTGCAAGGAATTTTCAAAAAGAAAAAAGATGCAAAATGGTCATAATAATGCATAGATTAAAATCCTTATTCTATTTTGTGGTCACAATTGTAAAGCCGCTATTGAATGAAAAGTATATTTTGAGAGGATATATTCGGAGAATTATCTTTTCTTTACAGTAATGGGTGAATCTGTTTTACTTTCTAAATTGTTCCCTTTTTACGTTCATTTCATTCTCTTCTGTTATCATCTTTAAAAAAAATTAGTGCACAATTGCATACATTTCAATGCATTTTTTTCTCATTATAATGTTATTTCGACAGAATACACAGAAATACAATGCAGAACAGTTTGAAAATTATAAACAGGACAGTTCATTTTTTAGGGTGTACAAAATTAATTTTGCCCCCAAACCTCTTTATAATCAATTTTTGCTGGAAAAAAAAAATCTAACTTCTCTACAATCAGGTAGTTTACAAAGTAGGTTTCTTTAAATTAATTACAATACAATTTAAGTACAGTGTTTTATTTGGATGATTTTCCAAGCTGTGGTTATTAGAAAGTGGCAGTAAATACTTTTGATTTCTGTCGTGATAAACAGCTAAGAGGATTTGTGGAGCACAATAGCACAAGATAGCTGATGGCATCTGAAAAAAAAGTCATATCAATTTACAAAGCAAATGAAAACTTCAGCAGTAACAGGACTAGATTTAAAAAAAGGGACAGAAAACCAGAATGCTTATTTTGTGTTTACTTCTCCCCTTTCTCCCACCAAACAAAATATTTTTGGTGTGTGATCAGTTTTGTGATGAGAGTATTGTTCTCTGTTCACTCAAATGAATACAGAGAAATGTGGAAAGTGGGCAGAGGGGAAATTTTAAAGAAGTTTTCATGGAGAGCATCTTACACATTCAGATAGGGTGGTATGATATGGTTCACTGAGATAAATACTTTGGTATTCTTGAGACACCAGTGATTGATTGGTAAACCTGGACGTGATCTCTAAAAGAACATCTTTGAAATATAGAAGACTCATCTGGTTGTTGTTTTTTCCCCCTTTTTCTTAAGAGAGTATAGAAATGGTGAAATTGTCTTTTGGTTTATTGGTATTTCTTCCCCATAAGAGAAGTTGCTTAAAGGCTGCAAGCACTGAGCTTTAAGGGGTGCTTATTATATAGTTTATTACATATTATATGATATAGTTCTTAGCATAGATCAGAGAATAGGCACAAATTGACTCTCTTATTGCCTCTTCATCCGTTGATTTGATTTTCCATTTTACCTGGGAAAAAACTACCTTGGCTTAAAATTTCAGCATGCAATAGGTTCGTTTTTAAATGCTATTTCCAATTTAATCCACATCTCTGGGGGGTTTATATGAATCCCTCTAACCCAGGGGTGTTGACTTTTAAAATTTGACAGACGGGCCGCCACCTGGTGTCGAAATGCCTGTCATTACAAGTTAAAATCAAATGAATGCAATCATTCAATCATTCACATCAAACCTTAATTCTGTACCAATCTTCGGCGGGCCAGATTAAAAAGACCAACGGGCTGGATGTGGCCCACGGGCCATAGTTTGCCCACCCCTGCTCTAACCAAACCCAATTCTATTTAGCTTTTAAGATTATGAGCATTTCAATCCAAATGAAATTCAAGGGTAAATTTGTGAATTCTCCACAGTTCTTCATTAGGATATTCTTCTCACCTCCCCAAAAAGAGAAATAAGGTCCAATATATAGAACACAGAATAAGGTTGGAAAGGACCTTGAAGGTCTTCTAATCCAACCCCCCCCCCCAACAAATGGCTGTCCAATCTCTTCTTGCTAACCTCCAGTGATGGAGCACCCCAACTTCTGAAAGCAACCTGTTCTACTGATAAATTGTTCTCACTGTCAGGAATTTTCCACTAAGTTCTAGGTTGAATCTCTTTAATGATCTTCCATTAATTATTTCTTGTTCTGCCATTAGGTGCTTTGGAGAATAGGTTGACCCCATCATGTTTGTGAATGCCCCTGGAAGACTGCTATCATACAACCCTTAATTCTCTTCTTTAGACCAGACGGTTCTCTATTTAAAAAAAAAAAAAAAAATTCCTAAAGGACCCCAAGGCAGTTTATACAGAGATCTCTCCTAATATTATCCCTGCAGAAAAATTCTGTGAAGTAAGCTAGGTTGAACCTTGGTGCCTTGTCTGCTGCTGCTACAACCAAGCAAAAATAGCTATAAATATTCCCTTTATGACTGGACCTCTGACTGATTGAGATTTCAAGGGAAAAGAACATTTTTGTTGTTTATGTAGGCATAAAATGTTTATGTATCTATAAAAAATGGATAATAGAAAAGAGTTATCTTTTTTTTGTAGTCATAGCAGAAGAGATAATTTTCTAATTGGATTTATATTTGCTGCAAAGGAAATTGGTAGCTTCTTCTTATTTTTATTATTCCTTTCTGCACTTTTGCTTCTGTTCTTTCATTCTTTACTGCTTTTCATCTTTATTCTGATTTGTAAAAAAAAAAAAAATCTATTATTTTCCTTTTCCTTTCCTTGTTTACCCATGTTAGACCTCAAATAGCAAAAGAGTCTCATCCTCCATTCATAATTCTCTGTAATTTCAGCAATGCTAATGAGAATGATAATTACCTAAATAAAATCTGCAGAAACAGTAAGCTAGGAGAAATGTAGTCTTGCTTCTGAAATAGCATATATTTTTTTTTCCTTTATGTTTGGCTACCTTCTTCAAATCAGTTGTAAGTGCCTCCTCACCAATACTGAGCAGGTCAAAATGAATTCCAACAGATCTCTTTAAAACACAGAATATTTTCAAGTTGAACGAATAGAAAATGTTTTGTTTGAGGTTCTATTATTTTCTTTCCTTTGGTGTCTTTTAGTAGTAAGTATGTCAGTTTAAAATGTGAAGTTTGTGGTGAACTGTATTTTTAATGAGATTTTTATATGGGATTTTGTTTTTCTCATGGAGCCGTATTTAGGATTAGAGAGAACCAGCCATCTTTTCCTTGGTAAATGATGTAGTTTTTCTACTTATTTGCAGTCTTCTGCCTGGATTCCTTTGACTGCCCTATATTTTCATAGCTGAGCTGAATATCCTACAGCCAATGTTTCTGAGCAAACAATGAGACATTGGTGAAAAGTTGTGTCCTATAATACTGGTATTTTCAGTCCTAATTCCAAAATTCCAAGCTCTGCTGAAGTGGAACATCCCACCTCTTGATCTCTACAGCACAAAATGGCAGACTTTGAAAATGGGAGGAAAACAGAAGCTTCTTTTTATGAAGAACATTTGTAAAACCATGAAGCAAAATCCAACTCGGTACTTTACATAAATGCAGGCGTGGGGAAGAGAAAGTATTCCCATTGAATATCAGAATGCTCCCCTCAAATTCACAAATTCACCTCTCCTTTTAAGCAATTGATTTGCTTTTCTTAATTGAAGTCTACACATCTGGAAGGAGCCCAGTTTGAGGAACACTGGTCTATATTCTAAATAAGATGGTTACATACATTTCTACAGCATGACTGCCTGCTAAGTAGCTAATTACAAACAGCTCCCCATGGCAGTGTACAGCAATTCTAATTTCTATTACAGAGGGCTACTTGCCAGTTCTGAAGCTGAGGAGAGAAATGTTTTTAGTTAATTGAGGTTCAGATGAGGGATGACCTCTTTACCTCATCAAACGACTGGTCAGGAAAGCAGATGGTTCTTAGCATAGCCTCCATCACAGTTAAATTCACACAGCCATTTCTTTGAGCTGGAGGAACAGATCATCCGGAGCCGAAAAACACCACAAGGGGAAAAGGGGCAGCAAACTGCGATCCTAATCTAGGAAGGCTGGAATCTAAAGAAATGAAAAGCACATATAAGGGAGGTGTGTCCAGTAGGACCACGGATGAAAAAACCTTCTGTGGGAAACTGAATTGGATGGTCATGAATCGTTTTTCATACCCCATGCAAGAATGTTTTGGTGGTCAGATGGTGAAAAAATTCCTTCCTTCCTTCTTGTCTGCCTGCATTTATATAAGGTAGATTTTGTTATGTTCTGTGCGTGGCGTAAGAAGCGGAGACGAGTCAACGGACAGTGAACTTCAACTCTTTATTTAACATGATGCAACAGCTCTGTAAATAGCCTCAACAGCCCCCTTTATATAGGCAAGCTCTTGGGTATTTAGCCAAGGGCGAATGGGACTCGACGAGGCTTAAGGCGGATGGAAGCTATTTCGGGGTTGAGATTAAATGATATCGGGGTCCCCTTGTACTCGCCTAGTTTGTCTGCAAAGACGTCCTGGAATTCTTGGACGAGAGCCTCTTCCCAGTCGTTGCTGCTGGTTCGGTGAATGCCGGCCACTTCAATTCCAAGTGGAGAGAACCATTGGAGGCCTAACAAGCTAGGCCAATCTCTGTCAACTACAGTCAAGGGTAGAGATGCAGTACGATTTTTAAAGGAGACATGGACTTGGCTGGATCCAATGACTGGAATTCGATTTCCTTGATAATCTTTGAGTATGATTTTTGGAATCAGAGGTCTTGTCGCTGGACGGCAGGGATGAGTTGCTTGAGGGTCTTCCAGGAAACCATCGAGAGAGATGATCCTGAATCGACTTCCATCATACAAGGCTGGTTTTCGATGGCCACCTTCACCCAGATCTTCTTGGCATCCAGTGATGAGGCGTGACCAATTGTAATAGTTTGGTGTGCCTCTTCTCGCTTCGTTGAGTGGTTTAGGGGTCTGTTTCTGTAGGAGTGGTTGTTCCATTGGTGGTTCAAGGGTTCTCGCTTTGCAGGATGGCTTCCTGTAGATTGGCGATAGTTAGCCCCCCTTGGGGTTTGGCTGGGTCCTTGCTTGCATCCGATGTGGCCTCTTTTCCCGCACACATGGCAGAGCGCGTTGAGGAATTTGCAGTCTGATCGGGGGTGGTTTGCCCCACAACCAGCACATTGGTACTGTGATTTCTGGCATTGGTCTCGTTCAGACCGGAGCCAGTTGACCTCTTCTTCATCGCTTTCTGATGACGATTCAAGGTCCTCGTGGTGGGCTGTCATTGCCAGTTCTTCTAAGTGACGTGAAACTTTGCTGGCGAGTTGGTGAAGTGGAGCGTGGGCATTCGAGCAGCCGACTTTCTGGTTGCTTCTGCTGCAGTAGCGTCAGCGATGGCATCTGTAAGGCTAATGTCGCCCTTCACCATCAGCTTACTCTGCATGCCTGGAGCATCTAATCCCAGAACTATTCTGTCTCTCAGGGCTTCTTCAAGGTTGGCAAAACCGCATAAGCCTCCTAGATTCCGGAGATCCGCTATGAAATCTGCAACGCTTTCGCCCTTCCGCTGATCTCTCTGGTAAAATTCATGCCTTCTCACGAGCATTGGTACGGTTAGTGCATAGTGGGTCCTTAGCAGGGGTTCGAGGACGTCCCAGTCCATGGACTTCACTTCTGCTGGTTTCGCTAGTGCTTTGGCCATCTTGAATACGGTTGGCCCACAATGAGTTAGGAATACCACCCGTTTCTTTCCGGTAGTGGCATCCTTCAAATGGTCTCCAGAAACATCTGGAAGCGATCCATATATGAGTCTCAGTCTTCTTGTGCCGGGTTGAATGGAGCGGGTGGTATGACGTTGCCGGACATGGTTCCGCTGTTGGTGCATTTCAGCCACGTGCTCTGTTTTCGCTTTTGTAGTGTTCAGTCAGCTCTGACGTTTCCACATCCCACCTTCGTCACCAGTGTTATGTTCTGTGCGTGGCGTAAGAAGCGGAGACGAGTCGATGAACAGTGAACTTCAACTCTCTATTTAACATGGTGCAACAGCTCTGTAAATAGCCTCAACAGCCCCCTTTATATAGGCAAGCTCTTGGGTATTTAGCCAATGAAAACACAGGAACGTTAGCTCTTTTAACCAATGAGAAGGGCTCGTTAATAGGCAATCAGATTCTCCTGAACAGACCAATCTGATATCGCTATTCTCGGCCAATCAGAAGTGCAGGGCCAGAACCCTGCACTTTGCTTTCAGGTTTCAACAAACTTTATTCAAACACTTTTATTAATTCACCTCCTGGTTTTTCAAATGTCCTTCTTCAGAAAGAGGGCATTCTACCTTTCAAATTTACTTATTTGGGTGGGCTTTACAAAATTGTAACTGAAGGACTGGAAGCAGCTTGTTGATTTTTTTCTATTCGATTTCTTTCCCATCTCTCTAAGACTTGTGGCTGCTCTCACTTCCCATCATGACAGATTTACTGTGGGAGAAATGCTTTCCAGGCATTCTTTTTAATAGGGTCGAATTAAACTATAGGAAGCCAGGGAGGCTCCAGGTCTGTACAGTGACAAGGAAAGAGAAATGTCTATCATACCATTTAATATCACTTATGCACAAGAATCCTGTCTCCACCCACAAAATCACTGACATTTTTCTTTTTCTTTTGAGATTTTTTTTTTTATTCTTGCTACAATGAATGAATGTAGAAAACAACGGCAAAGTACATTTTAAGCATCAACATTTACCTTCTATTTAACTTATATGTTGTTGCTAGATTAATCTCATTTCAGTCTAATCAAATCTAATCTATAGCATGTCTTTAATTTTTGGAAATAGTTCAAGGTGCAGAACATATCCTAATGCCCCTTTTCTTCTATTTTCCTCCTATTCCTACCATTTTGGGCCTAAGAAATTTATCCAGGCTGTAGCAGTATTACTATTATCACCTTTCTCATCTTCTCATTTCTCATCTTTTCTCATTTTTCCTACCCTCTTCTCCAGTTGGTATTTTATGGTTTATCACTTGTTGTTTGCAGTATCTTATGACTATTGATTGCGGCTATGATTTGTGATCTATGACCTATCACTTTGTCGTTGTATGTATGTACACTGAGAGCTTATGCATTGGAAACAAATTCCTTGTGTGTCCAAACATACTTGTCAAATAAAGAATTCTATTCTGTTCTGCTCCACTCCATTGCATTGCATTCAGAGGTGGTATTCAGCAGGTTCTGACCAGTTCTGGAGACCTGGTAGTGGAAATTTTGAGTCGTTTGGAGAACCAGCAAATACCATCTCTGACTGGCCCCGCCCCCATCTATTCTCTGCCTGCTGAGTCCCAGCTGATTGACTGGGTCTCCTTTGGTTGTGCTGCACAGGAGAAGGGAGCTGGAAAGCAGGTTAGTGGGGTGGGGAGGGAATGGGGATTTTGCAGTAAACTTCCCCTGCCATGCCCACCAAGCCACACCCACAGAACGGTCGTAAAAAATGTTGAATCCCACCACTGATTGCATTGAGTTGCATTGCATTCCAATTCCATTCCATTCCATTCCCATTCCCTAGAACAACAATCTTATGAGGTGGGTTGGGCTGAGAGAGTGACTGGTTTCTAGCCCAGAGCATTAACCATTACATCAAATTGGCTCTGTGGCTGATCATGGATTTTTTTTGAAAGGTATTTTGGGAAATAAATAAGATGCCTATTCACTGCATATTCTCCTTCTTCAAAATATCACCGACATCTTCATTCTATATTTATTTTATGACAAAAGGACATTCTTCAAAAATGCTTTACCATTTTCTTTGTCATGTTAAATACTTCTGATATGACGCAGCATCAATCTACATCTTTATAAGTCAAAATCTACTGTATTTTTTTTTCAATCCTTTCTTCCATGTCAATCACTTCATATCCATAACCCACATTTGGCATTTGTATTTAATCTTTTTTTCCAATTTCATCTGGCTTTTTCTATTATTGGCTTTTGCTATGAATGCCCACTTGGAGGGAGAAGAATTCAGCAGAGTGGAAATAAGCTTAGGATATTGGTTTTTGCTTCAAATTGCAACTTTCTTCCTAACAGTTGAGAAACTTATAGAACATGATCGTCTCTCAACAAAAAGAATCTGATAATTAGCCATTCAAATTAATTAAATGATCAGCGATGTCATTATGAGGATGATTGTGAACTCTGTTTCTGAGCTAATCTTTGGTGCAGAGGTTGAAACTTTATTGCAACTGGCTTGGAGGAAAAAGTTTTGCTAGTCAAGATATTCTTACTCTGCTTTGTAGGACTGGATTTTATAATCATGAAAAATCACGGCTTTGTTGCAAAGCCCCCCACCAAAGAAAAAATAAATGGCTCCTCCCATAGAAGGAGGAAAATACACATTCAGAGTCAGAATAAGAACATTTCTGTTTTGCTTTATTGTTTATGAGTACATTTTTAATCTATTAGAGTAGAATAGGAGTAGGTAGGGCAATTTGCAGTTTGGTACCACTTGGTGGAGTTCTCTGGATTTAGCCCTTGCTATGAAGGGTTTTTTCCCACCCGCAGAAAACTCAACCATTTCTTGAATCTGATGGCAAATTCTATGGCTTCCAAAGAAGAACGTTGTTTCTTTTTAATGTGGACTATATTTTACAAGATACCTTTGCTTCATGACTTTGGTTGTCTAGTTCAGAGATTTCCAACCTTGGCAACTTTAAGACTTGTGGACTTCAACTTCCAGAATTCCCCAGCCCTCAGTGCTGGTTGGAGGGAGAATTCTGGGAATTTAAGTCTACAGATGTTAAATTTGCCAAGGTTAGACAACCTTGGCCTAGACCTCAACCTTGGACCAATGAAGGAGAATATTTGTAGCTCAAGGTTGAAATGAGGGATTCTTGATACTCTCTGGGTTTCATGACCTTGGACTGAAGCATCCTGCATATCTCCTTCAAAGTTCCAAGGCCCACAATTCTCAGAGTTGTCAAAATGTGTCAAATTCCCTGATCTCTAACCATCTCTTTCTCCTATCTCTTTGCTAAGTATCCTTTTCCCTAAAATTACCTTCCCTGAGGCAGAAATCTCCCTGCTCCTTCTGTTAAGTCTGGAGCATAGGTGCGAATAATGGAGACGAGCCGGTAGAAACAGTGAACTTCAAACTCTTTATTTACATGGTGTGACAGCTCAAACTGGATGGCTGCTATAGCCTTCCTTATATAGGCAACTTATTAACTATTCAACCAATAGCAATCCGGGAGCACTAGCTCCATTAACCAATGAGAATGGCCTGTTAATGGCCAATCAGATGCTCCTGAACGGACCAATCCGATCTTGCCATTAACAGCCAATCAGAAGTGCAGGGCCAGAACCCTGCACTTGACTTCAAGCTCAAGATAACTTTATTTAATATTTATTCATTCACAACACCTTCATTCCATTAATTCCCAAGACCTCCTAAGGGTTTGAGCACCAGCTGAAAACAAAGCATGGTGTTCCAACCACAGAAGCTCCATAGCAACAAAGAATAGTTTGTTTTTTGCTATTAAACCGAATAGAGAAAGCTGAATCAGAGTCTTCTCTGAGACCCATCTCCTTACTTTGCCATTTAGAAGAAGAAAGGAGAATGAAGCACTGTCTACGAACGAGAGATTGCTTCTTACAGAGAGCCTGACCTACAAATAAATCAATACATAGCTGGCAGCAGCTGAAACCTTTGCATGGAAATAGTCATTTGCTGAATTTTTGCAAAAGCCTCTCCGTACCTTTTGAAGGGAATGAAGTCTGATGCTCCTTTCCCGAGACGCACTTCTTCTTCATTTTTCTCCCAGCCAGCCTTCATTAAGTTGAAAGCATATCAAAGATGTTTACATTTTTTTTTCTCTACTAAACCTGCAAGGAGCTGAAAGGCCAAAGCACATAGACAAGGAAAGGTGTAGCTGGGTTGGGACAAAAAAAGCAAACAAAGGTAAAAAAACAGAAGAAGAAGAAAAAAAAGTATCTGCGAAGCATTTAGAAGGACAAATGAGGATTTTGATTAGAGATGAGGACTATTTTCTTCTGCCCTGCTCAAGAAATTTTACTGCGTGAAGCATGGCCTTCTCTTGCCTCAAAGACTGGGAAGTTTGTATTGGTGTAATTCTGTTCTGTTATGCTACAGATTTCCATTCTATCAAATTTAGATTTGGATGCCCGGTAAAACAGATATGCCTAAATTGACAATTTGGGATTCGCATGGACTGTGTCCTCCATATCTATTGTAGTTTTTATTTTAAAGGTTTTTTTTTTCCCGGAAACATCAAATTTGCTTGATTCAGATAGCAAATTCATTGGTCATCAAGGAGTATACCAGTTCACTTCATTTTGGGGTTGAAGGGTTATCGGCTTCTTAAAATGTACAAAATGTTTTTTTTTCTTAGTTTCCACAGTAAAAGGGCATTCTGTGTTCAGAGAATTGAAACAAGTCACTAAGAAACTGAACCTTTTAAAAATATTTTTGGAAACAAGCATCTAAATACCCTGAGTTGTTTTGGCCACATTATTATGGAGGTAGCAGTCTCTGCAAACAAAGTTTTAGACTGTAGTGTCAACTTATTTGTCTCTTCCTTGTTTTTCTTCTGTTGGTGTTACAATGTTTCACCTGATAAAAAAGTGGGTATTTCAAAATCTTGATGACAACATTATGAAAGTTTGATTGGTTCTAATAAAGGCCATTCCTCACCATAGAGTAAGCATTCTTAGGAAATTGCATGCATTAAAGACAACAGAAAATCCAGCAAAATTTCCTGCTGTCATCATTAATGGATAGGTTTAGTTTGCAAAGTGTTAACTTTTTCTTTTTTCCTACTTTTGCAGAGCTTGTTCTCAATTTCAAGTTATTTTTACAAAGATCTGACATCTCTGATTAGGAAGCCAGTGAATTTACCCCCAGCTGGGAAAACAAGGCTTAGCAAGAGTTTTACATCTGCCCTCATTGATCTATGGATTACCTCACATTCAAGACTGTGTAGCCTTGGGGAGCACTAAAAGAAGAAACAAATGTGGGAAAATGAACAAAAAATCTTCCTTTAACTTCTAGGTTCAACAGATCACATTTGGCAGCCTGCAGAGAGGGAAATGGATTTATATAGTTTCTCTTTCAGGCAATAAACCATTGCAGGTGAGTAGAGTAAGAAAGAGTCAAACACTGAAAGCTGGGATTAACGGGGCCTAACTTGATTGAAACAGCCTGACAATCAGAGCTAGCAAAGTTGGAGAATTCCCTTTGGTCCCTATTTTTAAGGAAATGGTCTTCATTTGCATTTCCTAGATTACTACCTGGATCAAAACACGGATATCTTTGAAGTTCTTCCCATCTCCAGATCTGCAAGAGATGTCTCTCAAATGGAGGTACCTTTGAGAAATATGTGTTTAAAAAAACATGCATGCCTTGAAGGAAAATGGGCATGTGAGGAGGTGTTCTTTATAAACATGAATCCCTGAATTTTCTTGCATTCTTTGCAAAAATAATTGTAAGGAAGAATAGGAAGATTGGAGTTAGAATCCGATCCAAGGAAACAAAAGAATGCAAACATATGGGTGGATCTGAACATCCCTAGGACGAATGAAACTAGGATTAGACAATTTTCTCAAGGGGACACAAGGGAAACTGTTGTGGAGGGCTGAACTATAGGGTGGTGAAGGGGTGTGTGTGTGTGTGTTATGCACACACGTGTAAATTGAAACATAAATACAGCAGTGCTCAACTTAGGACTACAACTGAGCCCAAAATTGATGTTGCTGAGATTTGTTAAGTGAATTTTGCCCCATTTTACAACTTTTCTTGCCACATTTGTTAAGGGAAGCACGGCAGTTTTTAAATCAGTAACACGGTTGTTAAGTGAATCCGGTTTCCCCATTGGCTTTGCTTGTCAGCAGGTCGCAAAAGGGGATCACACAACTCTGAGACACTGCAATCATCATAAATGTGAATCAGTTGTCAAGCATCCGGATGTAAATCACCTGACCGTGGAGATGGTGCAATGGTCATAAGTGTGAAAAATGGCCATAAGTCACTTTTTTTCAAAGTATTGTAACTTCAAACAGTCACTAAATGAACTGTTGTAAGTCAAGGAATAGAATAGAGCTGGAAGGGACCTTGGAGGTCTTCTAGTCCAGCCCCCTGCTCAAGCAGGAGAACCTATACCATTTTAGACAAGTGACTATCTAGTTCCTTCTTAAAAACCTCCAGTGAGGTTCTCTTTTTCTCTTATTTCTCTTGGAGCGCCCACAATTTCTGGAGGACCCAGATTGTTGGCGGGCAATCTGCTGACTCTATAAACTGCTCAGAGAGTGCTGTAAAGCATTATGAAGTGGTCTATAAGTCTAAGTGCCAATGCTATCCTCCCTCCCTCCCTTTCCCTTTTTCTTCCTACCAAGCTGCGGTGGTGCAGTGGTTAGAATATAGTAGCCTATATTTCTGTTGGGTATCATATCAGAAACATATGATAAAGAGACTAGGTGTCTAATATTACATGTGTTAACAGTGGCCAGAATTGTATTTGCACAACATTGGAAAGGTGTGGAGATCCCTACCGAAGAGAAGATAATAATAATAATAAAAAAATACTAGAATGTGCAGAACTTGATAGATTAACACTTAAAATTAAAGTGTTATTTTGGAATATTTTGAAACATGGGATTCATTTTATCAATGGTTAACTAACAGAAACAGAAGTTAGAACATTCAAAATTATAAGAGGATTAATTTTACCATGAGGGTTCATTATGATGTTTATTATTAATATGATTTAGGATTAACCATTAAGTATTCATATTATGTGAGAATATTAAGTATTCTCACTGTGTATGCGTATAATGCAAATTGTACATGTGGATAGTGACAATAAAAGGCATTCTATTCTATTCTATGTGGAGAAAATACTGTTACTATATGATGACTACTAATGAACATGATGATGATGACCATTGCTCAAATGAACTGTAACCAGACAACACACTGTTTATATAAACACTGAAACTGTCGCTCTTTCTTTATATAGTTAAAAAAAAAACCAATCGTGAAAACTAATTCTGCCCACTGTCAGGAGTTTGATCCTGACTGGCTCAAGGTTGATGCAGCCTTCCATCCTTCCAAGGTCAGTAAAATGAGGTCTAGATTGTTGGGGGCAAGATGCTGAAGCGTAGAGAAGGCTGTAAAAGCACTGTGAAGCGGTATATAAGTCTAAGTGCTATTCCTATCCTTCCTGTGCAGAAGAACTGAGATCAGCTTCAATGAAATTCCAAAACTGTGATTGTCCTGTGACAATTTAAAGTAGAACCCAATGAAGAGCAAAGCATGTTGGGCAGGCTGTGAAAATGTACTGCACCAAATCCGAACATTGCTTTTACCCTAATAAAGGAAAACGGAATAGAATAAAAACAGAGCAACATCTTGCAGTAAAAGCATTTGCAATGTGGATCAATTAAATGCTGGGTTATATTGGATTTAGCATGAAATCCCATGATGAAGATCTGTCTTGATGGATGTGGAAGCCACTGATGTGATTAAGGCTAGAGTTTTTGATTAGCCAGACTCTGACAAGGCTTATTGGATTGTGTCAGGTGGGGATTTTTTCCCCTTTCTTTTCTTTTTTTTTGGAATTGCCTTGGTTTCCAAATCAAATTGCAAGCTGACATGCTGGGGAATGTAGGACTTTTGCATATGAAATTGCAAAAAGAAAACCATTTTAATTGGCAGACTTGAAAGTGTGTGGGAAACGTGAGGCTACCAAAGCACAAAGAATCTTACTTTGTTTTCATTCCAAGGGCTTTCATTTGGGCAGAGATAATCTAGACAAAACCTATGAGGTTCCTCCAGGATCATTCAAACCTGCAATATATCAGAAGAATGCAGGCACAGAATATTAGCTAATCTATTCTGTTATTCAAACGTTGCTAATGGTGCTACCAAGCAAGCAGACTGTGATCAAGAGGGGCTGGGGATCAGGGGAAAGAGCAGATGGTGCGTGTTTACTAAACACACCACTAATTATTCATCTCAGTAAGCATCATAACATTACACCCTTCGTGTGATACAGGAACCTTTTAGCCCTGCAATATGCAGTTAATGCTCGGTAGGTACTTAATATCTGCAAAATTGCATCTCATTTGGTGCTGTGGAATTTTAACTAGGACCATAGCCCTCTGCACTCTGCTAAATGCCCTCCAATAATTTATTCAGGGCTGCCCTGATACATTATGAAAGCAGAATAGAGATTATCCCCCCAAAATTTCAACCCTAATGATATTATATAATGGCTTCCTTTGCTTGCTTTGTAAAATGGTAAACTCAAAACTTCTCTGAGTCAAGGTCAACTCTGAAATTTTGGAAACTTCTATGTAAGTATCTTGGCAACACAGAGACAGAATTTCCTAGGACTTCCCAGATTAGCCTGAAACCATTCCATTTTAAGTACCATTTCTCCAAGGATTTTGAGATGGCCCTTGTGGCCCTTGAATATCCAAGTATGAAAGTTGAAGTGAACTTCATCCTCCATGCCCTTCTAACACCATCACCTTACAAAACCATTAATATGTATTTAAAGGGATAGCATAGAGCAAGAGAATTCCCCACAGATGGTGGTCCAAACACTGATTAAAAAAATGCCACCAGGGAGACCTTATCAAAAATTGGTTCCATTGTTATTCCACTCTTGATGTGATAATACTTATCCAACCATTCTGCAGAATTACAGTGTAAGCATATTAGACTTAACCTTTCCTTCTGGGGCAG
This sequence comes from Hydrophis major, assembly GCA_033807585.1. Classification (NCBI taxonomy): domain Eukaryota; kingdom Metazoa; phylum Chordata; class Lepidosauria; order Squamata; family Elapidae; genus Hydrophis; species Hydrophis major. The sequence continues at coordinate 9,973,322 of CM066335.1, read as the reverse complement.
CTAAGAACATTCTCAGGGAAGACTCTTGGTATCTATTAGTTAATAAGTCCTGAAAATGAAGACAAGGAAAGTTCTGGAAGAAAAAAATCCTGATGTATAAGTTATAATTAGTTAAAGGAATAATAATAATAAAAGGGATATTCACACACAGCGGCTGCTTTTATTTTATGCAGCATATAACATCCAATCCCAATTTAAGCTTCCTTCTCATCATCTGATATTATGAAAAGATCTATTTTGAGCTGGTGGGAATTCAGGTATGTTTGCCTGTGTGATCTGGTTACTATTCCTGTTGAATGAAGTAACATTATAACTATCTCACCTTTTTCAGGAAGGAAGGAAGGAAGGAAGGAAGGAAGGAAGGAAGGAAGGAAGGAAGGAAGGAAGGAAGGAAGGAAGGAAGGAAGGAAGGAAGGAAGGGAGGGCAGGAAGAAGGAGAAGAAAATCCAGAGAGCAATTTCTGCTCTTTTGGGTTGTGATTAGCAAGTGGTTTTCAAGGTCAGCCATGTCTTTCCATTGTGACATAATTTTAATGTTCGGGAGAAATGGACCATATGAAATTCTATTTTGCAAAAGTTAAAGGCATATGAATCCCTACTGGAAGACTTATGAACCTGCTTGTTCCTCTTCAACATATGAAAACACACTCATGCTCCACTAATCCTATCTTTTAACTTATGACCTACGGTACACTAGATCAGAGAGGCATTAAATTGTCAGTTCTTACTGTTGTTTTGTCAGCATACAAAGTTCATATTTTAGATGAAAACCCTTGGGTGGCACAGGACTGTTGTGTAAAGAAGGGAAGTACAAAGGGTTATAGGCATTTAGCATGGCTGTCAGTAACATTCCTGGATCATAGATGATTTTGAACATTCAATCAACAATTTCTACATGACATAAAAAGTCACAGGTGGCCCAATTCTCTCTAGCTGTGACAGTGTCATAGGAGAAGTCTAACAGGATCATACCTGGTGATTATAACAATACACTTGTAAAGATGGATGAAGCTGCCTATAGACTCAGTGTGTGATAAACATGCCCAGCATCACTTATCTAAAGTAGATGTATTCTTGAAGTTTATGAAACATGAAATCCATCATAGAGGAGTTCTACTTGACATTTCTGAGATATCATTGAAAAGATTATAGGATCAGCATCTTACAGTATTAGACTGGAGATACATAGGAGATACCAAGAAATTCACTTCACTTACTTCAGGTTTATTCTTAGGAGGGTAAGATGGAGAGGACTGAGACCCTAGAAAGTACTGATGTTAAAGGAGGCTAAACTGTAGGATGAACAATTGAGGAATGAACCATAGGATGAACAATTGATGTCTAATTTAACAAAGAGCAGGACCAGGGGAGATATTATGGCAATCTTACAATACTTGAGGGTCTGCCACAAAGAAGAGGAGAGTCACAGGACCTGATGCAGAACAAGAAATAATGGGCGGAAGATTATTAAAGAAACATCCAACCTAAAATTAAGGAGAAATATCCTGACTGGGAATTAAATAGTGAAAGGGCTTGCCTCTGGAAGATGTAGGTGCTTTGTCATTGGAGGTTTTTAAGAAGAAATTGGACAGAATCTAGAATGGTATCTCCTGCATGAGAAAAGAGTTGGACTATGTACACACTCATGCACACACACACACACACATACACACACATTAATTAATTAACTTTACTGTTTTAACATTTTTGCTGAACTGTGGAATGTATGCTGCTCAGAGTCATAAAGATTGAAATGGCACACAAGTAAAGGAAAGAAAGTAAGAAAGAAAAAAGAAGAAGAAAGAATAATCCATGTTAATGGATAATCCATGATTTTTCTTGAAAGAAAAATCCATGTTAAAAGTTCAACATTTTCTGTTAAATGTGCCTTTTAAAATGGATTTGCTCTCATAGGAAAAGTCCATTATTCTAAAATCCCTAAGTATTCTGTTGGGGGAGGCAGGAAATCGAAAAAGCCTGTGAATAGTTCAATTCTGATTGTACATTAGCTCACAAACTGCATATCAGGTCAGTCTGTAGTGATGGGATTTTTCTCAAGACCTTTGGTTACGTCTCCTGAATTCTACTCCAGGCAAAGATGGCTGATTCTTTCTGGGCCAATAAGCTTCTTCATGATCTAATTGTTGGGAAAGATTCATTAGCAACCCAAACCTCCCCAGTCTGCCTCCTAGGAGGCACCTCTGGTGAATAGCACAACCGTCTTTGTAATGCATGCCACCAACCACTCCATGGATCTGTGATTCATTGCTCTGTCAGCCGTCTGAGAGACACTGTATGAAAATGCCATATAAATGCAAATCCAAATGCAAACACTGAATTCCCCTGTTTGGTGGTGATAAGGTGCTCATCTAGACAATATGTTATGATTTAAAAATGGAAAGTAATATCAGGGAAAATATGGGGGACAACCAGTAACAATGACTTCAAAGGTTTTGCATGCATGCATGTATGTATGTATACACACACACTGTACACACACACACGCACACTCATCTACACTCTTATGTATCTTCATTCAAGATGTCCAGATATTTTCCACATTTATCCTTAGATGCTGCGGTCTTCTTTCATGCTATATTATTGTGAGATTACACATTTCCAATTAATATTGCACATTAATTGCATATCAAAATTGCACAGAAGTTTGTTTTAGACAATTTGAGGGACGATAGGATCAGCTTTTAGAAACAGAATTGCTAAGGAATACATGGAATAGCTTCAATTTTCCCCCTTTGTTGAAACAAAAAAAAAAAGGGGGCATATTTGAAGCTGCAGATAAGTATCACAAATAAAGAAGGAAGACTGGCACAATTATAATGGGAAATAAAAAAAAAAGTTAAATGACAATGGCAAGATCTCATACAAGTTGTTTACAGTCCAAATTATTGCACAGAATCATGAAAAAAAAATGCACATTAAATCAGGTTCTTCCTTGAATAGATAATGAAGTAAAACAATGAGATCAGCCTGTTTTCAAAGACAATTGCACTCATTTACATTTTTCATACAAAATCCGGTGATTTTGCTTTGTCTCCACTCTCATTTTTCCAATCCAATTTCAACATCAGTTTCACGGTTCCTTTTTTGGAAAAGTCCATATATATTTTGTACAGATTTGCTTTACTATTCTAACCAGAGATGGTTATTCAGCAGGTTCTGAGCAATTCTGGAGACCTGGTAGTGGAAACTTTGAGTAGTTCGGAGAACCAGCAAATACCATCTCTGACTGGCCTTGCCCACATTTATTCTCTGTCTCCCATTGAGTCCCAGCTGATTGGCTGGATCTTCTCTGGTTGCCCTGCACAGGAGAACGGAGCTGGAAAGCAGGTTAGTGGGGTGGGGAGAGAATGGGGATTTTGCAGTATCCTTCCCTTGCCATGTCCACCAAGCCACGTGCACCAAGCCACACCATGGCCACCAAGCCATGCCCTAGAACCGATCGTAAATTTTTTTGAATCCCCCCACTGATTCTAACCAAAGCAATGTTCACTCAGTGATTGGTCAGTGGCCACCAACTCTTCTGAAAATATTTTACACTTGGTTCCAGGTCCAATAACAAAACTTGTGGATAGATAAAAATATTTTATTGAAGATTTAGGCCATAAAACCTTTTGTGATTTATTCTGGATCTCTAGCTGATTAGTTTGTTGGAGTAGAATCAGTATTAATATCAAATGATTGGCATGTTAGTGATGCACATAACTTAGTGCATGGTTTATATTAAAAGTTCTCAAGTTTAAACTTTGCTATCTCCAGAAAGGGTTAGAATGCTTACTGTTTGGAAGCTAGGAACCCTAGCCTCCTGGGTAGTCCTGGGCTTTAATGAAGAAACCCGGTGTTGTCATTTGTCTCTCTGTGTAGTGTAATATTTGTGTTCTTGTAGTGACTTCTAATGTAAGTAACTAGATGCCTAGTTTTGTTGCTCTATAAAGTACACAAGCTGATGTCTTGCCTTGGTTACTGTTGCTATGGAAGGAGTATCCGAAGCTAAAGCTTGGAAAATGAATTAGATATGGTAAAATAGCATCTAAATCGGCCAAAGGTCGATTAACTGGGATTTTTAGCTAGAAGGTTTGTAAAAATTGATCAAAATTTCACTCCAGGATTTTTAGACAATAAAAGGGCAGTTTGAATGAAGACAGTTCGTTGGAGAGCAGTTGAGAACTGATTTTATGGATGAAGGATGCAGAGCTTAGACTTGAGATAAAATTGGTGGAAACTCAAAGGGGAAAATAAGAGAGAAGAAAGCAGTACTATGAAGTGATGATGAAGTTTCAAGATAAGCAGTAGAGCTCAGGAGCAGGGTATCTATGGAAATAGTCTTCTCAGAGCTTTAGTGAAGGGCCTGGACATTGAGTTAAGTTAGAAACCAGAGAGAATCATGGATTCATGGGACTGGAAGGGACTTTGGAGGTCATTTAATTCAATCCCCTGTCCAAGTCAGAATATCATCCTGGACAAATGGTAATCCAATAATTTCTTTAAAAAACCACAATGATGGAGCACCCACAACCCCGGGAAGCCTAAAATTCCATTGATTAATTGTTCTTACTGTCAGGAAATTGCTCCTTAGTTGCAAGTTGGATCTTTGACAAGCTTCCATTCATTACTTCTTGTCCTGTCATCATCTGCTTTATAAAATAAGCCAACTTCCTCTTCTCTACTGATAGCCACTTAAGTACTAGAAGACAACTACCATGTCACCCCTAAACCTTCTCTTTGTTAGGCTAGACATATCTAGTTCATTGTACAATTTAACCTCCAGGCCACTTAGACTACTTATAATCTCTGTTGCTTTTCTCTGCACCCTGTCTAGGATCTCAGTGTCTGTTTTACATCTTGGTGACCAGAATGGCAAGCTATATTCCAAGTATGGATTTATTTAACAATGCAGGATATAGCAGTGATTTAACATGATTTGATACTATCCCTCTGTTGATGCAGCCTAGAACTGTATTAACTGTTTTTGCAAGATGGAACAGGGAATAAGTTATTCTCCAGATATCGCAACCTTGGCTGAGTGAACTGGAGTTATTGGGAAATGTTGTTCAGCAACATCTGGAGAGGGGAAAAAAATTCCCTACCTCATCTATGATGATGGAGCAACTGATTGGTTAATAAAATACATGGAGCTTAGACCCTTTAAACAGTCAGTATTGAATGCTCCTCCAATATTTGTACAATACTCAAATTGTAACTCAGAACTTGTTTTATTTTTTATTTTTGCTGGATTTATTTCCTGCCTTTCCTCCAAGAGCAGAAGTTGGCACATAATCACTTCTCTCCTGCTCTTCTTCCTGAGCATGACTAAGAGTTAGAGATTAGCCCAAAGTCACCCACTGATCATCCAAGACAAGAAATGAGACTTGAGGGTTCCAGAAGACTGACACTGGAAAGACTATAAGAACTCTGTTGGGAGGTACAGAAACAGAATCTTGAAAGCCTATCAGTGTATCCCTACCTTCTCTTTATACCGAACACAATCAAGGTGGAGTTCCCTTGAGTTTCTTTCTCACCCTCATTTCCTTTCCAGGACTAAGTTGACATTTACTTAACCATTCTAAGCTTTCATTCATCAAGGTTATATTACCCATTCTTTTGCATCTTGGATCCACTCCAACATTTTAATGCCTACATTATATACATATTGTCATCAAATGTCTTTTATCTGCAAAGAGGGAACTTGAAAAGTACTCATAATTAAGAGATGTCAGGGTTATATTCACACATTATATTTAAATAAGTCATGTGAAGACTAGCAAGTGCATTTGTAAAACAGATTAAGCTTATCATGTGTTAATTTTAGGTGGATTTTATATGTATATCTGGTACACTATAATAGTATGTGAGAATGTCCTTAGGAAACAGAGACAAGAGAGAGAGAGAGAGAGAAACAGAGAGCCAAGGGTATGATCAGACAAAAGACTCTTGTCTAATTTCTTGGGCTGCAAAGGTGAGGGGATGGGGAAGAAATGTATTTTCAGACAAGCAAGAGTCTGTTAATGTAACCTTACAATAAAGTAGAATTAGCTCATCTGGCTGCCTCCCATGGCTGATCTGTAATGGGTTGTGACACCGTGTAGACAGTTACTTAATAGTTTAGTGAACAGTATAAACTTGAAAAATGAACTAATTCAGCATCCAGGTTCATGTAGATAAAGGCCAACAGCCCACCATTTTTAAACACATTATAGTGTTAATTATTATACATTATAGTGTTAATTTGATTAAAAAATAATAATAAATTGAATGTTTAGTCCAAGGGCATTCAACATTTATCCAGCCAAGGACTCCAAATGGCCTGAAACTGATATGCTTAAAGTGATTTCCTCCAAGTGAGCAATCTCGAGAGAAGAAAAATAGAAGACTATACTAAATGTAATTATTTTATTTATTTTATTTTTATTTATTTATTTTTGTCAATTGCTTACAAGATAATAGATATAAGTAAAAACTTAGTTATGAATACATGGATACATATAAGAAAAATAAAAAATATATAAAAGAAACAATAGGATAGGGATGGAAGGCAAATTGGTGCACTTATGCACGCCCCCTACAGACACCTCTTAGGAAAGGGGTGAGGTCAATAGTAGACAGTCTAAGGTTAAAGTTTTTGGAGTTTGGGGAAGAAACCACAGAGTCGGGTAGAGTATTCCAGACATTGATCACTCTGTTGCTGAAGTCGAATTTCCAGCAATCAAGTTTGGTGCGGTTAACCTTGAGTTTGTATCCATTGTGTGCTCTTGTGTTGTTAGGGTTGAAGCTGAAGTATTCATTGACAGGTAGGACATTGCAATGTATGATTTTATATACTATACTTAGATCGGACCGAAGACAGCATAGTTCTAAGTTTTCTAGGTCTAGAATTTCAAGTCTGGGGGCATAAGGTATTCTGCAACGAGTAGAGGAGTGGAGAACTCTTCTTGTGAAATATTTCTGGACTTTCTCAACTGTGTTAATATCAAATACATAATGTGGGTTCCAGACTGATGAGCTGTGTTCGAGTATTGGTCTAGCAAATGTTTTGTATGCTCTAGTTATTAGTGTAATATTACCAGAGAAAAAGCTATGCAAGATTAGGTTAACAACTCTTAACGCATTTTTGGCTATGTAGTTACAATGGGCTCTAGCACTTAGACCATTAGAGATGAGTACTCCAAGATCCTTGACAGAGTTTAGATCATCAACAAGGTCTTAATTATTCAGCCTGTATTTCATTTTCTGATTTTTTTTTACCAATATGTAGGACAGAGCATTTATTTGTTATTAATTGGTTGGTTGATTGTTAGATAAAAGGCTTCCAGTAATTATATATAGACACATGGAATTGAAATATCCTAAATGCAAAAGCCCTATCAACAATGAATAACAAAAATCTAATATAAAAAGCAACATTCCTATTACAAAGCTGTTGAGAAAAATCATTACTTCCTTATTGTGTAGTCTGGACCCTGAGAATGGAAAAATCCAGAATTATGATTCTTGGTAGTTTGGAACACATACAAACATACACACACACACACACACACACACACACACCTCTTTATGTGCTGTGATATTTCAGCAGCATGAGAGATATCAGCGGCTATTATTTTAAAATGAAGTTTATCTTTATCCCATGTACTTTTTTTTTGTAGGAAGGATTTGCCATTATCTATACAGCTTGTTTTCCCCTTTCTTCCTTTAGATGGTGCTGATGGGGTATGAACTACATAAAGCTTCTGAATATAAGTTAGGATGCGCGATGAATTTGTTATTGTTGTTTGTTGAATATACAGAGAGAGAGAGAGAGAGAGAAAGAAGAAGAAGAAGAAAGGGGAGAAGGGGAAAAAGAAGGAGTAGAAGTAGAAACAGCAGAAGTGAAGCAGAAGCAAGAGGAAAAGGAGAATGCATGGGAGAGGGAGAAGAAGGAGAAGGAGAAGGAGAAGGAGAAGGAGAAGGAGAAGGAGAAGGAGAAGGAGAAGGAGAAGGAGAAGAAGAAGAAGAAGAAGAAGAAGAAGAAGAAGAAGAAGAAGAAGAAGAAGAAGAAGAAGAAGAAGAAAGGGGAGAAGGGGAAAAAGAAGGAGTAGAAGTAGAAACAGCAGAAGAGAAGCAGAAGCAAGAGGAAAAGGAGAATGCATGGGAGAGGGAGAAGAAGGAGAAGGAGAAGGAGAAGGAGAAGGAGAAGGAGAAGGAGAAGGAGAAGGAGAAGGAGAAGGAGAAGGAGAAGAAGAAGAAGAAGAAGAAGAAGAAGAAGAAGAAGAAGAAGAAGAAGAAGAAGACTGTAGATAGGGATGAAAACAGTTCTCAGTCTAATAATTGGCCTTTTTATAAACTACAAACTCCACAAAACAGCTGAAAAAGAGATTTGTATCAATGAAAGCAACTATACAATGGAAATGTTGTAAGCACATTCTTCCTGAGATTATTTGATAAAGAAATATCAGTGGGTTTCTAAATGATGAGAAACAGGGTGGATTAAGGCTGAATGCATGAAAATGAAATAGCTGTTTAGGATGAAATATACCCAGCCAGTGAGCTGGAAACATAATCAAATTTAAACCCAAAAAATAGATGATCAAAACCATTTTTGTCATATGTTATGCCTTAACAGCTGCTAATAAACACCAGAAGCTTTTAGCAAGACATATAGCAAAATAATATTTTTGATATATCCGTGTGTGCACATGTTAAAATAACAGGAATTTGTATGTTGACTGTAAAGCATACATTTTTTTAAATGATCAACCACTGGAGGTGAACAGAAGCTAAATTAAATAGATAAACAAAGATAAATTTCTCAAAAACAAAACAATAAGAGGCACACAGATATTGCATTTATGGCACCTATCTGTCAAAAACATCCTGGTAGTTCAGATTCAATAATTCTATTTTTATCTCCCTAGCAGAGATTGACATATGGTGTCAGAATGTCTTTGAAAAGCTCTGGGAGAAAATGTGTATCACCAGCAGAGGGGAGCAAAACAGGGCAATACTAGGAGAGGAGACAGAAACCAATATTTCCATACTTGTTCATTCCTAAGAATAGCTTCATTCTGCTACTCTAGAATTAAGACCTTAACCGCCCTTTCTTTTCTTTCTTTCAAGCACAAAAAACTTTTTCCACACAAAAAGCTCCTGGAATATCTTAGCAAATGATGGAAACCAGATTGTCCCTCTTTAAAATGCCATTGGAGATTCCTGGAAGATGATTTGCATTTCATTTGAGGGATCTCTTTGATAAACTTTTATCCCTCAACTTACTTTTTTTTAACATGGGGGGGGGACGGGGACGGACACACACATATCAAATCCTCCATTGCTTTTAGAAGTGGGGTTTGGTGTGATGGAATATACAACTGTAGAAGGAGTATGTGTAAGGGGAATAACAACACTGTGTTTTTCTAGGAAGGAGGCAACGCATTTCAAGGGGTTAGGGGAAGAGACTGCACAGTCCTGAACTGGATGGGAGAGGGAGGGAAAGGTTCAGGGTAGCCACACTCTTGTAGGAGAAGATAAGGCTGAGCTGGAGGGGGAGGCAGAGTTAAATGTGTTATCAGCTTAGAATCCTTACATTGCCACAAACAGTTTTTAAAGTCCAAGCACCAATTTAGTACTGGGCATTTTTAGTTGACTGGATTTTTGTATATAGGCATGGGAAGAAATATCCATCTGGTTCAGTTCCAAGCCAGAAGAAAGACACTGGAAACATGGAGGCTGATGAGAAAGATGGTGAAGCAAAACCACATGAGTTCTGGGCAACTGACCACATGGAGTTGAGAGTGGGTTTTTTAAATATCTTTTCTTGGGCTTTGCACTTGAGCTCCCTGTTCCTGTGCAAGAACATGTATTCTATTGGCTGTTTTCAGATTCCCATGGGGCCATGTAGGGGTTATGTAGGGGTCATAGCTGGCTCTATAGGCAAAGCACAAATCCTAGGTGTTTGTCTGAGCTACATTTGGTTGAAGTTTCTAAGGGTGATGCAGTGAAAGGGCTTGTGTTCTGAAAGGGTGTTGGGTAATTCCTATTCTGGCTTAATGGCTTTGCCCTGTGTTGGATCTTGAATGAAGATATTTGCTTATGAATAGAGCTATCTAGTTCTCAATACCCTCTTTCTCTTTTGTGCTGACATCTGCTATGGGCTATTAAGGAAAGATGGGAGCTGCTTTCTGCCTGGAAAAACATGTTTCTCCATTTCTGATCCAGGGAAATATAATATTCTGCCTTTTAAATATTTCTTAAAATATTTCCTTCTTCTAGGAGAGTGGTGGGTGCTAACTTTCAACATAGGCTTGAATAAACCAGCTGTGCTGCCACTTAACATATGGTCCTATCCTTTGCAACTGACAACTCTGTAATCTCCCAAGTTACTGTATGTTTGTTAAGTTAGGTTACAACTTTAGTCCAGTGAAATTCTGCCTACTAGGTGTAAGCAAATAAGGATCAGGATTCGAATGGATCCCACAGTGTCATCTTTGTCCTTGGGCCTGATATTTCCATTCTCCTGACCATCCATCCATATTCATTGCTTGATTTTTCTGGAGAGGTGTTAAGGAAGTTACTGCATAGCACTTAGCTTTCTTCCTTCCCTAAAAAGAACTCTGAATGAAGTTGTTGAATGATCTGAAATTAAGGAACCTTTACTTCAATCAGGGATATTTTCCTTTCATTTTTTTCTTTCTGCTGTGCCTCAAGAGAGGGAGGGAGGGAGGGAGGGAGAGAGAGAGAGAGAGAGAGAGAGAGAGAGAGAGAGAGAGAGAGAGAGGCAAGCATAAGAGTAAGCCTTGATAGTGCCACTTCTCTGATTGTGTTTTCTTGTGACGTCCCATATTTGGGTGCTCCTGTTACTTAGAATGGTTCGTTCTCATTTCCCAGGCTACATTTTACATTGGTTTTTGCAAGAAAGGGCATCTTTCATTTTGCTTTCCCCCCAAATTCATCTTTAGTTTACTTTCATGATGACAGGTTATGACTGTCACAGGAAATGGATGCTTCAAGTTGAAAAGCAAGAAGAACATACATTTTCCTTCAGGCTGACTTGTCATAATATTAGAGATTTTTATGTTGATTTGCTTGGTCTGAATTCTCTGCTCTGCAAGCTTTTGGCTTTCACCCCACAATTCATAAGATGAAATTCCTTTGAGTTAAGCGATTTCATAGAATGTCCATCTCGTTTTATGGGCTATCATTCAGAAGCGGTTTGTCACGGATACATTTTAGAATGTTTTATTTACTTTCTGCTCTGTGCTTCTGGCCTATTGCATCCAATTGCTAACCAAGATGAACCTCACTTGGTTTCTCAGATTCAACTAAGAGCAGCTTGCTGCTGCTAACATCTGTACATTCACTATTTTTACTAGTGCAGACCTCTGGCAAATCCGTGCTATCTGAAATTAATAATGTGTTGGGAGCACAAGAGTAAAATAAATGTTCATGTTTTTGTTCAACCTCAAAATCCTAAAGGGTTCTCATTAGGTAAATATTACTTGGATGCAGTGCAGTGTTCACAAATTCTCTTGCTTCTACAGTTGCCTACTAGTATACAACAAATGACCATGTTCCAAGGAACATGCCCATAGCAGACAAAACTCTGAGGCAGTCAAACTCCTCAAATAATAGGTTTATTGGACATGCCATATTGGCACGACCTGGTGAAAACCTACTCTGAATATTCCTGCAATTTTCACCTGACTAAAAGTGAAAGTTTGTCACTTTCTCAAAACTATCATCAGTCATGTGGTCCAATCAGGATACTGTCCAGTTGCTAGGTAACATTAGTTCCCTCCTTCTGAGAATCTGCAGGAATGGCCTTAGTTCCCATAAGAAAGTCCTGTATTTTGTTTTAGCTACAACACCCCAACTATCTCTATTCCCCGCTCCCTATCCCCTGTCCCTGGTGTGTAAGTTCTGAAGCCTCAAAATGGTCTCAGTCTAGCCAGCTTCGACATATCATTTGTTTAGCAGCTGTTTAAAGTTATGATGGAGCTGAAAGAAGTGTCTTATGCCGGTCTTATGCCTTGCCATGGTGAAGGGGCTTGTGTAGCTCAATGAAGCTATGAGCTGTGCTGTGCAGGGCCACCCAAGACAGCAAAAAGCTCTGACAAAACGTGATCCACTGGAGAAGGAAAGGGAAACGTACTCCAGTATCTTTACCATGAAAACCTCAAGGACAGTATCAAAAGGCAAAGAGATTTGATACTGGAAGATGAGCCCCTCAGGTCGGAAGGTGTCCAACTGGAGAAGAGCAGAGGGCTAGTACTAGTAGCATCAAGAAAGAAAGAAGCAACTAGGCCAAACCCAAAAGGACGCTCAGCTGTGGATGTATAGGGTGGTGAAAGGAAAGTCTGATGCTGTAAAGATCTATACTTTGTTGGAACAGAGAATGAGGTGGCTGGATGGAGTCACTGATGCAGTAGGTGAGTTGAAATGGACTCCGGAGGATGGTAGAGGACAGAAAGGCCTGGAGGAATGTTGTCCATGGGGTCACGATGGGTTGGACATGACTTTGCAACTAACAACACAATGCCAGTCTTCACCTTTACAAGTGTTGCAACATCTTTGTAGTTACGTGATCAAAATTTCAACATTGGTAACTAGCATGTACTTATGATGACTGCAACATCAGTCATGTGATTGCCATGTATTGACCTTCCCAGCAGAGGTGGTATTCAGCAGGTTCTGACCAGTTCTGGAGGACCAATAGCAGAAATTTGGAGTAGTTCAGAGAACCGGCCAATACCACCTCTGACTGGCCCTGCCAACCCCATCTATTCTCTGCCTCCCAAGAGGAGAACAGAGCTGGAAAGCAGGTTAGTGGGGTGGGGAGGGAATAGGGATTGCCCACCAAGCCACACCACACCCACAGAACCGGCAGTAAAAAAATTTGAATCCCACCACTGCTTCCCAGCTATTCCTATCCGTGAAAGCAATGGGGAAAAATGAATTCGTTTAACCCCCACAGCTAAAAAGTTTGTAAATTTGAGCATGCTCATTGATGCCTTACTTAACAATTGCATTGACAGTGACCAAAGTTTCAGTATCAATTGTGGTTGTAAGTTTAGGACTTCCTGTAGTGGAAAAAAAAGGGGGTTAGGGTTAGGGTTAGGGACAAAAGAAATATCTGCTACCAAGAAAATGATCAGCTAAACAAAACTTCAGTCCAAATCAAGTGATTTGCAAGAATGTCTCAGTCTCCCCATCACTTAATTCTCATGATAATAAAAAGGGAGAAAAAGAAGCACGTTCAGACTCGCAAGCAGAAATTATTATAGCAACTCTAATAAAAGTAGTTTTAGATCTTTATGTTCATTTCTTAATCTGGGCTAACTACTAGGAAAGTTTGTACTTGGATGTTTTTCGAGTATTTTCATATAGAAACTACATAAATGGGGCAAGATGTTAAATTAAAAAAAGGATGGAAAGAAAAACTGAATAGAAATAAGACATCAAAGCAGACACAGAGGTCTATCGAAAAACCACTCACACCAACCAATATTCCATTACCAAAACAACAACCCTAACTCTAACAATAGAAGCTGTACAAGAATGGTATAGGGTTTACTGCCTAACCAGGGGGTTGGACTAGAAGACCTCCAGGTTACCTTCCAACTATTCTATTCTATTCTATTCCTATTCCTATTCCTATTCCTATTCCTATTCCTATTCCTATTCCTATTCCTATTCCTATTCCTATTCCTATTCCTATTCCTATTCCTATTCCTATTCCTATTCCTATTCCTATTCCTATTCCTATTCCTATTCCTATTCCTATTCCATTCTATTCTATTTCATTTCATTCCATTATTCTATTCTGTTCTGTTCTCATTCCATTCTTCTCTTCTCTTCTCTTCTCTTCTCTTCTCTTCTCTTCTCTTCTCTTCTCTTCTCTTCTCTTCTCTTCTCTTCTCTTCTCTTCTCTTCTCTTCTCTTCTCTTCTCTTCCATTCCTATTCCTATTCCTATTCCTATTCCGTTCTATTCCATTCCATTTCATTTCATTTCATTTCATTATTCTATTCTATTCTATTCTATTCTATTCTATTCTATTCTATTCTATTCTATTCTATTCTATTCTATTCTATTCTATAATGATGAATACAAACACACTGCAGTTACCCAGAACATCAGACAAAGGAAAGACCCATTTTCCAATAAAATCATCAAAAAGCACCTGGCCATTCAACCCAATATAGCAGACCCAACACAAGGATAGCCCTGCCTCACATCAAAAACATCTCAGAAACCACCAACAGACTATTAAGACCACATGGCATCAGCACACAAGCCAACTAAAGCCCTACAAAGTATTGTAAGTAAATCAAAAGACCCAGCAGCCATAGAAGAAAAAAAACAGAGGCCATCTACAACATACAATGAAAGGACGTCAGCAACCATTAGATAAGACTAACAGAGTACATTCATGAATACTGAGGACTCAGAAGACAGAAGGAAAAGTCCTTAACCTCACAACACATGGATAGATTTAACCATATTTTGAATTGGAAAATTGCCCATACTAGACCAACCAAGTCCAAAAATGCTAAAGAAATCCTGGAAGTCAGGCACTCTGACAAGTAAACAACATCTATGTATCATCCTAAAGATACAATCAACAAAACAAAAATGGTACAAAAAGAAGAAAACATTTCCAACCTCATCAACACCCAGATGAGCAGAGAATAACACAAAAATTAATATTGGAACAACAATCAACAAGTAAACAATGTCCCAACTAAGGAACTGCTAAACAAGCCAACAAGCCAATTGAAGGACCATTGAGACAACTCCCACCAACACTTACAGAGCAAGCCACTAGAATATAAAATGAGAGAAAGCTCAACTTGTTACTATCACTGGAGGTTTTTAAGAAGGGACTAGACAGTCACTTGTCTTAAATGGTATAGGTTCTCCTGCTTGAGCGGGGGGCTGGACTAGAAGACCTCCAAGGTCCCTTCCAGATTCTATTCTATTCTATTCTATTCTATTCTATTCTATTCTATTCTATTCTATTCTATTCTATTCTATTCTGTTCTATTCTAATTTTATTCTAATTTTATTCCCATTCTATTCTATTCTATTCTAATTTTATTCCCATTCTATTCTTCCATATTTCTATTCTATTCTATTCTATTCTATTCTATTCTATTCTATTCTATTCTATTCTATTCTAAATTTCATGATGAAGTTACTAGTTTGGGTAATGAAACATCTGCAAGAAAACCACCAAGCTCAAAAAGCACTAAAGACCCATCAGGAATTAAACATCAGTAACATATGCACACAACTGGTTCTTCAAAGGGGCATTTTGCCCCAGAAAACAGAATCAAGAAGTGAAGCCATGACGCTGAGTTTGTGACTTCCATAAAACTGCTGGTTGAAGTATCTGGATGCACTCGGCGCTTCAGAAAAGCCATGGTCTTCACTGTACAAAGAAAAGCATCACGGCTGAGTACATATATATGTTCTGAAATTCTATTGTTCAACCATTCCAGGCTGAGCAAATCCATCAGATTGCATTAGAATTGGTTTACTGATGAGTAGAACAAGTACAAGGCGGGCAGAAAACTACCTTGAGCACACACAAATACACGTCCTGGGAAATGCAGGAAAATGAGATCCTACCTGATAGCTAGGCATAGTGAAAGCAGGACAAAATCCAACCCAGAATTTAAGCTGTCAAAGACAAGCATAGCACAAGGTGAGCCAGCAACAGAGAAGTGCGGGGTTTTTTTTGCAATCAGGAGTCTAACACCGGAGAATTCTAAAAGTTAGTCTGGGTCATCAGCTGAGAGTCAAGGAGCAAAGCAGAACACAGCAATAGATATGACATTGGAAATAAAGGATGGGCTGCTTGTGTAAAACAATCCTTTGAAGGGTCTTTGCAGAGTCCCTTGGCAACTTTAAGACTTGTGGACTCCCAGCAAAGCATAGTTGAGAGATATTCTAGGAATTGAAGCTCAGAAGTCTTAAAGTTGCCAAGTTTGGAAATCCCTGCTTGAGGTTAATCATCAAATGCCTAAAATTCTCTGTGTCTGCTCATTCTAAGTAACATCTTCTAGTAAAGATTTGTTGTTTTTTCCTTCTTAGAAGTATAATGCTTAGGACCAAAGATAGACATGTGACTGTATTAAACCAGATAAAGATTGCAGGAGCACAGTATTCTGACCAAATGTAACATATAGAGAAGAACCAGTCCAAATCTTTAAATTAAACTTTCATCAGAGACATAAAAGACCCAGAGGATTAAAAAGACACACTTGATTAAGTATCTCAGTCTTGATAACATCATTGTAGGCTGCTGAACTGGTACACAAGCTATGGGTAGTTAATTATGTTAGCTTGGATAAAAGTGGTTCTGAGAAAACTGATTCAAAACAGTCATTTCTTGTAACTTCCTTAGTTCACTTTCAGAAAGAAAGAGGACATGAAAAAGTTTCAAGGGAGTAAAGGATCACTTCCAGGACAAGCAATAAAGAAAAAATGGAGTAGTTCCCAGAGAAGATGATCACCTGCATATGGTCAGATTGGGGAGGGGGAGATCCCGCTTATTTTATTGATCCCTCTCCCCCAAGTTGCTTTAAACAATTTTAATTTTACACACACAACTGCAGGAAATTGCAGAGTCTCTCGAAAATGCTATATAGGAATTGTTTCCAATTCCAAGACTTTCAATCAACTCTGTGATCAAAAAGAATGAAAACAGTGCTAGGATATGGAGACAGTCTGAAAATGAAAGGAGAAAAAAAAGTGAAGGATTGAAGTAAATAACCACCTATGAATGATAAACACTACTGTAGTTTTGAGAAAACTGGTAAGGTTGATGGCCATTTAATGATAGAAATGAGTCGGTCTCTTTTACTTTTCCTCCCCCACTTTATCTTGATTACAGTGGAGGATAAAATATGTATAATGTGTAGCTCATAAAGAGAAGTTCTCTCCCACTACAGGATGAAGATTTTGCAGTCTTTGACAATCTTTGCCTGTTTTGTCAAGATTTTCCATTAATTTTGCAATTTTCTGGATTCTCTTGCAATGGTAGATGGCTGGTGGTGTTTTAAGTACCCAAGCAACAGCATTTGTTTGCCTAAAATTTGAGATCTTAATGTCACCCACAGTCTGAGTGGGCAGATTTGGAAAACAGTAGAAAAAGTGTTTTCCACTAATTGATCAGATTGTTCATCTGCTTCTCCTTTATCCATCAATCAAGCATCCATCAATATCTCTTAATTTCCCCCCAGTAATGAGCTGTTTGTATCCTTATGATTTATATTTATTGTTTCCAAAGTATGATTTGATTGCTTACTTGTACCCTATGACTATTATTAAGTGTTGCACCTTAGGATTCTTTATGAATGTATCTTTTCTTTTTATGTACATTCAGAGCATCTGCACCAAGACAAATTCCTTGTGTGTCCATTCACACTTGGCCAATAAAGAATTCTATTCTATTCTATTGTGCTATTGGGGCCAAACTGCTTTCATCTGAACATCTTCTCAGTCCTCAGAGGTCAACTTTTGGTAGCTGAAGAATGGACCAAGAAATTCCTATTATTCCAGAACTTCTAATACAAGAAGAAAATCAACAACCTAAGGAGGTTCTGTTCCTTTCTCCAACTCTGAGGATCTTCACACTAAAGACTCATGAGCATTCCTGCCCTTTGGACATCAACAATCAGCCAAGGTCTAAGTAAATTATTGTAAGAGATGATCAGGCTGAGCTTGAAGGAAGGCTCAGGTCCCTTTGCATCCACAAGATATTTAAATCCAACACACCTTGAATTTCATTGACTCTTCCCTACCACCATTCACCTTGACTGTCCGTAATTTAGATTCTTGTAGACAGCTAGCATGGAATAATCCTGTACTCATTTGAACATCCTTGGTTCTTGATATCTTACATTTGACACCTTCTCAGTTCCAGTACCTGTCCACTAGAAGGAGATTCTCCCAGATTCAGATGACCTCCACTCTGCTGTCACTTCAGAAGAGTCATGAAGTTTTTCTCCTTTAAAGCAGGATTAGCTCTCCAGTCTCAGTTTAGGGTTATGTTGAGTTTGCTCACGCAGAAGCAGTTGGCTTTCTCCTCTTATTAAGATCATTAACATCAGCCACATATGAAACTCTCCAGATTGTTTCCTACACATGGAAGCCTTGCCTTGTCTCAGCCCAAACTTTATCCTACTTTGGCTCATCTACCCTTTGCCTTACACCGTCTTGCCAAGTTGTGGGGTTCCTGTGCATTCTGAACTTGGTTCTTTACTTGGAGACATTTCATTGCCCTACTAGATCATATCAATGAGAATGACAGTGGGTGTCAACCTCCAAGAATCCTTCTTCTGCTTGTCTTTCTGGCTGCCATAGAAACAGAGGAGGGAAGAATAATTGAGCTTCATGGGGGGAAGGGTGCTGGAGGTTTAAGTTGGTGAAATGTAAAACTTGGGATGTTTTCTTGATATGCTTACTTGCTTACTGCGCAAATCTCTCTAGGCCAAGGCCAACCACCTTAGCATACCAGATGTGTGAACCGCAACCTGAAAATGCCCCACATGACATTATACACATCTTAGATTGGATGGCCAGTTTGAACTATTGGGGGTGGGAACCTGGGGTAACTTTCTATTTGTGATTTTCATGCCTATTGCTAGAAATTCAGTAAAAGATCTTTTCTCTATAACAATGGAATCTAAGGTTTTCTTTCTTGGATTTTGTATGGAGCTACACCTGACATTGGGGTTTTCTGCTGATCCATATATAGTAGCTGCAAACCCCACAGTCATCTACACTGGTGATATTACCCTGATGGTAATGAAATATCTGCAAGCCCACAGACAAGCTCAGAGAGCATTCAAGATTCTTCTCTATTGTCATATTATGTTAGAATAACTGTGACTAATTTGAACCTATTACAAAAATTGTTATCTCTCTTACTGAGCTCTTTTAATGAGTTTACATATGAAGAAGGGTTGCAGGATTTGGGTATGGTTAGTCAGGAGAAGGGAAGGATAATGGCAGTGTTCCAGTATTGAGGGGCTGCGACAAAGAAGAAAGTACCAAAGGGCAGGACAAGAAACAATGAATCGAAACCAATTAAGGAGAGAAGCAACTTGGAATTAAGGGGAAACTTCTTAACAGTGAGAACGATTCACGTCTTGTCTTCAGAAGTTGTAGGTGCTTCATCACTGGAGGATTTTAAGAAGAGATTGGACAACCATTTGTCTGAAATGGTATGGGTCTCCTGCTTGGGCAGGGGGTTGGATTAGAGAATCTCCAAGGTCCCTTCCAGCTCTATTCTGAATTTGAATTTGGGTCCCTATCATGGATACATCTGGCACAATTCAGCATGGGAAGAAAAGACAAACACATGTGAAGGATTCAGCTACACACAATGTGTGCCACATTTCCAGTACAAATGATATATCTCCTCTTGTTTAATTGATGCACAGACAGATGTGCGTGCTACAAATGTTATGACGATTTTAGCCCTGCAAGCCGAGGGTGCATTTTTAATTTTTTTTGATCTTCTGCTGTGGAGAAAATGGAAATTTGTACAGGCCCTGCATTATGTATTCTCTGCCAAACGCTGAGGTTTCTCTTTGAGATTTGATTTTCATCTGCATCAGCAATCAGACCATGTCACAGCACACCGGCACAGGAAAGAAAGCCAACCCACCCCACAACTTGACAGAGCATTTATCATAAATCTACCATAGTGAAGTGGCAGGTAACAAACACAAACTGGGCTTTGCTTATCAAAACAACCGGGTGCAGGAATGAGAGATCAACAGCCTAGTCATAGCTGTGGCATTTATTCTCAGTAGGCCATGCCAAAGATAGATAAATATCCCCAGGGCCCAGCAAAGTGATAGGACCAAGTCAGATTTATGTGGGTTGCTATTCTGCCGAGGGAGTCCAATTTCTATTAATAACAATTTCTCAATAATGACAAAAAAATCAAATGTTTAAAAGCTGTGATATTAGAAACACCCAGGGGACCAACCCCTATCATTTAATGTGGTCGTCATGGAAATAAAATCTTACTGAAGTTGTTGTTATGCTCTGGGTGTATATGTGCCAAGACTGTTTCAGATTTCATACCAAATTGGGAAAGCATGAAATCTTTTGATATTATTAACAAATAATATCACAAAATTGCATTAATTCGTATTCGTTCATTCGTTCATGCGTTCATCCATCCATTCGTTCAATAATGAATGTATTATTTATCCATATTATTTATCCATTTATCTATCCACCCTTCACACATTCATTATTCAATTATATTTTGGGTTATTGTTTTCTTCTGTCTTCCTCCCTCCTTTTTCAGGTGTCATGTTTGTTCTCTTGACATTATATTTATTCATTGGCTTTAGAGGCCACTATACCACTCTCAGTGACCATTTTCTGTGAATGCTCTTGGGAGGAGGATGGCAGCTCTAAACGTATGATGATAAGCCACTTAGGAAGAGGCTTGGAAAGCCAGAATAACAATATTAAGGTTTACTCCTGCTGAGGAGGTGCTGATTATGAGCTTGACTGGCTTAAAAATGGATTGAGTAGATTCATGGAAGCCATTGGGGTCAACAGTTATTCACCTTTATGATACTGGGACTGCCTCTGAAGGCTACTGCTGGGAGATCTTGATGGAATGTAGAAATTGGTTGGCCATCATGAGAACAAACTGTTGGACAAATGGGCTGGTCTGCATATACCTGCACACACAAATATATATGCATATATACACACATATTCTTCATCCTATCTAAGGTTATACTTATTTATTTATTCCATATTTCATCTTTTATCTATAAACAAATCCATAAAACACCATATTTTCAGTCTTTGTGTCAGCAGAAAATCTATAAAGTGTTGCCAGAAGTAACCATATTTCATTTTAACTTTGATTAAATAAACCAACTTTATATTGTTTCCTTTTACTTCTGTTTAATTTTTAGTTCATTCAAATATGGTGATGGGATTTGATTTCTTTTCATTTCTTCTTTGTCTCATTCTAGAGAGCTCTTCAAGACTTTAAGAAACCCTTTTTTTGTAAACCCAAAAAGGAAAAAAAATCTAGATCTCTTGGTTTGTCATTTATATTTCCCTTTTAAATGTTAAAACCTTTTAAATGTTAAAACCTCAGCCAGTTTCTTTTATACATGCAGTGAAACATCCTTTTCTAATTCTTTCATCCTTCATTCTTTTGGCCTGTCAATTATAAATTCACTTTTGATCCCATCTCTATCTTAGATAAAATTTGTCAAAATCTGACATTCCTTTAATAACATCTTTTAGATACAGCCTATCCATAGAAGCAGACAACATGACTGACATTGATATTATGGCTACTATTTTCTGATTCTATTCTTCAAAATCTCCTTCAGCAATTTTATTGTTATCATATATAGGATCATTTTACAGGTCTGTATAACTTTCCTCTGTCTAAAACTTTATTCCCCTCTAGTGTCCAGTTTTTGAAATCACAAAATCTTTGTTATGTCTTATAAAAACCAAAACAGAATCTATTTTTCATGACAAGCTTTGAAAATTCTTTATAATTAATTTCAAAATCTTATTATAAACATTTCAATATTCCAATCTTATCTGCATCTTTAGTCCATTTATAATTTTAAGAGCAACATCATTTATCTTTTTGTTGTTTATTTCAGATTTTTTTAAATTATTAAGCATATGATTAAAATTAGTTCAGGATTGAAGGCAGATTCACACTGCATTTTCAAAGAAGTCATTCTGAAGGTCTCTAATGGCTTAAAAGTAGTTAAAGAGCCATTTCCAAAAGTGATTAGAAAGTGAGATTTGCAATGGTATCCTTTAAAAGTCTCTATTGCAGTAGCAAACAAGATGGCTAATCCTGTCATCTCCTGGTGCTCAAACTCATAGAAAACTGCTGACCTCGAGGAAAAGCTGTCTGAGTGATGTCCTAATTTGAAGAGATTCCAAGGAATTGGGAATGGGTTCCTTGGTCTTTGTCATGCTCTGCTTTTGCACTACCATCTTCAGTTTGCAATAACTCATCCAGAAGTCATATCCTGATGTTCTCCATCTTTGCTACTTTTGAACAGAGATGTACCAAAGGTGTGAATCTCTTATAAAGGGATTTTAAAAAGTTGGCAGATTGGAAGAAGAAAACATCTTGGGATTTCTTACAATAGTAGTGAAACCACCCAGGTTCTGCAATTCAGTGTTTTATTGAGAGGCCAGACTGGCTGGGAGAGAGAATTTAGGCTAAAACCAGCAAAGAATATTTGACATTGTGAATGCCATAGCCAATCAAGGTAGTTCTTGACCTGGAAAAATCAAGTTTATCATATTCCATTTATGCTATTTTTTGCATCAGGTAGCATATGACTTTCATATTCTCCTTTCCTCCCCCCCCCCCATTGCCTCCTGACACACATTATTTTCTCTTTTTACAATTGTCAGAACAGAAGGGGAAGAGGAGGGCCATTTGATGATGCTTTCAAGACTTCCAGATGCTTCTTCAAAATTGATGGCTTTGAACAGCAGTAATTTGTTATCTTGGCACCCACCTTCCAACAGAGGAGAGACTCCGTCCTTTGTAGACATATTAGCATTTTTTCCCTTTAAAAAAATAAAATAAAATGAAGGTGTCTGCTTCAGCAAATGTAGGATAAATGAGATATTCCTTGCGTTGTCCACAAAGCTGAAGCAAAAGTTTTGGAGAAGCAGTCATAGAAAACTTCGCCTCTTCCCTTTTCACAGATCTTTACCTCGAACAGATATGCATAAAGGAGGGATGACTGGAATCATGATTCAAACTAGGTGACATCATCAGTGTTAGAAGGGAGTGGGGTTTATTCTCAGTTTATTTTCTAATGATTTGCTCTGTGGCACGTTGTGGGTGATCCAACACTAGAAGTTTTTAAGAAGAGATTGGATAGCCATTTGTCTGAAAGGATATAGGGTCTCCTGCTTGAGCAGGGGGTTGAACTAAAAGACCTCCCTTCCAACTCTGTTAGTCCATCATTTTTGAACTGAATTATGACACCAGGATGGCACTCCCATTTAAGCCAGACAAATGGACAAACAAAGATCCCCTCCTATTTTGCAGTCAAGAGAAGTTGCAAGTCTCCCTTGCAGAATATTTCTGCCTACTGCAAGACTGGGACATGTTATTCGAAGAATCTCCATATCATTTTATACAAAGGGGGTTTGTTGGAGCAAGAAACCAAAAAAACCCCAGGCTATTGACAAGGAGGAAGCTCCCTGTACCCTTAGGCTCTGTTGAGTCGTAGCTGATTATTCAACTGCATTTCACCTTGTTTACAAAAACAGAGAGGGAGATAAAACTGAGCACATCACGGATGAAAAGGTTTTTTTTTTTAATGCTGGTGCTAAAAAGACGGAATAAAGAAATAGAGCATCTTTAATGGATGACTGTCTTGGAAATGCGAGCTAATTGGCATGCTCCTAAGTACCTCCGAGATGTCAAAAAACAAAAACAACAAAAAAATCCCAACCAATATAAATGTTTTTCAAGAGCTGTTTCCCACTTCCCCCCATGTTTTATTATGCCAAAAATACAGGTCTGAGGTAGCAAAGCAGCTGTGGAGTCCCTTTAAAAACTCCATCTCGGCTGTGCAAACATTAAACGGGATATATCCTTGTCAGTAACGAAAGGAAGAGAAGATGCTTTACCATTAGATGGCAGCAAAGAGATACAGAGAAAGTATTTGCTGCCACCTAAAGGGTTGCCAGATTTTTGCAGGAGGGGTCTGGTAGCCATAAGCTCATTGAAAAAAGCAATACTAGATGGCAAAAATTACAGCCTTGATAGAGAAAATTTTTTAATTAATTTTAATGCTGATTGGAAGCTGCCTTTAGGTCATTTTTGCATGAAACGTAAAAAAAATGGAAAACAATTAACTTATAAATGATCATAATAAAATACAGTATGTAGTAGAAAAGCCCAGAGTTGTGTAGAGTCAGGCTGCATTGAAACAGAATAAATAAAAATAAATTTTAAAAAACCATATTGTAGTCTTCATTCCTTTGTAGAGGACGCAAACAAAGATAGAAAAAAATGTTTATTTTAGAAACCTAGACTTTATCCCAGTCAGTCATGGGGACAAAGATGTTCTATGAGAGGGAATGGTGTAGTTTGAAAAGGGATTTGAAAGGGATAAAAGAAATGGTACTCATGCTTATTTTTTCAGAAACTATTTAGGTTTGATGGTGAGCAAGGGAAAGAAACCATATGATGCTGACTTTCTTGTAAGTTTGCAGCGAAATAGTTTTTCCGTGACCTCTGTTATGCTATTTTCAGATACACTCAGATGAGGAAGGAATGGAGACATCTTTCTCAGATCCTGACAGATAAATGAAGTGCATTCACTAGATCATAAAATGAGCTGCACAAGTAATAACATGACTTCAGTAGGATCACAATGGTGCCTACAAGATGGAACTTTTTTTTGAACCTTATAATATTTGTGCAATTCATATACATTAACAGTTCTATTTTCTAGTTTTCAGCAAAACAAAGCAGATTCTGGTTCTAAACAGAATTAGCAGAATAGCAGAGTGGGAAGGAGAATGGGGATCTTCTTGTCTAATCCCTGCTCAAGTAGGAGATCCTATACCAGCGATGGCGAACCTTGTCGGCACTGAGTGCTGAAATGGGAGTATACAGCAGAAACCGGAAGAGCAGTTTCCTGGCGTGGCGTGTGGGAGTGCTGGAAACCAGAAGCTCACCTTCCCGATGTGCACATGCGTGTTGGCCACTTCCTTTTCCAGTTCCTAATGTGCATGCGCACGGAAAGACCAGTGAGCCCAGGAACTGCGCACCCAGGAAGTGCTCTTCTGATTTCCAGCACTCCCATTCATGCAAAGAACAGCTGGTCAGCGCACATGCTCATGGCAGAACCCAGAAGAGCAATGGGCAACGGCTGGCGTGTCCGGAGAGATAAATATCCCTAAAACCACTCCAAACAAATGGCAGTTCAGGCATGGAGCACCCACAACTACTTCTTTGAATTGATTTTCTATTAAACACATTTCTTAGTGGTTTAGAAACATCGTGTTGTTTGGGTATTTAATTTGCTTAACAATACAAATTACATTCTTAATCTCCACCCCTTTTTTCCAACCATTGGTAAAATAAATTCCATGTTTGATAATATTCTACCTCCTCTTTCTGCTTAATTTTCAATGTCAGTCAATCAATTTCTGCATATCTTCTTAACAATTTCTTCATCTCACGGTATATACATTTTTCCAGTATTAAAATAGATAAAATAATTGTGTGAAAATAATCCTCACTGCTGTTAAGACATGTAATATTAAACACATACTTTTCTTATCAAGTTTTTCCGATGTTATACCCAACAAAAACAATTCAGGTTTATAATCTATATGTTTCCCGAACATCATTTGTAGTCACCTTTGTCAAAAAAATTTTTTTGCTTTGACACACGTCCACCACATATGATAAAATGGGCCCATTGTTTGATTACATTTCCAACATTTGCTAGACATACCAATCTCGTCTTTAAAACATTCAGTCTTGGAGCACCCAAACCTTCTGTAGGCCAGCTATTCCACTGATTAATTCTTATCAGTGTTAGGAAATTTCTCCTTAGTTCTAGGTTGCTTCTCTCCTTGGTTAGTTTCCTTAGATTGTCTTGCACTCAGGGCAGGGGTGGGATTCAAATTTTTTAACAACTGGTTCTGTGGGTGTGGCTTAGGTGGTGGGCATGGCTTGGTGATCATGTGACTGGGTGGACATGGCTTGGTGGTCATGTCATTGGCTGGGTGTGGCCAACTCAATATCACTCACATCAAGGCATTCATCTCCAACATTAGTAAGTGTGAAAAACGGTCATTAGTCACTTTTTTCAGTGCCATTATAACTTTGAATGGTCACTCCACACAAGCAAAGGAGGGGAAAAAAACTCCAGAGAAGTTCCAGAGACAGGAAGTCTAGACCTGCCAAGAATGTAATAAGGGTTAACAGAGAGGCAGTTTCTGTAAGCAACACCAGAATGTTTCCTTCCTGCCTTCCTTACAGGATTAGGCCAGTAATTTCTTCTAACAACCGGTTCTCCGAACTGCTTAGAATGTTAACAACTGGCTCTAGCGAATAGGTGCAAACTGGTAGAATCCCACCCCTGCCTTAGGGCCTTTGGAGAATAGGTTGATCCCTCTTCTTTGTGACAGTCCCTCAAATATTAGAACACTGCTATCATGCCACCCCTAGTCCTTCCTTTCACTAGACTAAACAAATTTGATTGAAAAGTTTCTGCAAGTAATGTATCAGCTTGGATCAGCTTCACTGTAGCAGAGACCTTAGTGTGGTGCATGTTTACATTTTGATATTCCCTTTAATATATGCATTGCTGCCAAATGGTGCTGGGGACAAGGAAAT
Source organism: Hydrophis major (assembly GCA_033807585.1). NCBI lineage: Eukaryota > Metazoa > Chordata > Lepidosauria > Squamata > Elapidae > Hydrophis > Hydrophis major. The sequence goes on along the minus strand of CM066335.1, from coordinate 9,946,917 downwards.
CATTACTAATTGATATGCCTTAATGGTCTGTGAAGATGGACCCAGGAGAGCTGCTTAAGGGAAGATATTTGGTTTTAATTATGCCCACAAAAGTCAAAGCTGAACCATCAAGACAGCTATATTATTGTCGGCGTGCTAAACCTCAGGTTTGCTGCTAATTTGACACCATTATGTAAAAATATAGTGCATGAAAGACTTGCATTCAGGGAATGTGCAGGAAAAAAAAAAGAGATTGTTTGCCAGGAATTTGTATTTGCTGGAGATGCTACAGCAGATTGAACAAGTGGAATTGACAGGAGATTATAATAATATAATAATAAGAGTATAATAATGGGGTAGGTTTTTCATAAAAATCCCAGTTTGAATTCCTTGCCTCCATAGGTGTTTGCAAAAATGACAAAACAAATTTCAAATAATTTGCTTCTGATTTTCTTCCTGGTGACAGTAAGCATTTGCTCTCAAACTCTCCTCCTGGTAAGATGCAGCTTGCTAAGAGACAGGTGTTGAAAATACCATAAAGCTTTCCCTTAAATAAAATGCCTTTCAATTATTTTGATTTAATCTGATCCACTAATCATTGCTTCAGTCCCATTCTCAGCAATGCTCACACACACCTGTAAAAAAAAAAAGTTCCTACTTCTATCATTTTTTAAGCTGCACTCACAGAAAAACAACTTTGAAATCACAAGGAAGAAGGGTCATTTGTGTTCCTCAATATCTTGCATGTAATTCCCAGGATCCCTTCAAAAGTAGATGCTTGGATTTAAGGTTACAGATACATAAAAGTCATGGCACTCAATCATTATTTAATGTAATGCAGCATCAAATCAAAACTAAATTGAATTGTCTATTTGTTTATCACATAAGGTGCCAAAGGATTTTTAAAACATAGAAAGTGGATGGCATGAAAAGAACTGGCCCATCATGTCTGTCCTTTGAGTTTTTTAATTTTATTTTCAAATGTTTGTCAGATGATGGATATGTTTAAACTTGGTTACTGATGATTGACCAATTTACTTCTGCACAACTCACTTAACTGCCTAGAAGTTCCATTCCCAATTGTGGTCATAAGTCGAAGGACATATAGGACATTGCATATATAATGTGTTGATGTCACACACAGATGCAAAATGAGGGAAGTCTTACATTAGTTGTGTTCCTGTCATGTGCTGGGAAATCAAGAAATTTGGGGAAATTATTAGGGAAATGATTTATTGTAAGCTTAACCTCATTACAAGAATCTGACCAACTGGCCATTAAGGGAAATGAGTGAGAGATAAGAGAGGCATTCAACATGGGCTGGAAGATCTCTTGCTGGTGCACAGGGACTCATGACTTATGACATGTTTGATCCCTCCCTCGGGCTCAGCCTGGTCATTTCTTACTGCTCCAGCTGCAAGTTTGCTTGCTGATTTTTTCATACTGTGTGGAGAGTGTTATAGGAAGATCATATTATTTGACCATCTTTTCTGGGATGGTTGACACTGAAAATGGTTTTCCATTTTCCTGGACAGAAAGGAGTCTTTTACAAGCACACAATGCTACTGAGCTGTAGTGGCACAGTGGTAACAATGCAGTATTGCAGATTGACTCTGCCCACTGCCAGCAGTTCAATTTTGACCAGCTCAAGGTTAACTCAGCCTTCAATCTTTCTGAGGTTGGTAAAATGAGGACCCACATTGTTGGGGGCAAAATGCTGACTCTGTAAACCACTCGGAGAGGGCTGTAAAACAGTATATAAGTCTAAGTGCTAGTGCTGTTGCTATTCGCCTTCCTTCCTTCCTTCCTTCCTTCCTTCCTTCCTTCCTTCCTTCCTTCCTTCCTTCCTTCCTTCCTTCCTTCCTTCCTTCCTTCCTTCCTTCCTTCCTTCCTTCCTTCTTTCCTGTGCACAATGGTTAGAATGCAATATTGCAGGCTAACTCTGCCCACTGCCAACAATGCAATCCTCACTGGCTCAAAGTTCACTCAGTCTTCCGTCCTTCTGAGGTTGGTAAAATTGTTGGGGGCCATATGCTGACTCTGTAAACTTCAGAGAGGGCTGTAAAGCACTGTGAAGTGATATATAAGTCTAAGTCCTATTGCTGCATATCTAGATATTGCATTTTAAGCCTACTTTTTGCATACAGAGCATATGTTCTACCACAGAGTTACCACTTGGGTGGAGCACTTTCTTTGCTTAATGATTCATGTTTGTCTCCTAGGGAAAGCTTCTGTTAGAAATCTATTTCTTACCCAAGCAACAGGGACTTGCCTTGAGTCTAGCACATAAAACCCCCCGCAGGCTCTAAAACTGGAGAAAAATTCAACTGCTTTCCCCAGAGATAAGACTCATGTCTGTGCAATATGTTAAAATTTACATAATGAGCAAATTTTAATCAGGATGTACACCAAGTGTATATTGCAAGAGTTGCAGAAACATTGCAAGTTGATTCTTAACAGGCATTGTAGTTTGTTGTTTATTCTGGCACAAATGCCCGGAGGGTAGAGCTTTAATATAGAGACAAGAAAATCTCCCACAAACAACACTGCCTGTCTTGAACTCCATATGATGGATTTTTAAAAAGAAGGCAAACAAACAAACTAAAGCCTAGCTTCTCCCGAACAATTTTATGCACACCACTTAGTCTGGAATGTCACAGAGACAGGCTCCTTTGGGAAGCTGAGCTAGGTGGAGAAATGAATTCGCTGATCCACCCGTGCATGTTCAGGAAAGCACAGGGCTTTAGGGAGAAAACTTTTCTCAGTTCAAGTTTGGACCTTATTTAACAGAATAACAGAGTTGGAAGAGACCTTGGAGGTCTTCTAGCCCAACCCCCTGCTTAGGCACTTCAGACAAGTGGTTGTCCAATCTCTTGTTAAAAACTTCCAGTGTTGGACTTCACAACTTCTGGAGGCAACTTGTTCCACTGATTAATTGTTCTCACTGTCAAGAAATTTCTTTTAGGTCTAAGTTGCTTCTCTCCTTGATTAGTTTCCATCTTTTGTTTTTTGTCCTGCCCCTCAGGTCAGTGGTGGGATTCAAATAATTTAACAACTGGTTCTCTGCCCTAATGACTGTCTGGGTAGGCGTGGCGTGGTCATGTGACTGGTTGGCTGTGGCCAACACAACATCACTCATCATACCCAACCCTCCCGGCCACTGTCCCTTTCCCCAGGCCTTGGGCCTACATGCAACACCTCCAGAAATGAAAGGGTTAACCAACCCTCACTTCACTGGTCCAAATGCCTCCTCCCACCAGTGAAAGGATGGGAGAGACCAGCTCCCATCACCAAGGAAAGTAAGACATTGGAGGTTGAGCTTATTAAAAAGCAATATATTATGTCATAACAGCCAACATTTCACACCTGTGGTGGCAGAGGCAATTTAACTCTTCAGAAGCAATTTACAATGAAAGCCCACTTGCACCCCCAATAATAAATAATAAATAAATAGCAGAAGGAGAAGGATTGACAATACTTCTATGCAGACAATTCTGAAAGAGGCTAAGTTAAAGTTAGATTAACCCCCTCCTTCCTTCTTTTTTAGCTTGTTTTGGGGGCTATTTCTGGCTGTTTTGGGGGGCCATTTTTGGCCATTTTTCACCTGGAAAATGGCTGAAAATGTCCCCAAAACAGCCAGAAATGGCCTGGAAAATGGCTTGAAAATGTCCCCAAAATGGACTGGGGTGGGGCCAGCCAATGGTGGGATAGCCAGTTTGCCAAATTGGGAAAAATTTTAAGAACCCATTTGCCTGAACCAGTCCGAACCAGCTGAATATCACCTCTGCCTCAGGTGCTTTAGAGAATAGCTTGACTCCCTTTTTTTTGTGGCAGCCCCTTAGATATTGGAACATTGCTATCATGTCACTCCTAGTCCTTCTTTTAATCAAACTAGACATACCCAGTTCCAGCAACCGTTCTTTATATGTTTTAGCCTCAAGTTCCTTAATTGGTCCTTTACAGGACCCCCTGTAAAGGACAAAATTTATGTCTGTAAAAATTTATGTCTGTAAAGGACAAAATTCTTGGTAAATCAACACCTGGGGACTCCAAAAAGTGAAATCAGTTCAGTTCAAAATGAGGAACCGGCATGCAAATAGGTTTTGTTGATAGATCTTATCCTCTTCAGTATTTGTATGCGTGTAACAGATCTGTGTCAGTTAGTTGGTTTAGTTAAAAAAACAACCCAGGATTTTCCTGTCACTTAGCAAATCCATTGGAAGTCCATTTTGAAGGGTAAGGGAGGTACGGTAGCAATCAAAGTGACACAAGAAGGAAGGGTCTCCTTTCGAGAACATGGCTCTGAAGCAATAAATAAAAGGAAGGAAAAATCTGGAAAAATAATGGCAAATCTTTAAAAACATTTGTAGTTCTACATGTTGGGATAAGTCACTCAGTGTTCAGGAAATCTGTGCAGGCAATTTTTTTTTTTTTTTTTACTAGGCAGGCCATTGGTGAATCTTTCTTAGTCTCTAGGCAATCCTAAATGGATGACCATTTAGTGATTGCTCAAAGTTACAATGGCACTGGAAAAAGGGGCATGACCATTTTTTTACATCTGTGTACATACTGCAATCAGTATCCCCATGGTCATGTGATCAACATTTGGGTTCTTGGCAACTGGCAGATATTTATGATGGTCACAGTGTCATGAAATCATGTGATCAACTTTTGAGACTTTCTGACAAGCAAAGTCTACGGGGAAGCTAGATTTACCTAACAACTATGTTAGTAACAACTATGTTGCAACTGCAATGATTTGCTTAACAACGGTGACAAGAAAGGTCATAAAGTGGCTCAAAATTCACTTAACCACAAAATTCACTTAGCAGCAGAAATTTGGGGCTTAGTTGTAGTTATAAGTCGAGGACTACCTGTATTGCCACACTGATAGCAATAGCACTTAGATTTATATACCACTTCGGAGTGCTTTGCAGCCCTCTCCAAGCAGTTTACAAAGCAGCATCTTGCCCCCAACAATCTGTGTCCTCATTTTATTGACCTCAAAAGGATGGAAGGCTTAGTAGGCAGCTAACTGTGCAGAATTTGACTTTACTCACCATCCTTTTGTTCTCTGAAGACCAGAAACTGGACAGAGGCTGCTCATCTTCAGACCAGGCTGATATTTTTTTTTTTGAAAAAGTTTTTTTTAATTTTCTACAAACAAACAAGACAAACAAAACATAAAAACATCAACTCTTATATGTACATCCAGTGTGTCAGTTGGTTCATCATTTTTGTGCATTCATTCTGTAGTCTCAATTACAATTATGTTACATAACAACTCATATTGTCAATCCAAACTTATATATCCTAATATCACTAAAAAAAGAAGTTTTTGACTATATTTTTAATCATTCATGCTTTATGAGCTAACAATACTTTAAACCAGTTTACTCTATAACAAATCATCTAGTCATATCAAATCAATCCTAAAAAATCCTTTATAAATATAATATCAAATAACAAAATAATAGCAAAATAAAGATATTCCTTACTATCTAGCATTCTAAATATTCTATTATCGTATTTTATCATCTAGCCATTTATAAAAAAGATCCCAAATTTCGTAAAATTGTTTATCCTCTTGCTCTCTAATTTCAAATGTCAATCTGCTCATCTCAGCACATTCCAATATTTTCTTAATAATTTCTTCCTGTAATGGTATTTTCTCATTCTTCCAATTTTTAGCAAATACAATCCTGGCCGCTGTTAATACATTTACAATCAGGTATTTCAAATCTTTACTATATATATCAGGTAAAATTCCCAATAAGAAGATCTCTGGTTTCAAGTCTATATGTTTCTTTGTCATTTTTTCCAACCACATGCGAATTATAGTCCAATATTTTCTAGCATCCTCACAAGTCCACCACATATGGTAATATGAGCCGGGTATCTGATGACATTTCCAGCATTTTTCAGATTTGTTCTTAAACATTCTTGCTATTCTTGTCGGAGGAAAGTGCCACCTGTAAAACATCTTATACAAGTTTTCTTTATATGCTGTTGACATTGTCATTTTATAATTTTGAGACCACAATTTCTGCCATTTCTCTAAATCAATCCCATATCCAAAATTCTTCCCCCAAACAATCATAGTTTCTTTGACTTGTTCTTCCTCTAATTTCATTCCCAGTAAATAACCATATAGTTTTTTAATCACCTTCTCATCAGTACCCATCAAGATCTTATCTAAATCAGTCTGTTTATCATAAAATCCCTCCGTTTTGGAATCTTCATCATACCTTGAATGTATTTGTGCATATGAAAACCAATTCATCCTTATACCTTGTTCCTCTAAGTTTTGGATCGATTTAAGTTCACCCTTTTCATCCAAAAGTTCCCCATATCTAACTGTTTGTTCCTTCTTGTAGATTATAGGATAGGAAAATGCTTCAATGGTCGATAACCAAACTGGAATTTTCAAATAACATTGTCTTTTTATCTTCTCCCAATTTAACCACAAAGACTCCCGTACATAATGTCTTCTAAAATAACCCTGTGTTTTAGTTCCCTTATACCATAAAAAAGCATGCCAACCCAACAGCAAGTCATGCCCTTCTAATGTCAACAACCTATGTTTCCTTAATGTTATCCATTCTTTGACCCACATCAAACTTGCAGCTTGATAATACAATTCCCAATTAGGCAGACCAAAACCTCCTCTAATTCTAGCATCTTGCAAAAGCTTTAGCTTTATTCTCACTTTTTTACCTTGCCATATAAACTTCAACATAATTTTATTTAAATCTTCAAAATAGTCTTTTCCAAGCCTAATTGGTATTGTTTGAAACAAAAATAAAATTCTAGGTAAGATATTCATCTTAATTGTTGAAATTCTCCCTATTAATGACAATTGCAAGTTTTCCCACTTCTTCAAATCTGTAGTTATCTGTTGTTTAAGTTTAATATAATTATTCTCCTTTAATGTGCTACATCTTGTTGTCAAATATATCCCCAGATACTTAACCTTATTTGTAACTTGAATTTTCAAAAGATCTGCCAATTCTTCTCTCTGTCTCAATAGCATATTCTTTGTCAAAATCTTTGTTTTGTCTTTATTTATTTTCAAACCAGCCACCTCTCCATATGCCTCTATCCTTTCCAGTAACTTTGGAGCTGTTTCTAGCGGATCTTCCAAAATAAAAGCTAAGTCATCTGCAAAAGCTTGTAGCTTAAATTCTTCCTTCTTAATTTTCATTCCTTTTATGCTTTTATCATCCCTAATATTTCTATTCAACACTTCCAAGGTCAACACAAATAGCAAAGGAGATAGGGGGCATCCTTGTCTTGTGCCTTTCCTTATATTAATAAAATCTGTAAGTTCCCCCTCCATCATTACCCTTGCTGTCTGTTTATTATATATAGCTTCTATTGCTTGAATAAATTTTTTAGCGAAACCCATCTGCTCCAATAATAATAACATAAATCTCCAGTTCACGTTGTCAAATGCTTTTTGAGCATCTAGGAATATCAAAGCCATTTGCTTTTCAGGATGAGCCTCATAGTATTCCAAAGTGTCCAAGATTACTCTCATATTGTCTCTAATTTGTCTCTTTGGCAGAAATCCATTTTGATCTGAGTGAATAAAATTATTTAAATATTTTTTAAGTCTTTCTGCTAAGATTGAAGCAAAGATTTTATAGTCTGCATTCAATAAAGAAATAGGTCTATAATTCTTAATTTGCAATGGGTCAGTCTCTTCCTTTGGTATGAGTGTAATATAAGCCTCTGACCATGTTTTAGGTATCATCTTTTTTAACATAACTTCATTCATAACTTCTAACAATGGGATGCTCAATAATTCTTGAAATGTTTTATAAAATTCTACTGGAAGCCCATCTGGACCCGGAGCTTTCCCATTATTTTGTCTCTTAAATGCTTCATTTAGTTCCATCATTGTTATATTGCTTTCTAGCATTTCTTCAGTCTCTTTAGGTATCTTTGGTAAATTAGCTTCCTGTAAATACTGTTTGACTTTTTCTTCATCAATATTCTCTTGTTTATATAGTTGCCCATAAAAATCTCGAATAATTTCTTTCTTCTCCTTATTCCCATAACAAACTTGGCCTTGTTCATCTATTAACTTCAATATTTTTCTTGATTCCTTCTCTTTTCTCAATTTATATGCTAGCCATCTACCTGGTTTATTTGCATCTTCAAAATAATTCTGTTTAGAGTTTCTAATTTTCTGTGCCAGTTCTTCTTTCTCTATTAATTCCATTTTATGTTTGATTACATCCAGCTTCAATTTAATATCCTTTTTCTGTGGCATTTTCTGTAATTCTTTTTCAAGAATTTTATACTCATCTTCCAAGGCCTTAGAAGCTTGCCTTTTCCTAATATTCTTTTTTCTTGTATAATCTATTATCAAACCTCTAGCGTATGCCTTCATTGTATCCCACACATTTTGCGTTGAAGTATCTTCTTTTTTATTTTCTCTGAAGAAAAAAGCCAATTCCTTCTCCATCCATTGTGTAAAATCTTTCTCCTTTAAAATAGTATTATTTAATGTCCATCTCGATCTTTTTTTTTGTCCCTTCCATTTAATTGTCATTGGGTTATGATCTGCCCAAGTACTTGTTTCAATATTTGTTTCTTTAATATTAGATATTAGTTCTGTTGAGATCCAAATCATATCTAATCTGGACCATGATAAATGTCTATTTGAATAAAAAGTATATTGTTTAGCTTTAACATTTCTTTCTCTCCAAATATCTTTTAAAGTTAATTCATCTGTCATTTAAAAAAAAGACCTTGGGAGAGCCTTTCTATTTTGCTTTGTTGTTGTTGCTATATAGTCCAGTTTATTGTCCACAATTCCATTAAAATCTCCCATCATAATTATATTAACATAGTCCAGTCCAATTATTTTCATGTGTAGCTTTTTATAAAACTCTTCTTGTTTATCGTTCGGAGCATAAATTGCAATCAAGAGTATTTTTATATTATTGTCCATTATTTCTACCATTAATACTCTTCCATCTTCATCCGTGTAAATCAATTTTGCTGGAATAGCCTCTTTAATGTATAAAACCACACCTCTTTTCTTACATTGAGTCAAAGAGGTAAATATTTTCCCCAATTTTGGCTGTAATAACAATTGTTCATGTTGTTTTTTAATGTGAACTTCTTGTAAACAAATTATATCAAATTTTAATTTCTCTAATTTATGAAAAGTTTTCCTTCTTTTAACAGCTGAATTAAGTCCATTTATATTCATTGTAATCAGTTTTTTTTCCTCCATGATTATGCTTTATATTTAGGTCTAACAGCTCTCGTGGATCTCACTTCACGCTGTTCTTTATTATCCATCTGTCCCCCTGCTGCTCCTTTCTCTTTTTCAGTCTCCAGTTGTTCATCTTGAAACTCAATTGATAAAGCCTCTTTCTCTGCTTCCTCTCTTCTTCCTCCAAAGAATTCTGCATGGAAAAGTTCTGCTTTCTCAATTGAATCAATTCTATATCTCTGCTCTTGCCACCTAAACATTAGTCCTTCTGGAATCAGCCATCTATAATTCACTTCGTTTTCCAATAGTATTTTGGTCAGAAATCTCTCACTCTTCTGGGTATTTGTTTTAAAACCACAACCTCTTTACCCTTGTATTTCAGTGTTTTCTCTCTTACTACTTGTAATATTTGCGTTTTAATGGATTTTTTGGTAAATGTAATATGGACTTCCTTGGGTAATTTATTTCTCATCGCATATCTTGTATAGACTCGATATATCTCATCTATTCCATCCATCATCTTTTCCTCTGTAATTTCCAAAGCATCTGCCAAAATTTCTATCATTACCGCTGCCAAATTTTCTCCTTTTTCCTCTTCTATATTTTGAAATCTGAGGTAAAATTCTGACCTTTCCATCTCCCACCTCAACATCCCACCTTTTTCTTGTTCAACCGCTGTTAGTCTGCTGTCAATATTTCCAATCTTCTTCTCTCTTTGTTTTCCTTCTTCCTCAATTTTTTGGAATCTCTCCTCATACTTAACCATCATTTGTTTAATATTTTCCACTTTTTCATCAGTCTTCTCTATTCTTTGTTCAATATTTTCTGTTCTTTGTTCAATATTTTCTATTCTTTGTTCAATATTTCCTGTTCTTTGTTCAATGATATCTGATTTTGTCTTGAGATCTTGGATTCCTTGCATAATCATCTGTAAAGTTACTTTTTCTTGTTCCTTATCTTGTTTCAACATTGTCTGAATTAAACGTTGTCCTCCAGCTGGTGGGGAAGCAGAGGTAGAAGCAGAAATGCCAGATGGTATTGGTTTCCTGCTCATTTCAATGTTTCCAAAACTTCAAATTCTTCTTGACTTTTAATCCAACTGGTAGAGCAGCCAATTATAATCCAAAATGGAGAACTCCAATAGTAAAAGACACGAAACCAAAGAAGAAACAGGAAAAAAGTAAGAAAAAAGATCTTCAGGTTCTTCTAGACCCTAATCCAATTACGAGATAGTCCACCATAAAAAAGGAAAAAATAGAAAGGAAAAAACAAACAAATCCAAAAATAATACTATTGATTAAGAGCAAAAGAAAAAAGAAAAAAGAAAAAGCAAAAAGAGAAAAAACAAAAAGTTCCTTCAGATTCTTCACACCTTAATCCAATTAAAAAGTCTCAATAATCCAAAAAAAAAAAAAACAACCACAACCACAACCACAAAGTAGTCCAAAAACATAAATAGGAAAAGCAAAAAAGTCCCAATAAAAAAGAAAAGAAAAATAAAGAAGAAAAAAGAAAAAACTCTGAGGCTTTCCCTTTAAAATAAAAGGCAAAAATAAAAATATTACTAGAATTGAAATTTAGAAAGAGGCTAGCGAATGGGGTATATATAAGAAGACACACTGCACTTTGTTATTTATCCAAGGCTCTTGTTGTGACTCTCTTCTCCAGCAGCTTCAAAGCCAAACCTCAAGTGTTGTTGATAACAGTCCAGGAAAGCACCTGCAATAATATTTTGCTGTGCTCTCCCTCTATCTTATCACGTTAAAATGTCCTTGAGATGAGGTCTTTTTGCAATTCTCTCTGTTAGGGATAACATTGTTTTACCCTAACTGGTTTAGGTAAATAATAATATGTAATCATAGTTTGTATGTTAAAGTGTCTGCAACTTTAACTGTGGGATAGTAATTAAGGGAGTGGTTGTGAAAGCACTTTAAAAGAAGCAAGGCTGCAGCTTGCTCTCTCTCTGGCTTTGATGATCCCTGATTACTGCAAGGAAACAAGTCTGCATTGCTCGAACGGGAGAGAAAACAAAGGACTGACTTGTAAGTGAATTGACATAGGATATTTCTACACGGACTTTGCTAACTGAATATCCCTGAATGGACTGACTAAATGATACATGACTATTGGACTGTTATTTTGACTATGCTATGAACTCATAATGGAATAAACTATATATTTGATAGCACAAGCGTATCTGTCATTTTTACTGTATGTTAATAAACATACAAGCTTAGCTCACTCATTTATCTGTGTGCCTATCTGACTAACGCTGCACATTCTGTTTAGCTTGTCTCCCTAACCCTGGTTGGGGAAACCAGGCTTAACACTGGTTATGGGCCCAGAGGCTGCAAAGTCAGTTTAACTAGGATAAAACAGATTTATGTAAAAGTGAGAGTTTGTGTTGTTATACATTACAGTAAACAGACAGCTGTGTTTTATTAATTATAGTTTTATATCCATATAAGAAAACATGGCACAAGTCAATCTACAAAGTTTGTCCCTGATATCCAAGTTGGATGGAACAAACTATGTATCATGGTCTATGAAATGTAGTCTGCTTCTACGAAGAGAAGGTTTGTGGAACATAATTGAAAATCCACCAAACGTAGAAGAATGGGATCCAGAGGATGAGGAAGATAAATTAAAGATAGAAGAATTTATGAATAAAAATCAATAAGCTATTTGCATTATTGCTTTAACCTTAACTGATATGCAACTTGTTTATATCCACGGAGAAAAAACAGCTTTTGGGTGTTGGCAGAAGCTGAAGAGGATTTATGTTCGAGATAATGTTGGTGCTCACATAAATCCAACACGGAAACTTTTCAGTACACATCTCCATAAGAATGGTGATATGCTGAGTCATTTGAAAACTATGCAAAGCATTTTTCAAGAACTGCACGAGAAAGAGCTTATTTTTTCTGAACTACACCAAGTTTACATAATTCTATCTTCACTTGACGAAACCTATGATAACTACGTAACTTCACTTGAAATATTGCCAAAGGAAAGCCTAACTTTAACTGATATAACTGGCAGATTGATTGAAGAGGCCAGAAGAAGGCTTGAAAGAGACGAATTAAGGAGGCAGCAACCTCAAAAAGAAGATAATGAAACTCCTACTGCATACGCAATTAAAAAGTGTTTTAATTGTGGAGGAAGAGGACATTTGGCAAGATTTTGTAAAAAGGCAAAGTGCCAGAACGCTGGCCAGAATACAAAAAGTCATCAAAAGATAAAGAAAAATTTAGAGTTAGCCATGTATACTAACGGAGCTGTAAAAAATAATTTATGGGTGGTTGATAGTGGAGCATCACATTGTATAACTAATGATAAGAAAAATTTTATTAAAATGTCCAAGAGTACACAGCAGATATCGTTAGCCAATGGCTGGAAACTGAAAGCTAAAGGTCAAGGTATAGCATATTGTTCTTTTATAAAAGAGAATGTAAAAATGTTATATGTACCACAACTTAAGTTTAATTTAATTTCAGTAAGAATTTTGGTTAAACTAGGATATGTAGTTACTTTTAAGGGAGATAACTGCATAATTGAGAAAGAAGATAAGAAAATTACTGCATCTTTAAGAGGTGAATTATATGTGTTAAATGATGATGGTTTAAAAGTGGCTAACATAGTTTATGAAAATAAGAAACCTCATGATGAATGTATTCACTTGTTACATCGAAGGTTAGGGCATTTAAATTTTAAAATACTTAAGAAAACTGTTGAATTATCTAAGGGAATAAGTTTGAAACTTTGTAATAAGTATTTGCAATGTAATATCTGCAATCAAAGCAAAGCCAGGGTCACACCGGCTAATAGAGTTGATGGATTTACTACCAAAGAACCTTCAGAGGTAGTATTTGCAGATTTAATAGGTCCTAAAAAACCAAGTGTAGGAGGAGCTCGTTACATACTAAGTATAATGGACCATTATTCTAGATATGGGTTTTGCTATTTAATGAAGAGCAAAACTGAAAGTATCAAAATCTCTTTAATTGGATTAAATTTGCAGAAAGGAAAACTAAAAAGAAATTAGTAACTTATAACAGATAATGGTACGGAATTTACAAATAATAAATTCCAGAACAGACTAAGAATGTTAGGTATTTCAACATAAAATGTCTGCACCATATAGGCCACAACATAATGCCTTTATAGAGAGAAGAGGCCAAACATTACAATCAATGACACGATCTATGATGTCTGATTCAGGATTACCTGACAATTTGTGGGGAGAAGCAATAATGTGTGGTAATCATATATTAAATAATGTTGTTAATTCAACAACAGGTGAATTACCATTCACATTGTGGCATGGTACAAAACCTGATTTAAGTTACATGCACACATTTGGAGCACCAGCATGGGTGCATATCCCTACACAACTTAGACACAAAGGACAGCATAGAGCTAAAAGATTATATTTTGTAGGATATACATCTAATCATAGATCTTATAGATTCTGGGAACCAGGTACATCTAGAGTTTACACCAATGCTAGTGCTAAATTCCTAGAACATGTAGGATGGAATAGATTAGAGCAAGATTTAAATAATGAAGTAATTATTGAACCCTACAAAAGACAGAAAGATCAGATTAGTTATAAGAAGAGTCCAATTAAAGAAGAAGTCCAAGAAGAGCAAATAGGACCAGAACAAGAGGAAACAGTTAATCAGGAAGAGTTAGATAATCAAGAAGAGTTAATAAATGAAAGTCCACCTGTAAGTCCTGTAATACCTAGACGTACTACACGTGTAACTAGACCACCTGATAGGTATCAAGCAAGTATAGTTTGCCAAGTAACTAAAGTTCCAACTAGTGTAGATGAACTTAGGATGTATCCTGCTAAGGATCAGGAGAATTGGCAAAAGGCAATGGAAAAGGAATTAAAATCATTAAAGGTAATGAAAGTTTATGAAGATGCTAAATTACCTCCAGGAGAAAAATCCATTGGGTGCAAATGGATATTTAAAGTAAAAACTGGAAATGATGGGACTGTTACCCATAAAGCTAGGTTAGTAGCTCAAGGATTTAATCAAACTGCATCTGATTACGATGAAGTTTTTGCACCAAGTCTTAAAGCAACATCTTTAAGAGCATCATTAGTGTGGGCAGCTAAGAAAAACTATGTCATTAACCATTTAGATGTAGAAACTGCCTATCTACATGCACCATTGCAGCACACTATATATTTAAGAAAACCAGTAGGTATAAAAGACAGTAAAGTAAATAGTAATGATTGTTGGAAACTCAAGAAGAGTCTTTACGGGTTGAAACAATCTGGGTTTGAGTGGAACCAATATATTGTGAAAGAGTTAAACAATATAGGTTTTAAATCTGGTTTTGCAGATCCATGTGTGTTTAAAAGAGAAAATAACGGAACGGTGTCATTATTGTTATTATTTACAGATGATATTGGTTTGATAACTAAGACTAATAATGAAGCTAATGAGATTATGTCATTATTAGCCAAAAAGATAAAATTAAAGCATTTAGGTGAAATTAAAAGGTATCTAGGATTGACAATTAACAAAACAAAAAATGGTTTGAAGATATCTCAAGAAGATAAAATTTGCCAATTAATTAAAACGTTTAAAATGGAACTTTGTAAACCGGCAAAGACTCCAATGAGTCAGGAAGTTTGCCAAACTGATGATCAAAGTCCCAAATTTGATAAGTCCATATATCAATCTTTGATTGGTAGCTTATCATATATCAGCAATTGGTCAAGGCCTGATATAGCTTATAATGTAAATCAGCTGGCACGTTTTAATTCAGATCCACATCAATGTCATTGGCAATCATTAAAGAGAATTTTAAGATATCTTAAAGGAACAATGAACCATGCATTGTATATAGAACCAAAGGGTGATTTGAGTCTTAGTGCCTATGCAGATGCAAATTTTGCAACTGATATAAACACAAGAATATCAACATCTGGGATGGCTATATTATTTGGTAAGACACTTATAGGGTGGAGGTCAATCAGACAACAGCATATCAGCTTGTCCACGATGGAAGCGGAATTTTCATGTCTGTCATTATTATGCACTGATTTGATTTTGTACAAACAGTTATTATTAGACATGGGTACAACTGTAAAAGATTCTATTATTGTGTACGAGGATAACCAAGCAGCTATAAAGTTAGCTACTAGTATTACTGTAAAAACTAGATCAAAGCATACTGATTTAAGATACTTAAATGTTAGAGAATCTGTAAAGAATAGGCTAATTAAATTGGAATACTGCATGACGGAAGAAAACATTGCAGACCAATTTACAAAAGCTCAAGGAGTAATTAAGTTTAAAGAGAGTTGTAACAAATATGATTTAAAGATGTAAATAGTTATATTTATTATTATTTCCTAAAAGGGGAGAATGTTAGGGATAACATTGTTTTACCCTAACTGGTTTAGGTAAATAATAATATGTAATCATAGTTTGTATGTTAAAGTGTCTGCAACTTTAACTGTGGGATAGTAATTAAGGGAGTGGTTGTGAAAGCACTTTAAAAGAAGCAAGGCTGCAGCTTGCTCTCTCTCTGGCTTTGATGATCCCTGATTACTGCAAGGAAACAAGTCTGCATTGCTCGAACGGGAGAGAAAACAAAGGACTGACTTGTAAGTGAATTGACATAGGATATTTCTACACGGACTTTGCTAACTGAATATCCCTGAATGGACTGACTAAATGATACATGACTATTGGACTGTTATTTTGACTATGCTATGAACTCATAATGGAATAAACTATATATTTGATAGCACAAGCGTATCTGTCATTTTTACTGTATGTTAATAAACATACAAGCTTAGCTCACTCATTTATCTGTGTGCCTATCTGACTAACGCTGCACATTCTGTTTAGCTTGTCTCCCTAACCCTGGTTGGGGAAACCAGGCTTAACACTGTCCAATTCAAATAAAATACTTTCAAGCCTCTAGTTGGCAGTGTTACAAAGTTTCTTAATGCTCTTTCTCCCCCCCAGCCGGAAAAAAGGAATAATATATACAGAAAAAAAAAAAAGAAAAAATAACCAAAGGGAGCCTCTATCCTAAAGAAAGTTAAAAAATCAAAGGGAGCATAAAAATATATATAAGAGAAAATTCAATCCGGTTACCTACAAAGTCACAGTAAAATCTTTCCCAAAAAATATAGAAAGAAAAAAAAAAAACACCCCAAGCCTCAATTTGACATCACTTTAAAAAACGCCGCTCAGACAATTTCAGTCAAAAAAAAAACCTCACAACTTTCTTCTCTCTTCAGAATGAACTTTCCAACCTCAGCGAATTTACAACACCAAAGAGTTTTTCTCACCCAGCCGACACACTTCACTCCAATCACTTTCTTTCCGGAGCTGTCCTGACTTCAGCAGCTATGGAGGCTGCCTCTCCGCCGCCAGCGAAAGGGCTTCTTCCGGATCAAACCAGAGATTTTGCGATATCTCTGGGATCCTGGAACAGTGCCCTTCACGATCACCGTCTCTACGGGACGGTTTAGGTCCGTTAGGACCGACCAGGGGCGAAAATATCGGCTACGATCTCAGAGCCCCGAGATCGCAGCTGTATCGCCGGAACGAAGCTCCGCCTTCTCCAGACCAGGCTGATATTTGAACAGGATTTGTCCTAGGCCTGCAGTCTAACCTAGGAAACCGGAAAAGCATATCTGCATAAGGCAAGAACAGATCTCTTGTTATGTTCCAAAAAAATAACAAGTTGAATTTGACTTGAAGGAGACTTTTAGGTATTTCATTACTCCTATAAAACTCATTGTAGCCAACTCACCTTCCAACCCAAGATGAAGTTGCTAATTAGGTCATTCTTGGCTCAAATCCAAATAGCTTCTGTTTGACTTCTATCTTCATGAAAACGACGGCTGTTTTTCAGATAGATTTAATCCAGCTATCTTGGCACACAACCTCAACTAAGCAAAATTGCCTTGAGCTACAGGATCGTGGGAAGATTTGGCTCATAATTCAACTGGTTTGCAAATAAAGGCTTTTGTCTCTTAAGCAGTATTTCACTTTTATTTGTGCAATGGATTATACTGCCAGGTTTCCACAACTGAGCTCCAAAATCCAACTCTTGGTGGTACCTGGACATTGGACTAATACGACCAATGGTTGCAACCTCTTTATGGTTCCCAGTCCATTTCCATCCCAGTTTAAAATCCAGAATTGTCACCTTGAACGTTCTACATATCTTAAGTTTTGAAGGACACACCATCTCATTACTAGCTTGAAGTGGGATGGTATTAGTTAGTTTCTGGTTTTAAAAGGTAGTTTCTGGTTTTAATTTGTGTGTTAGTTTCTGGTTTTAAAAGGTACATCCAGCCAGGAAGTGAATGTGCCCCATTGTTGTACCAGAACCTTTAATTGCGTTTGTTTTCAGGATAACCTTGATTATTAGACACAGTTTGGGGAAGGCGGGAAAGGAAACAGCCTATCAACCCCTTTTTGACTCCTGAGCCCACTTGAATCAAAGAACTAATTAGATAGCTTAGAACATAGAATGAAGAAAATCTTTGCCTTGAATAGATAAATTAAGTGATAAATAAATTCCTGAATGGAATTTACTGCACCAGGAAGAACACTTGATTATAATGGGTGTTAACCCTTCAGGTAATTGATATATCTAATATTAAACTTGAACTGGTTGCTTTGATCAGTTGTTCCTTTAGTGTGTACTGTTTGCTGAAGGTATGCATTATTTTGTATTTTATAAACTATTTAATTGAAGGATGCCAGAGGTTTTGAGAGATTCATCTCAGATGGAAAATAACCATATCATGTCAATAAATAAACCAGTCAGTCAGATTACAAACTAGAATGTTTCAGCCTAGTCCTATTGAGTTGCATTGCACTTTCTAGGTTGAAAGGATTAACTGGTGACATCATCGTTGCCTAGTTGGGGGCTCATGTTGTTTGGTCAGAAGGATGCTATGGCCAATGGCGTTGTAAACTCAAGGGTTCTGACGCCATACACTTTTTTGACTAATTCCAAGGAAGTTCTTCTACTAAATTTAGTTTTGGATAAATAGTGTGTCAAGTTTTCTCTTTCAACTTGTTAAATACTGAGAGGTCCTTTGTGCTCTGTTATTGCAGACATTTCATTACCCAAACTAGTCTAGCACTGATGATGTTAGCTAGTTGGGTAATGATGAAATGTTTACAAGAAAACAACCCAGCTCAGCACAAAGAACACTTCATGTCAAACTTGAGCTACAAATATTCTCCTTTATCAATTCCTAAACACTTTCTGTCCATGTGGAAGAGGGTTTCCTTTTAACACCTCATTCTCAATCTGCTTTTTTGATAATATGTTAAAACATAGTTTATTATTGTGAACAAATATTTCAGCTACATATCTCTCAAATACTCTGCAGCCTCCCTGATGAGTCTATGACAATTCACTGTGGCCAACTCGCCATAGCCGATCACCATGATCAACCCACCATGACCAATTTGCTGCAACAATTTGCCATGGGACAACACTGTGGGACAACTCACTGCAGTACAAGAGTTGCATCGATATGAAATAGTGGAATAGAATAATTAAAGAAAGGAGAGACAAAAGGAGGGACAAAATGAAATCTGAATGACAAAAATTAAAACAATGTTTTATTTATTTTAAATAATTAAACTGGATCAATACATTGTCCTGTGGTGAGTTGTCCCACAGCAAATTGGCTGTGGTAAGTTGGCCACAGTAAGGTGGCCGCAGTGAGTAGTTGGCTGTGGCAAGTTGTGCCATTCCATCTGATTGCCCAGATTTCCTGTTCTAAATAGAACTCCACATGAAAGTTCACATTGTAAACTCCTGGGCTTTAATTGCACATGGAAAACTGCAGGAAATTGCAGGCTGGTAGCAGTTATGGTACTGTAGAATTATAACTGGTAGCAGTGATGATATGGTAGAAAGTTAGCACCCACCCCTCTCCTGGACAAATGGAACATTTTAGGAAATATTAAAAAGCAGAATATTTCACCTAAAAGAGAAATAGAAATCTCAAGGGAGACAGAAACTCAGCCCCCAGCTCCCTGCTCCCAGCAGATATTTTGGTGCCAGCTTATCTACAAGACGTAAATCCTTCATCTCCAGGATGATGGGATTATCCTTCAGGGCAAAGCCATTCAGCCCCAACAGGACAAGCCCCTTCATTACATAAGCGAGCTTCAACCAAGGGTAGGACTCAAGACAGCCTACAAAGTTAGCATAGCCCCAGAGGAGTCTGACAGTAGCCAATAAAATACATTTCTTGCACAGGAACAGGAAGCTCAAGGGCAAAGACCAAGAGAGGGTATAAATAACTCTCTCTCTCTACTCCATGTGTTCAGCTGCACCAGGACTTCAAACCCATGTGGTCCTGTTCATCAATAAACCATCTTTCCAATCAGCCTCCATGTTGCCAGTCTTTCTCCCCCCCGGATGTCATTTTTTTCCAACAGTATCCTAAAACAGAATATGATATTTCTAAGTAATAAGGCAGTTTATATTTCATGCATTCCATAATTATAAGCAAACCTTTTACAATTTTAGGCAGATATTTTAAAAGGCAATTCTTTTCCCAACTGAATATGACTGTGAATGAATTAACTCTAGTGCAGACTCCAAATCAAACTGAAAGCTATCCTTAAGACAAAAATAAAAAATCCACTCATTCGAAAAACCATTTCAGCCTGAATCTACAGATGAAGAGGAATAAATATGACAACTTCAGAGAAGGGCTAGAAATCGCTTCTTCTCTGTAAATCCATATTATGTGTTTTGGATAGTCTATTCAGGAATGCAGAAGGTCAATCCAAAGCATATCTATCCAGATTAAATCCTTGAACAATAGGATTTGTGAGTCTTTAAGTTTAAATTGAAGCTTAATCCCTACTTGTGAATGAGCAATTCATTTTTCTCATAGATTTATCATGCTCATCAGACTTGTACATAGGTATCTAAAAATCTGTTTTCTATTTTCCATTACCCTTTGCAAACAATGGGTTTTTCTGCCTTCATGTTCAAGACAGTGAAATTCCAATAAAGTACCATATGTTACAATCTTTCTTCCTTCCTTTCTTCCAATCTTTCTTCCTCAGAGTAGAATTTTCTACTCTGAATCAGAGTAGACCAGTGATGGCAAACGTTTTCGGCACCGAGTGCCCAAAAGTGCACATACCCAAAATGCAATGCATATGTGCATCTCGCACTTGTGAGTGTCACCCATGCATGGTAGAGACCCAAAGACTAGCTGGCCAGTGGGAGGTGTGCATGCATGTGTGGTGGAGCTGAGCTGGGTTGACAGTTTTGTGTGCCCAAAGAGAGGGCTCCTGTGGTTCGCCACCACAGGAGTCAACAATAAAACAATAGTTTGAAACGTCTATGATTTAGAATCAGAAATGATTGGCTGATTCCTCGAGAATGATTGCCTGATTCTTTGAGAAGAATAACAATCAAGGATGGTCAAATAAGAATCTAAAGGGGGGATTATGCTTAGAGTTCACAGCATCCTTTTCTCAAAATTATTCCTATGCCATGACATAGACGAATGAGATTTGAATCTTTGTCCTATGCATCCAGCCCAAATTGCTCCTAACTAAATCAGGAGCATTGGAACTTCAGGGATCAATCAAAATGGAATGCTATTTGAATAAATGCATATTTGTTAAGCAACTGGCAGCCAGGAGGGTTGCTTTACATGGACAAATGCATCTCTCTCTATCCTACCTGTGAAAATGAACACTCTTCTGCTGCTGGAGGAAAGGCCTTGAACGTGGTGTTAATGTCTGGACATCACACTTGAAATAAAAATTGAAAGAAATTGGAACTGGTTCAGAAAAATGACAAGAAGAATGGTCAGGGGACTAGTAGCTAATTCCTCTATGAAGAAAGTGAGGTGCTGATTCTGTTTAGCCTTGAAAGTGTGAGAAAGCTGTGACTGAGAAGGGTTTCATAACACTCAAGCCCTTGAAAGCGTATAATTCAGAAGGCCAAGACCCTCACTACTTTTCTGGGAAGTAAAAGGAAAGGAGAAGAATAGTTTCAGACTGGAAAGATTGATGTTAATCTTTCAAAGCCGTTCAGACAATGAATATGAGTTCTATGTTTATTGTAAGGCTACAGTACATCAACAAATTCTTGCAAATCTTAAAATATTCCTTCCCTCCTCCCTGTTTATTCTCTGGAAAACTAGGGAGGATCCCTCTTTGTAATGCTTTCCACACCACTTCTGTGGGCTGAGATACCTTTTTCAGGATTGTTATTCAGTCTGCAGCTCTTCTGGTCTCCCAAGGTCATTCTTGCAGACCATTACATTGCTTGAGCTCTTTCTGAAGTTTTTCAGAGCTCACCTTACTGCTGCCGATATTGCTCCTGCTGGGACTGTTTGTGTTGCATATCTTCCGTTCACTTTGGAGCCCCACGTGAAGCATTTGATACCTGTGAAAAAGCCCCATGAGTTGAGATCCATTTAATGACTTCCTTGGGATTTCCTGAAAGTTTCCAGGGAAACTTCAAAGGAAATTTCTCCTTAGGTCTAGGTTGCTCTCCTCTTGGTTAGTTTCTGTCCCTTGATTCTTGTCCTACCTTCAGGTGCTTTGAGGAATACCTTGACTCCTTTTTCTTTGTGGCAATCTGAGATACCAGAAGAATACTTTCATGTCACTTATAATTCTTCTTTTCATTTTAGACATATAAAATGCCAGCAATCATTCTTTATATGTTGTAGCCTCCAATCCCCTATTCACCTCTGTTGCCCTTTCTGTCCAGAGTCTCAACATCTTTTTTTACATCATGGTGACCAAAATTGGATGCAGTATTCCAAGTGTGATCTTACCAAGGTGTTATAAACCTTGTTAGAATCCAGGGAGACTTCAAAGCTCAATATGATCTGTTAGGGATATGAGTCACCTAACAGGTATTTGGGTTAGAAATGTATAAACCAGGATAGACATTTTAGTACTATATCTTTAAGAAAATGAAAAACTGTAGTTGGGTGTGGTTTTTCAAACTGCCATAAGATGGAGCCAGAAACCTGGATTGTTTTAGTCTGAGTCTCAGAAGAGAGTGTAAGAGTATCTCTGTTTCCTTCTTTTGGAAAGTATTGCCGTTGCTCCATTTCTTTTAATTGAGTGATATTACCGGATTTAATGTAAGTCTGATACTGAACTGTTTTTGACACTGGCATTTGATATTTGGATTATCCCTGGATTGAAAAACTGACTGATTTACCTGTGAATGATTTTGGATTGCTTGTTTGGACTTTGCTTAACGTTTCTGGAAGTAAAAACCTACATTTACTGTACAGTGTATCTGTGTGCTGTATGTGTATTATTCAAACACTACTCTCAAATATGTCTCCCTGTATGCGCTCATTCTCCTAACGGGGAATTACCTCAACACTGGTTTTGGGCCCAGGCCATACCAGGCTCAGATAACTGAGAATTAGTGTGAATGCACAGTACTGTATACAGACAGCTATTTACTGTTTAATCGTGGTTTACTAGCCAGGTAAAGATGGCACAAGTCACTTCAACAAGTCTATCACTGATAACCCGGTTGGATGGAACAAACTATGTTTCTTGGTCTATGAAATGCAGTCTACCTCAACATGATCTTTGCATTTGAAAGACAGGACATGAATATCCTCCTCAGAAGGAGCATCTTTGTCTGGAAAGTCAAACGTGAAGATGGTGAATGCAGTCACAGGATTTGAAGCCATATCCATTTTAAATCTACACTTGCAACACAAGTAAAAAATAATGGTTCTTTGAATCACACAGTTGTATCAGTGGTGGGATTCAAATTTTGTTATGACCCGTTTTGTGGGCGTGGCTTGGTGGGTATGGCAGGGAAAGTATACTGCAAAATCCCCATTCCCTTCCCATTCCACTAACCTGCTTTCCAGCTCTGTTCTCCTATGCAGGGCAACCAAAGAAGACCCAGCCAATCATCTTGGACTTGGGAGGCAGAGGATAGATGGGGGCGGGGCTAGTCAGAGGTGGTATTGGCCGGTTCTCCGAACTACTCAAAATTTCTGTTACCAGTTCTCCAGAACCAGTTCTCCAGAACTGGTCAGAACCTGCTGAATACCACCTCTGAGTTGTAGCCACCATTTTGACTTTTGTGGCACTATCTTGCCACTGCTCTTTGGCCACCTCATTGCCTGCAGCTACACACACTTATGACAATTTTAAACGATGTTCTTTTTCCTTGAAATAAACATTAAAAACAAATTGTCTTTTGACAAATTGATTGAAAGACTTTAGAGTGAGGAAGAAACCAGCATGTCACTATCTGTCTCAATTGTTCTTCTTTGATATCCCATAAGGACTAGTATAAAACATTTATCAATCTGAGATTTGAATGCTTACTTACGTTTTGTTTTTATATTCTATTTTTACTTGTATTACAGGTATTGTACAGTAAACATAGGTAGAGTTTTTAATACCCTACAGAATTATGGAGTTTGGTACTATTTGCAGTCCTCAACTTACAACAGGTTGTTTAATGACCATTCAAAGTTATAACAGCATTGAAAAAAGTGACTTATGACCATTTTTCACATTTACAACCATTGCAGCATTGCCCTGGTCACGAGATCAAAATTCAGGCACTTGGCAATTGACTCATATTTATGATGGCTGCAGAGTCCCAGGATCATGTAATCCCCCTTTGTGACCGTTCTGTCAAGCAAAGTCAATGGGGAACCTAGATTCACTTAACAACCATGTTACTAACCTAACAACTGCAACTGTGTTAACAACTGTGGCAAGAAAGATCATAAAACGGGGCAAAAATCATGTAGCAACAGAAATTTTAGGCTTAATTGTAGTCATAAATTGAGTATATTTACATTTCATTGGGATCAAAGACCAGCATAAGTTAGCAAACTGAACGGAACCAACATCCACAATGCATTTATTTTATATCTCCTATTTGTGTTGCTGCGATGTCTACAAAAAAATTGGTTACAGAATTATAGCTGTCAATTTGTGCCAATTTTTGGAGATAGAACCATCTTTGGAAAATGATATTTACACACATACTTATTGGCTCTCCACTCATATAAACCAGGGAGTGACCCTAACTTTTTGAGAACATGTATTTTCTTAACAGGGATGTTTTTATCCACTATTAATGTATTATAATGTGTCAGTACCATTTTTTTATATATTGCAAATAGTGAAGTCTATCACTGGGTCTAAGATCGTAATAAAGTTATATTCTATTCTATTCTTCTATTCTCTATTTTTAGATTCTTTGTTTCCAACAAACTTAGCGTCAGCTCCTGCCAAGTGTTATCACCAGTAAGGTCCTCCCTCATTGGGCAACATTTGGTGCCCAGTTTATATTCCCTGCGATGCTTTTAGACAGTGTTCCCTTCAAGAAATCCTGCTTGAAAAAGAACTCTACTAACCACAATTCACTATTCCCTGTCACTTTCTCATCTACAAGAACAGTGGAGGTGATGACATTTGGTAACCAGAGATAGAAGAGGAAGGAAATAACGGAAGGAAAAAGCTTATGAGCTGGCTAAACTTGAGGAAGTAAGAATCACACAGACTTCAGTAAGAATCTCTCAGACTTTAATAAGATTTGTTTGATGCTGCTCTTAGGACAAATATACAACCTGAGGAATAGAAGAGAAATGTCCAATAGCCATTTACAGCAAATGCATTCAGGTGGAGTCTGAGTGATTTCAAATCCTTTTTCCCAGATTTCTTGTCACTCCAGCTAACTTGTGAACAGAATAACAGAGTTGGAAGGGAGATTTTCCAGTCCAACAGTTCAAGCAGGAGATCTTAGACAAGTGGCAATCCAATGTCAATCAATCAATCAATCAATCAATCAGAATCTCTTTTTAAAAATTTCCAGTAATGGACCATCCACAACTTCTGAAGGCAAGATATTCCACTGGTTAATTGTTCTTATTGTTAAAAAATTTCTCCTTAGTTCTACGTCTCCCCCTTATCATTTATAAAATCCATTGTAAATTGACATGACTTTTGACTCTTCCTTGTTTAGGCCTACTAACAACGGGTTTGAACTGTACCACTGAACTTTCCAGAGAAACAAGTCACATGTGCTTTGAAAAATGTGGAAGATGACAGAAACCCCGTGGAGTTGTTTTTTCCAATTTGTTGCGGGGTTTAAATGTATTTTTCCTTGAAAAGTGCGGAAATATCCTGGAATAATTTAATTTCACAAGGCTCATTTTGAACAGACTGCAAATAACAGTTTGTATCTTCTGAGAAAGCCTAACTTTGGTACCAGTCATTAATCAGTTCAAACACACACATATACACAATTACACACACACATACACACAGAGAGCGAGACAGACAGGTAGACAGACAGACACAAAAATCTTTCCTTTTCACTTTGTCTTTGCCACCTTCTGCAACAAAATGACTAAATCAGGAATGAAAATATCAATACACAGAAGCCTTTTTTCCAAAAGGCAAACCTCAATTCTATTTTTATTTGCTCAAGACAAGATTAAACTGCCAGTTGGAGAAAATCTGTCAGCCTTCTTTTTCTCCCATCTTTCTTTTTTAAACCTCAAGTTTGTTTCAACCTGGTTTTGAATACATGTGTATTTTGGCACGTTCTTATGAGAAGACAAAGCAGATGGATTTCTCACGTCTCAAATCAGCTTCTAAGCACGAAAATAGAGTGAGTCATATTTTTTAAAAAATTTGGAAGATAGAGGAGGACATTACGAGCAGGCTGCAGACCACTGGTGCAACACCTGTTTTGCAGACCAAATCTGCAATAGGTTCAATTCAGAAAAAAGCCTTGCTTAAAACCTTGAAAATCTTCTCCAGAACTGTGTGGACAACACAGGGTTTTATATTGCTTCTCTCCTTGATTAGTTTCCATATCGACCTCCAATACAGCTATCTGTCTCCTACTAAAATAATGCAATCAAATAATCAGTGATTCAGATGCAAAGAAAATGCTGCATCATTACAAGATAGCAGGGACCCAATTGCTGCATTAGATCACATGAAATAGCATTCATTGATTTGTGGACCTTACACCAGCAGGAAAACACAGATGGAAAGGAAAAGCCTGGATATTAGGGACAATTTCCTTTCAATAGCAACCTTTTTTTAAATATATAAAATGTACCAATAGAACAGAATATTTGTAGCTCAGGGTTGAACTATGGAGTCCTTGGTGCAGACATTTCATTACCCAACTAGGTAACACTATCATTGCTAGAAAAGAAGGGGGTTTGCTCTTATTTTTATACACTAGTGGCTTGCCCTGTAAATGTTGATTGGGAGTGTTTGGTATTCCTTGATTAGGCTATTGTTCATCTGAATTGGTGGTTCTTTAATTGGTGTACTGCTTACTGCTTTTCTAAATTCTACTGAATCCTTTGTAACAGGCATGGAAAATGCTATCTTTCAGGGGAAGTAGGTATACGTGAAAAGTACATTCTAATTTTGGCTCAGCACGAACCAGAACCTATCTATTTGACCAACTATAAAAAGATACATGTCAAGAAGACCCAGAATATTAGGATGTGGTTGTGCTGACATACAGTAACAGCACTTAAATCAAGAGAGCATTAAAATGCAAAATTAATACAAGCTGTACTTGAATCTGAGATGATAAGGAAGAAATATCGCAGCTCATCTGGGCCTTCACAGCCAAGGATGCTGCAGTCTGGCTAGCTGTAATTAAATACTACTAAGGAAGCAAAACACATCTGAATTGTGCTCTTATCACATTTTCACAACTTGTTCCCATGCAGCTTTTTTCTAAATCGCAGTGCCAAAATAAATAAATAAATAAAGGGCTTGGCTTAAACCACTTACTGTTAAAAAGAAAGCAGTGTTTGTCTTCCTTGATGGTATTTAAAGCAAACCCTAGTCTGCTAAATTACCTAATTACAGCTTCTAATTAGCAGAAGTCATGCCAGCTTGGTTTCTGGTAGCTTGTAGTTTTACATCCACTTACTTGGAAGAAAGTGTTAAGAACAAAAGAGGGTAAATGCATTGCCAGATTACTTACAAGGAAGGAAAATCCTACATTGCAGAATGGACTATTATGGAAGGATAATGGAAGGAGGAGTGCAAGCTATGTTCCACAATGTTGGTTGCCATTTTGAATGGAGAACACTCCCATTTCCCCCCGAACTCCATCTGGCAGAGGAGAGTTCAGATGACTAAATATTGCCCATTCATATTATGTTTTAGCCTCCGGTGACCTAATCGTTTGTGTTGCTCTTTTCTACAATCTTTCTAGATTTTCAACATCTTTTTTATATCGTAGTGACCAAAACTGGATGTAGTTTAGTTTACTTTATTGTCATTGCACTTCGTTCAACAAAATTAAATGCCATCTTCAGTGTACATTATAACTATAAAAATAAAAAACACGAATACACATCCTTCACATTCTATACAATTGAATTGAAAGCCCGATATTGCATTAATATTGCACTATACAGCAGAATTCAAAAGAGTTACTGCCCTGGGATAGAAGCTGTTTTTCAGCCTATTTGTCCTTGTTTTTATTATCCTGTACCCTCTGCCAGATGGTAATAGTCCCCCCCAAAAAAAGTGGGGGGAGGGTTTCCTAGGATGAGATGGATCTTTGAGAATGTTTTGAGCTTTTTTAAGGCAGCAGAAGCTATAAAGCTCTTCCAAATAGGGGAGAGGACAACCAATGATCTTCTGGGCAATGACATTAACCCTCTGGAGTGCTTTCCTATCTGCCACTGTGCAATTGGCAAACCATACACAGGTGCAGTAAGTTAAGATCCTCTCTCTGGTGCAGCGGTAGAAGGTCACCAGCAGTTTTTCATTCAATTGTTATTTCCTGAGAAGTCTCAGGTAATATAATCTCTGCTGGGCCCTTTTGACCAGTGCTGCAATGTGAGTGCTCCAGATCAGGTCCTCTTTATGATAATACCCAGAGACATAGTGTTCCAAGTGTGATCTTCTCGAAGCAGAATAAAGTGGTACTAACAGTAGCTGGAGAAGATATCAATGCAAGAAACTTGTGTTAAGTTCTGCGCATGGGTGCAAGGAGCGGAGACGAGGCAGTGAACAGTGAACTTCAACTCTTTATTAAGCATACTGAACAGAGCAATCACCTAGGGCAGCAGCAGCCCTTTTATAGGGTTGGATGCTGCCCTATTAGCCAATGAAAAACATGGGAGTGTTAAACCCTTGAACCAATGAGAGTTGGCCTGTTAACAGCCAATCAGATTTCCCAGAAAGGACCAATCCAATGTCGCTATTATCGGCCAATCAGAAGTGCAGGATTAGAACCCTGCTTTTTACTTAAGGTTGTTAAAACTTTATTAAATGCCTTTATTAGTTCATAACAACTTGCATTTCCAGACATTTAGAAACTTCCCCGCAAAAGAGTACTTTCTGTGACCCAGAATATGATGTGCAAAATGTTGCCTGCATTATGCTGCAAAAGCCTTTACAAAGCAAGTAATGATACCGCCTGTTCGAATTCCACTGGAAAAAAAAATCAACTTGAGTTCAATGGGTAGGTGATGCAATTTTGTGCAGAGTGCCATTATCTCCCAGCAGGTTTTTTTTCCCCCCTTTCACTCTTTCCATTGTTCTCGCCTTTTCTAAAAACGATTGGACTCCACTTTTCTAGATGGCTATAATTTCCTCTTCTTCCCCAGCTGGAAACCTGAAATGCTTAATGCTTTCCTGCTGTGCCACAAAAGGCCTGAAGAGAAGCCCCAAATTCTCAAGCTAGTAGTGCAGACAATTCTAGTATTTGGCTGGTAGCTGAGATGGGCCTGTAATCTAGCAGAGATTGTGCTGCTATCAAAGGATGAGCAATGTATTTCACTCTCTTTGTTTCTTATTTAATCAGAAAGATTGATTTGGCTCCATTTCTCTATCAGTTTAGCTTATTGGGGCAAAAATACTCTAAACACTTCGACACACAAACACATACATATCTATTTCCTACTCTAGGTAGCCCTTGACAGTTTATTTACTGACCATTCGAAGCTACAGTGCACTGAAAAGAGTGACATAGGACTATTTTTTCACACTTATGACCATTGCAGCATCCCTGTGGTCATGGATCAAAATTTGGAGCCTTGACAACTGACTCATATTTATGACAATTCAAATATTCTGGGGTCAAGTAATGGTGACCTTCTGACAAGCAAAGTCAATGGGGAAGCCAGATTCACTTAACAACCATGTTAGTAATATAACAATTTAATAATTCACATCTGCAAGAAAAGTTGTAAGATAAGCAAAACTCACTTTACAAAACTCACTTAACAAAGGGAGGTTCAGGTAATCTCATTGTACACATGTTGTACTCTGACAATAAAGGTTTGAATAACAAATAGAATAGAATAGAATAGAATTCTTTATTGGCCAAGTGTGGTTGGACACACAAGGAATTTGTCTTGGTGTAAATATTCCCAGTATACATAAAAGAAAAGATACATTTGTCAAGAATCATAAGGGACAACACTTAATGATAGTCATAGGGTACAGTAAGCAATCAAATCATACTAGGAAACAGTCAATAAATATCATAAGGATGCAAATGGATACAAATACAAATTAACAAATGTCTCACTCAGTAGTAGAAATTTTAGACTCAATTGTGGCCATCAGTTGAGGACTGCCTATATCACAGTCTTTTTCACCGTTTTCCCAGGGCACCTAAATTTTGCAAATGTTTTTGTTTTATCATAACATGTATTTTTGGCTATTAAGAACTGTTTGATATCCATATTGGTGCAAACATTGTCCCTGTTGTGCCCAGTTCTGTGTCATTTCTTTTAAGTTGCAAAGAGGCCCCCTGTCCTCTTCTGAGAAGTGCAGGTGTTGGTATGTTAAAGATCAAGAAATATTTTTGAGCACTGAAATCAATATAGTCACCTAGAAAGGCTGATGGGTCACATTTGCTATCATTCTTAATTCTGTTTGAAAGCCACCCTTGCTGAAATCAGCAGTAAACACAAGGAGGATCAGTCTGTAAGAGCAGTACCAATTGCCATGAATTTATAAATACTAATGTGTTCATTCATTACAGTGGGAGATTTATTAAGTGTCTTTTGGAGATCTTTTTTTTCTGAAAGAGATGGGCATCAGAGTAACAGTATAACAGATTAATGGAATTGGAAAAGACCTTGGAGGACTTAATGTAGAAAGCCATTAAGGCAGGAGATCCTACACTATTCTAGACAAATGGCTGTCTGTTCTCTTCTTAAAACTTCCATTGATGGGGCACCAACACCTAGAGGCAAGCCCTTCCACTGATTAATTCATCTCACAGATGGGAAATTTCTCCTTAATTCTAGGTTGGATCTCTCTTTGATAAGCTTCTATCCATTACTTCTTGTCTTGCCTTCATATGCTTTGGAGAATAGGTTGACTCCATCTTCTCTGTGACAGCCTCTCAAATATTGAAGACTACTTTCATGTCACTCTAGTCCCTTTTGAGTTCTTGTTAGACCAATATCAAAATAATAAAGCTACAACTTAGGACCATTCTTTCTGTAGAGGTCTGAAGTTCCAGTTTTCTTAGGAAAATGAAAGATAATCTGAATTATGTGTTATAGCCAGATCTTTTTTGATAAAATAACATCTATAAAAACAAAACAGCAGCCTAAATATACAGTTTATTAAGAATGGATGGAGAAAGAGGAAAGAAAAGAAAGAAAGAAAGAAAGAAAGAAAGAAAGAAAGAAAGAAAGAGAGAGAGAGAGAGAGAGAGAGAAAGAAAGAAAGAAAGAAAGAAAGAAAGAAAGAAAGAAAGAAAGAAAGAAAGAAAGAAAGAAAGAAGTGATTTGAACAAATTGAATGTTATGAAATTACGGAGAAGAAAATTATCATTTTCCTTCCTTTATTAAAACATTGTGATATTTATTTCCAAAACTTTGCAAGAAATAGAGACTTTACAATTAATTTGGGGCATTTGTTTTGGGGTTTGGGGAAAAAAAATATATGCCCACATAAATAAGAGTCTGCAGTCTTGATTTTTAGCATAAACCAAGTGATAGAGGAGTCTACAAAGAATTTCATGATTAGAATTTTTCCTTTAAGGTCTCTTAGGAATGGGTTTATTTAGCAAAAAAAAAAAGAGAGTAAAATTGTCATCCTTCACACCCACACAACCACCTGAAAACCTATTTTTCCTGCTCTGTCAAATGTAATAAATATAGAGACAGCAGATGACTATTTATTGTCGCTGTCATACTTACAGGCAAATGGGGACAGAACAGCTCGTGACAGAACTGAAGTCTGAAATCTCTCAGACTCTCATTTTTTCAGGACACATCCAATAAGATCAAATCATCTATTACCATTCTGTCTGATCAGAGGTAGTCATGTTTATAGAAGCACCACATGACAATGGGATTTCTGCTCTCCCTCCCAAAAGAACACATGGAGTAGCTATCCACTTAACATAACTTAATTTTTAAGTAGAATAGAATGTTTTTCATGTTCTTTTAAAATTGGAAATGCTCTTTGTGTCCCTAAGCCAGGGATGGGATACTACCGGTTAGGCCCAGTTCTATAGAACTGGTAGCTCTGAAGAGCAGTTTGACCCACTTGCCTGCCTGCCTGGGCTCTTGGCTGTTCTTTATTTCCTGCTTCTCAGCTGCTTTGTGTGGCACAGCTGAGGTTGAAAAAGCAGGAAAGAAGAGGATTTTCAAATGCTGCACACCCACCCAGCTAGGCAGCATAGCTGATGGGGTTTTTTTTTGCAAATGCTGTACATGTGCATGCAAAACGCACTCTCGCCGAACCAGTAGTAACACCGTTTGAATCCCACCCCTGCTGTAAGCTACTGAAAGCAGATTTCCTTCGCTACTTCCCTCTTTGCAAATACACACCGATTTCAGTTTAATTGGCTAGAGTAAAAACCAGATTGGTTGCTAATTATAGCACAGGCAGATGAAAGTTCCAATTTTACTGAAGATATATGATATATGATAAGATGGATGTGGATTAGAAGTATTTCTGGTCAGGATGTTGAAAACTCCTCCTCCTCCTCCTCCTCCCTCTTCTCCTCCCTCTCCCACAGGAGATAATAACTTTCTAATATCACCAGAAGAAGTGGAAACCCTTCCTTCCCCAAGTTTGCAAAAGATTGGGGAACACATCAGGGGTGGGATTCTCCCGGTTTGGATTGGTTTGGGTGAACCCTTAGCTGCGATGATCAGCTAGCTCTGAATTGGTTCGATCCGATGATCATGGACACCTTCCCGCCTTCCCCTGAGCTGTATCCTCTCAGCTGATTTGCGTGACAGAGAGGATTGCCTTGCCTCAGCTGTGTTACTTCCCTGAAGTAACTGAAGTAACATTGAATGTAAGTAATTGAGATAGCTGTGCAAGTGCGATTAGCGAACCGGTTGTTACACTGGGAGAATTCCACCCCTGGAACACATATGTTATTTCACTGCATTAGAACTTGAAATGATCTAGAACAGGGATGTCAAACTTGATTTCATTGAGGGTCACATCAGGGTTGTGTTTGACTTTGGGTGGCCAGGTGAGTGTGGCCCAGGTGGGCATGGCCAACTCGACATCACAAGTGTCAGGGGCACCAATGGTGGCCATGGCGGGGCTGCAGGGATCCACTGTCTCCAGCAGAGGAAAGAGAGAGGGCCAAACCCTTGTCTTCCAGAGGAGCCTTGCCATCTGCTGGTGACCAAGTGCTGAGGCAGGACTTTCCTTCCTTCCTTCCTTCCTTCCTTCCTTCCTTCCTTCCTTCCTTCCTTCCTTCCTTCCTTTTCCTTCCCTTCATTCTCCTGTTTTGCTTTGCTTTTAAATTATTTTGCTAGCCTCCTGCCAGCGAAAACAGAGCCTGGTGGGGCCACGTGCACCCCTGGGCCCTGTTTTCAGCCTAGACAGCCTCCTGAAGCCCTCTGCCACTGAAAACAGAGCATGTGCCCCTGCCTCCATTTTTGCTGGCAGATGCACCATTTGCCATTTCCACAGCTGTCCCACAGGCCAGAATTAAGCATCCCACAGGTTGGATCCTGTCCACAGGCCTTGAGTTTGACACCCCTGATCTAGAAGCTTTGGCAAAAAGACTTGGCATGTAGCAAGATGCTAGAAACTCATGCTGCTGTTAAAGAATAAGAGGAAACGACATCTTCAGAGTTGCTAGGGTAAGCAGTAGAAACTGCAGGAGAAGATAGACTGAGAAGGTAAGGGCTTAGATTAGAATTCAAAAGGGAGACACAAACTGAAAGGAGTTCATCTGATGTATAAGCCACTGAGTTAAAAATTGGCACTTTGCAATTTAAAATCAAAAGAAAAGAAAAGAAAAAAAGAAAACAGCTCAGTTACTTATTTTGTTTTTCCTTTCACTTGATGTCACAGTGGCAAATTGTGAGCACAAGTATCTGGAGTCTAAAGGAAAAATCATCTCTTTTGTGATTGGTAAAGCGCTCTGATTTACTTGCAAGAAATTCCTGTCTTTTAAGGATTTAATATTCATAGTTGTTTCAAAGCTCCATTGAACTACAAGGTCAACAACAACTGCAACAACAATACCAATGGGGAAAAAAGAACAATTTCAATAGTCATTACTTTTACTTCTCAGTTGCCTTGAAACTCACCTTTCAGATATTTCAAGTCCATGGTCAGTTGGCAGTCAAGGCCAGAAACAAATTATTTGGAGACTTTTCTTCCCCCTTACAAGATCTGAGTTGAAATAAATGGAAAATAACTTGGCCAGCATTCCAGTGGAAATAGATTAGTATAGTTCAGACAAAGACCAATATTTCATTAATCTAACATATTTGCATATCGGGTGAAAGCCAGTTCTTTCTGCACAGCTACACACAGAACTAACTTGATGTACTCTGGAGAGCCAAGGTGGTTAGTGTTGTGAATGTATAAAGTTTTAATAAAGCGTGAGCTTGGAGTAAAGTGCAGGGTTCTGGCCCTGCACTTCTGATTGGCTGTTAAATGGCCGGATCGGATTGGCCTGCTCCGGGGAATCCGATTGGCCCTTAAACAGAGAGTCCTATTGGTTATGAGAACTAGCGCTCCTTGTTGGTGATTGGTTAATAGTTACGGGGTTTGCCTATATAAGATGGGTTAAAACTGTTATAGATGCCAGAAGTCACGATGTAAATAAAGAGCTGAAGTTCACCGTTCAGAAGCTTGTCTCCATTCTTTCTTGCCCATGCTCCAAACATAACACTGGCGACGAGGGTGGGATGTGGAGACATCTGAACCAACGAAACTTTGAAGAACACCGAGCACGTGACAGACGACGCTACACAACGGAACCATGTCCGTCGTCGTCGTACCACCCGCTCCGTTCGATCCAGTACAGGAGGACTGGGAGTCCTACATGGATCGCTTCCAAATGTTCTTAGAAACCAACAACTTAAAGGATGCCACACCAGGAAAGAAACGGGCAGTGTTCCTAATGCATTGCGGTCCAACCGTATTTAAGATGGCTAAAGCACTAGCAAAACCCCGAGAAGTGAAGGCAATGGATTGGGACGACCTCGAATCTCTCCTACGAGATCACCATGCACCGACCATGCCTATGCTCGTGAGACAGCACGAGTTTTATCAGAGGAGCCAGCGAAAGGGAGAAAGCGTGGCCAACTTCATAGCAGACCTCCGAAATTTGGGAGGCCTCTGCGGATTCACCGATTTAGAAGAAGCACTAAGAGATCGCATAGTTCTGGGACTAGATGCACCAGGCGTTCAAAACAAGCTGATGGCGAAAGGCGACATCAGCCTTGCCGATGCCATCGCCGATGCTACTGCAGCAGAAGCAACCAGGAAGTCGGCTGCACAACTACGCCAAAACCGCACTCTGGTACCACCACCGACAAGCGACATTTTATCCAGGTCAGAAGGACAGCTTGCAACGACACACCACAAGGACCTCTCTTCGTCGTCAGACAGCGATGAAGAAGGGGTCCATTGACTGTGGTCCGACCGGGACCACCACCCGAAGCCTTTACGCCCTTGCGCTGGCTGTGGGGCCAACCATGCCAGGTCTGAATGCAAATTCCACGATGCGCTCTGCCATGAGTGTGGGAAGCGAGGCCACATCGGACGGGTCTGCCAAAGCTTACCAGGATCCAGCCAGGCCTCAAAAGGGACTAACTATCACCAATCGACAGGAAACCGTCCTGTGCGACGAGAGCCAGTAAACCACTCCTACAGAAATCGAGTTTTGCAGAGAGAAGAGGCTCACCATACTATCACTATCGGTCACGCCTCAGCTTTAGACACCAAGAAAATACGAATCACAGTAGCCATCGAGAACCAGCCTTGCCACATGGTAGTCGACTCGGGATCATCCCTCTCGATGGTGTCCTGGAAGACCCTTAAACAACTCATCCCCACGATTCAACGCCAAGATCTCCGCTTCCAAAGACTCATCCTCAAGGACTACCAAGGGAATCGAATCCCCGTCGTTGGTTCCTGCCGAGTCTGAGTCTCCTTCAAGAAGCACACAGCGTACTTACCACTAACTGTCATCGATAGAGACAGGCCTAGCCTACTAGGCCTCCAATGGTTCACGCCACTCGGCATTGAAGTGGCCGGCATAAACCAAGTCAACGGAAGTGACTGGGAGGGAGACCTCCTTCATGAGTTCAGGGACATCTTCGCGGACAGCTTAGGCGAGTACAAGGTGACCCCGATCTCGTTCAGTCTAGATCCAAAGGTAGCTCCCATTCGACTTAAGCCCCGTCGAGTTCCGTTTGCCTTAAAGTCGAAAATCGACGAACAACTTGACAAACTGACAGCTCAGGGGGTGTTAGAGCCCATCCATCACTCCCCTTGGGAAACCCCAATCGTAATGCCCATTAAGCCAGACGGGTCAATCCGAATTTGTGGAAACTACCAGGCCACTTTGAACCACGCTCTGCAGCAGAATGCATATCCAGTGCCAGTGGTGCAGCACCTCCTCTACTCCCTGGGGGGTGGGAACGTCTTCGCTAAATTAGATTTAGCTCAGGCATATCAGCAACTACCTGTTGATGAAAAGATGGCACTGGCACAAATGATTGTGATGCACCGAGGTGCCTTTAAATGTACCCGGCTTCATTTCGGAGTTAGTGTAGCCCTGGGGATTTTTCAGAGCCTTATGGAGAGGTTATTACAAGGGATTAAAGGCGTGGTCCCTTATTTTGATGATGTATTAATTGCGGTCCCTACAAAAAATTTTTTACAGGACCGGTTAAAATTAGTCCTAAAAAAATTCCAAGAGGCCGGTCTTAAAGTAAAGAAAAACAAATGTAAATTGTGTACTGACAGTGTTGAGTTTTTAGGGTACCTAATTGATAGCCAGGGTATTCACCCTACTGAAAGTAAACTAAGGGCGATAAAAAACGCTCCCAGGCCACAAAACAGGGCCGATCTCCAGGCATTCCTAGGCCTCATCAACTTTTATAATGTATTTTTACCGCATAAAGCAACGGTCGCTGAACCGTTACACGGGTTGTTAGATAAGAAAGCAAATTGGTTATGGGGTCACCGAGAAGAACAGGCATTCCGCAACATAAAAAAACTGCTCACTTCTAACTCTGTACTCATGCAGTATAACGAGACTTTGCTGTTAAATATAACATGTGATGCTTCGCCTTTTGGAGTGGGCGCCATTTTGAGCCATGTACTGCCTAATGGGAACGAAGCCCCTGTTGCATATTTTTCAAAGACACTTTCAAAAACTGAGCAAAATTATGGACAAATCGATAAAGAAGCCCTCGCAATTGTGTCAACCATTAAAAGATTCCACGAGTACGTGTATGGCCGGGCTTTTACTATCGTGACTGATCACAAACCATTATTGGGGATAATAGCTGGAGATAAGCCGACTCCCTACATATTATCCCCTAGGATGACTCGATGGTCAGAATTCTTAGCTGCTTATAACTATCAGCTGCAATACCGCCCGGGGAAAGCCATTCCACACGCCGACGCATTGAGCCGAGCACCGCTTCCAGAGACTCTCAACGATCCTGCACCAACGGTAACCACGTTGCAAATTGAGGCACTCAACTCGCTGCCATTAACCGCCCGAGATATTGCGAGAGAAACCAAATGTGACCCCACCTTAGCGCGAGTCCTAAGCTGGGTAGAACGCGGATGGCCATTGGACCAATTATCAGATGACTTCACACCATTCAAGACTCGACAAACTGAGTTGTTCTCCCAAAAAGGCTGTGTCATCTGGGGTGATAGAGTCGTTATCCCAGAACGACTCCAGAAAGCGCTTCTGAGAACCTTGCACGATGGCCACCCTGGCATCGTGCGAATGAAAGCCCTTGCGCGAAGCTACACATGGTGGCTGGGCATTGACAAGCAAATCGAACATTGGGTTAAAGCTTATCCAAAATGCCAGGAAATGAGCAACGCCCCACCTAAAGCCATTCCTACTGAATGGGAGACACCACGCGGACCCTGGTCCCGAATTCACTTGGACTACGCGGGGCCAACCAAAGGCCACACCTTTCTACTAACCATCGACGCCTATTCAAATTGTCTCGAGATTCATTGCATGACGACTACAACCTCCGAGGCAGTCATCAAAACCTTGGAAAGACTATTTGCAACCCACGGACTACCAGACGTCCTGGTATCTGATAATGGGCCCCAATTTACAGCACTGTCGTTCGAGCAGTACCTCGCTGACTGCAGCATTCGACATGCGCTCACCTCACCTGCGCACCCTGTGATCAATGGCAAAGCAGAACGCATGGTACAATTTGTGAAGAAAACCTTACAGAAGGTAGACTACGACAACATTGACGACAAGATCAATCAAATCCTTTTGTTACAACACATCACACCGCATAGCGTCACCAACAAAACTCCCGCCGAACTGCTAATGGGACGAAAACTCTGCTCCCACCTCGACCGGTTACACCCAGCTTACGAACCGCAAAAACCAATAGGATCCAGCGGCCGCTGTCGTGCCTTCCAGGTAGGAGATTTGGTATACGCTAAAAACCTATCGGGCGACCCATTGTGGGTGGAGTGACAGTAGTTCGTGTAACCGGCCCAAGATCCTACCTTGTACAATGCCCTGACAATAGACTATGGAAACGCCATATCGATCAATTACGATCGCGGCTTCTGGCGGGCAGTCCTGAACTCCCCTATGACCAGACTGAGGGGGGGGGGAAGTACGGAAGAAGATGAATTCCAAGGAGAAGAAAACCCGTTCGAAGGGAACGATGGTATAATAGAGACTCAGGAAGTGGAACCAGAGAGGGAAACAGTTGAACCTCAGGGAATTACAGAGAACATGGGCAACGACGGGGAAATGAACTCTGAACCAGAAACAGCCCCACTGCCAAACAACGATCTACCTCAGCGTGATTGCAGCCAAATGACACAGCGAAAATCAAAGAGACTAATAAAACAACCATCCTACCTAAAGGACTATGTAACTGCGCCCTGCAAACAGAAGCCGGGGGAAGGGGTGTTGTGAATGTATAAAGTTTTAATAAAGCGTGAGCTTGGAGTAAAGTGCAGGGTTCTGGCCCTGCACTTCTGATTGGCTGTTAAATGGCCGGATCGGATTGGCCCGCTCCGGGGAATCCGATTGGCCCTTAAACAGAGAGTCCTATTGGTTATGAGAGCTAGCGCTCCTCATTGGTTATTGGTTAATAGTTACGGGGTTTGCCTATATAAGGCGGGTTAAAACTGTTATAGATGCCAGAAGTCACTATGTAAATAAAGAGCTGAAGTTCACTGTTCAGAGGCTTGTCTCCATTCTTTCTCGCCCATGCTCCAAACATAACAGTTAGGGTGTTTTGTGTTAATACAATAAATATCTTTTAAACCTGCCTAAAAATATGCAAGCTCAGTTTACATATAGGTTTGGCTCATTTATTATATTATTGTTAAGTAAACTCTAAGCTGGATCCACACATGCTGTGAAATCAAATCCAAAGAAACTATATTGTCATCCTGCAGTATGTATGAACCCAGGAACGGAACAGAGGAAGATTCTAGGAATATTAAGGAAGCAAAGAAAATGGATATAAAACCTTTTGAGAGCTGCTGAGGAAATTACTAAAGCAAAGTTTCCTCATCAAATGGAATAAGAACTGCTAGGAAAAATAAATTACTGGAGAATTTTTGGACATGGAATACTTTCAGGTAGCTCCAGAATTTAAAGATGCAGAAAAAAATATTTGAGACAAAAACTAATGCAAGGAAAAGGTGTCCCTAAAACAGCTGATTGCAACTGCCTGAACAAAGAATTCTAACAGACAGGATTTGGAGGAATGGATTAGAAATTTCTAGAAAAGAATTGTCCTGGATGGAATGTCGAAAAGAAACAAAGTTTTCTTTCTATGCAAGGGGGATTGGAAAGTTTTCATTCCAATCCCACTTGCATAGGATAAAAATAGAAACTTCTCTTGGAAATCTGCAGGCCAAGAATATAAGCGATCATGTGTTTGCTCAAAACCCTTCTCTTGATTTCTAAAAGGCAAGCAATACAAGATATCAATATTAAAAAAAATCCTAGCTCTTCTATTTTTCCATTTTTGGCACCCTGCAATGTAGGCTTTAAATGGTTCTTGGAGCTGAAACTAGTGCAAATGAATTTTCTACCACCTGCAGATTGCTAATCCTGATTTGACATTGCTATCTTCCTCATAAATGTGTATGTGTATATGTCTCTGTGTATTTTCACTTGATTATTAAGGTCTGTCTGTCTCTCTATATAGTTAGATGTTACTAATTGCATATCTTGATTTGCAATCCATATATTTATTCATATGCTTCCTGCCCGCCAAAAGAGGCTTAAATCAGTTGGTTGCAAAATGGATAACAATTTTGGAAATGTTTATGTAAAGAGCCAGTTTTGAGCTGTTAAAAACAGAAACTCTCCACCATAACATATATTATAATATATAGGTAGTCCTCAACTTACAACCATCCATTTAGTGACTGACTGCACTGAATGATGACTGCACTGAAAATGCAATAATTGGTGCATTGACAATGGTTATCAGATCAAACATCTGCAAGAAGGAAGATAGCTGGTAAATCACACATAGTTAAGAACAGATGACAGAATAATGAACTCATAAGATAAGAAGAGAGACGTCAAAAATTATCAAATCCAACACATTGTAGGGTTCACTATGCCATCCCAGAGAGATGACTGCCCAGCTTCTATTTGAAAAGTCAAGTTGAAGGGAAGAAATCACAGTTATCAACTTATTCCATTGATTGATCTACTTTACAGGCGAGACCTTTTCCTCAGATTTCATTTTTTTTAATGTGTGCCAGGGTGTTCACAGAAAAAAAGTGACATATTAAAAGGTCATATTATCTTATATCTAGTTTTTTCTAGATCCTTGAAGTTTCATCCCATCAGTTCTAGTCTTGCCCTCTACTATATGGAGATGGAACTTGACAGATTTGGACACTGAGCCCTATCTAACAAGATAAAATTCAATGTAGAGAAAAGTAAAGTCCTATACTTAGACAAGAAAAACCAAAAGCATACACATAGACTGGGTGAAACCAGGCTTAATAGCAGTAACTGTGAGAGGGATATTGGAGTCTTAGTGGACAACTAGCTAAATATGAGTCAGCAGTGTGTAGCAGCAGCCAAAAAGCTAATGCAATCCTAAATTGCATTAACAGAGGGATACAATCAAGATGAAGTGAGGTACTAACCACTCTATAAATCCTTATAGTAGTGCCTAGAGTAGTGCATCCAGTTTTGGTCACCATACTATAAAAAATATGTTAAGACTCTAGAAAAAGTACAGAGAAGAGCAACCAGGATGATTAGGGGACTGGAGACTAAAACATATGAAGAATGGTTACAGGAACTGGGCTTGGCTAGTGAAGAGAAGAGAAGGACGAGGGGAGACATGATATCAGTCTTCCAATATCTGAGGGGAAGAAAGGGGTCAAGCTATTTTCCAAAGCACCTGGTCAGACAAGGAATAATGAATGGAAACTGAACAAGAAGAGATTCAACCAGGAAGTAAGGAGAAATTTCCTGACAGGGAGAACAATCAACCGGTGGAAAAAAGTTGCCTTCGGAGGTTGTGGGAGCTTCATCACTTGAGACTTTCAAGAAGAGACTGGACTGCCATTTGTCAGAAATGGTGTTAGGTCTCCTGCTTGGGCGGGGGGGGGGGGGGGTTTGGACTAGATGACCTACAAGGTCCCTTCCATCCCTTTGTTATCTTGTAATCTGGAAGTACTTCAGATATTTGAAGACAGCTATCATAGCCCCTCTCTGCCTTCTCTTCTGCAAGCTAAACCACTCAGATCAAACAGCACTACCAGGTTGTACATCTGGCCTTTCTGTGTGAACCACCAAATCCATCTAGCTTCTGTAGTCTCAGCTGCAGTTTCACTGAGTCTACCATTCAATCCAAGCTGGTCAAGTTTCCATACTTGATACTGGTGGAAAGGGATTGTAGACCTTAGTTTTCAGATAAGTGAATTCAATTTCTCTTAGGCATAAATCTGAGAATTGTGAAAATCCTACCTATTACAGTTCTTAGGAAAATGTCATAAAAGGATATTTGTTTCCCTTGGTGTATAGTCTTTTGGATCTAGTCCATTATCTCAGACGTTATTTTCAAAGCTTTGGCCAATTCACTATCTGATGATTGTCACCATAAAAGCAAGCAACTGTATTAAATACATGGAAAAAATAATTGATCATGTGCACAGGTTCTTAAAGCAGGCTCCTTTGATTCCATTTTATTCATATGAGCATAAAAGAAAAGGATGTCAGGAGATAAAGGGAAATAGATTCCTTAAAGGAGAAAAAGAAAAGTGGTTGTAAAATCTTCTCTTGGTGTCAATTCTGTGACTTTTATGAAATCTTTGAGAAATGATATTAAAATTGGCCTGTCTCAATAATATAGGCTATATATATAGATAATGATAAAAGGTAGTTACAATGTCCAAAATACTTGAATTAATCTCAGCTTTCTGTATGATGGAGAGAGCTGTAAGTCCAGCTTGCCAACTTCTATCAAGTTCTGTTATTAAATTCTTTTTTTTTTTTTTGAAACAAATTTTTATTAATTTTAAAGATAAAACAACATATCATTAACCATTAAATACATAAATACATAAAACCTCTTAACATTATAAATTTTTACAAGTCGAA
Organism: Hydrophis major; assembly: GCA_033807585.1. Lineage (NCBI taxonomy): Eukaryota > Metazoa > Chordata > Lepidosauria > Squamata > Elapidae > Hydrophis > Hydrophis major. Next base: position 9,904,592 of record CM066335.1, on the reverse strand, counting down.
TAAAACATCATTTTTATACCACATAATTCTAATTTATCCCATTTCCATATGGACACATAAATATCTTTCAGCAAATTTCTCATTATTTCTCTTTACTCTTATTCAATTTCATTTCTTTTCTATATTTATCCATTTTATAGTCATCATATTCATTTCTTTCTGGCTTGTTTAAATTATTCTCATCTAACATTCCTCCAAGGTTTTATTGATTCTTTTTTTTTTTATATATAAAAAACAAATTTTGTTAGTTTTACAAAAAACACAATACACAAACATACAAAACACAAAACATAAACAAAACTAAAAGATCTTTTCTGAAGGTTGTCTGTTCCCGGATTAAAACTCTTCACACAGACACAAATTCAAACATCATATTCATCCCATATATCCTTCCATATCTTATTATCATTTTCTTTTTTATATATATATATAAAAACCATTTTTATCAGTTTTATAAAAACAATGCACAAAGAGTCAAGGCATAACAGCTTATAAATTCTTTTCTAGGAAAAAATAATAATAAAAGACCAATAAGACATAACATTTCCAAATTATAATATCAATACTTCATATAGTATTAACTTCATATCTTATCCCTACTTCTCCTTTCCATCCAAATTATTTCTTGTTAATTAAAATTTTATTGCCTTTTATCAATATACAAAATCCAAAAAAAAAGCATATATATCCTTCCATATCTTATTACCATTTTCAACAACATTCTTTGTCTGTTCTATTTCCAATTATCCATTCATCTTTTTTTTTTCTTTTACTATACTTCTCCTGTACACCAATTGGAGTAACATCTATAACTCATTACCCTAACTTAAAAATACTACGTATAGCAATTTTTCTTGGGATTCTGTTTAAAAGATTCTAAGATTACATAATGAATTTTATATTCTAAATACACATATCACAAACCTATGTACCCTCCAGAATCCCTCTTTTAATCTAAATTAAATTCACCCATTATCTCTAAATAAACTTTTTTTCTTTAGGTCTTGCTTCCCCCCATTAAGGCTTCTCCCCCCCCCCTTTCTCTCTTGCTTATTCTTCTCCTTGCCCTTTTTACCCCTTTGCTTTTTCTCCTCGCTTTTCTTGCTCCTTTTCCTTTGCTTTCTAACCTTACCTCCACCTTTTCGCTCATTTTTCTCTCTTTTGGTTGTTTTTATAATTCTTAAAATCCCCTTTTTCTTATCCTTTTTCTCCTCCTCTCCGGAAGGGACCCATTGTTCATCAAAGATGGCTTCTTCTTCCTCTTCTTCCTTGTCCCAGTCCTTCTGCTGCGTAATCAACTTTTCATAAGTACATAACGCCATTTCTAAGAATTGAAACAAAGTGCCCAAAGTATCTTCTTTTTTATATTTTTGATATTCAATCTCTAGTTCATCCACAAACGATGCCATTATGAAAAGGGAAACTTTTTCCAAAACAACCACAAGTATTTTTAATCAAAAACAATCAAAAGCAATTAAAAAAAAAAGTTCCAAAAATTAATACTTTTCTTCCTTCTTCTCTTTCTCTTTCTGGGGTTAATTTTTAATCAAAGAGGTCCAATTACCATATATCTTCCTTTGGGATTCTAGGCAATCTCCTCCTTTTTCAGCTTCTGCTCCAATTTTTTTTTCTCCCTTCCCACTTGCAATGTCAATTTTAAATAATCAGAAATCCATACCTCCAACAAGGGTTTTCCAATTTCTTAAATTTTTCAATGTCCAAAAATCCTTTTGTCTCTTAGCTTCAACTCTCAAAGCAATCCACTTTCAATGTCCAATATATCCAAATATTTCTGCTGTTTCCATGGGGTGGGAGAGTAAAGAAAAAAAAAGTTCCCTTTAACAGCTTCTCCGCCGCTTTTCGCTCTTCTTAGGGATACAATGTATCCTCCAGCAATTCAAACAGCTCAATTCCAGGCAATTTAAAAGATGTTACTTGACCCGGCTCAGACAGAACTTTCACTCTTCACACTTCCTCCAGCACAATCTTACCCGGTTGCTGGCTTCTTCGTGGCGGCCATTGCTGACCGCCGCTCCACCGCCTTGGGAAAAAGGGGTTTTTCCGGAGAAGGGGGGGTCTGCGACACCCCCACCTCCCTATCCGACTCCCCTCTCTCTTCAGCTGTCCCTACAGGGCAGCCATATCCCCCTGACCCATCTGGATCGGGGGTACCTCGACGGCTAGCACAGCAGGAATCGCGAGCTGTCGCGAATTCCTGCTGCCCCGAAGCCACGCGAAACCGGAAACCTGTTATTAAATTCTTTAAAGCTGCCAGTTAATAGCAATTCTACTTCCTGCATTTTGATGTTCACTGAGACTTCTGTTAGTTGTGCTAGCTTAAAATAGCTTATTTACTATAGACTTTCTCCTTATCTTTTACATTTCCTTGAATAACAAAACCACTTAGGAAGTATTGAGTATTCTTTTTTAATTCATTTCTGGTTTTAGAAAATGTGGAGTAGGGTTTGGTTTTTTTTTTTTTTTGGTGATTTATCATATTTTAGAGTTCATGGCACTGTCTTTTTGTGTATTTAAAGTTTAGTTAATACAAGCCTGACAGGAAAGTGGAAGGCAATTTACACTTTTAATGTATTGCAGAACAGCTCTGCCAATTTATTATTTCAACTAATGGAAAGGCACCATTTTTCTGACATATTGACAGACAGAGGCAAATAATGTGCTTTGGTTTTTGTTTTTTTTTCAGAAGACATTCCAATTCCACTCATTGGATATTGGAAAAGACTGGACATAGATTTTTGTCACAGGAAGTTCTTGAAAAAGTGGTGACTAATCTGTTGTAATTAACAGAGCTCTACAGGCCAAGAATAGCCAACCTTTTAAGCCTTATGGATGCACTATGGCAATGGAACAGTGTGCCGTGCCTAAGGCAGAGCAGGGCAATTTCAAATGAAAATTAATTGCATCTAAATATCAATAAATAAAATGAAAAACACCAGTAACATGTTTGCTTCCTAAGCAACTGAAGAAAGATTGATTCCCATACTTGATAATAATTCTACTCTCATTGGACTCTGCTCTTTCCAGAATTCTTGTTGTATGTAGGCAAGGAATTTTCCCAAAGAAAAATGATGCTTCCAAACTGTTTCTGTCTTCTTTATTGTCTTTGAGTGATATTACATTTGTTTTATATTCTATTCTGTTTATTCTTTTTGATATCACTTGAAAAGTTCAATATTAATTGACTCTTTCAGAATGTTTTTCATATGGTGAATTCTAGTTTTTTTTATTGCTATTCCCCCCCTAAAATATTTCAGTTTGTTTTTCGATTGACATGTACAGCTTATATATTATATTAAAATGGAAAACAATCTGAAGTGATTTATCTTGGTCTGATTTTTTTTTCCTCTAAAAAACCTGGCATTTTAACAGACTTTTTATATCCTCTGTATTGTCACAACAAAAGACAATTTTATAGTGAGGTACTGTATGCTGTAGAACAGGGCCCCCCAAACTCCTCTGTTCATCAATCCCCTCTTGAAGTTTCAAATTCTTCTTCAGCCCCCAAATATTTATATGAAAATAATTGAATAAATATTACTTTAATAGTATACAAACAATAATAACCTGTTTACCTGAAAATACGACCTACCCTGAAAGTAGCTTGATTTTTACAAGTGCACCCAATGTAAGCCCTAACCCCCCCCCCAAAATAAGCCCTAATTAAGATCCCACCCCTTACAGAGTGCACAGGTAAAAATTAAGATACGGTGGGGATGGGAGGGTGGAACTGCCTTACTACTTAGCTTTGGAGAGTTGTAGCCAGGCCTCACACCCTCCAACACCTACCTTGTAGCCCATTTCTTCTGCAGCCAGCAAGGCTGGCAAGGCTTTCCTGAAGGCCTCTGCAGCTGATAATAGTGCTCCAGATTGATCTGGAGCTCTATTATCAGCTGCAGAGGCCTTCAGGAAAGTCTTGCCAATTGCAGAAGAAGTTCCTGAAGGCCTCTGACAGCGGAAAGGAGGCCGGGGTGGAAGCGCACAATTGAGGTTAATGAGAGGATGACATCCCCCGAAAATAAGATCTGGTGCCTTTTGGGTGGCAAAATAAATATAAGATAGGGTCTTAATTTCGAGAAAACACAGTAATAATTGGAAAGAATAAAATGTGGATAATTTAAGTGACAAGGAAAGACAAAGAACTGGAGAAAATCACAAAGTATCAAATCTTTCTGAAGATTTCAAATCTTCAATCTGAAAATTTGAGGTTGAAAGATTATAACACAAACTGTCCTTGGTGGTTCCAATGATTACTGGCACTATGCCACAGTTTTTTTAAAAAAAAATCTTGGACAGGACTTTACATTGACCAAAGTTCCACCTGACAGTTACAAAAGGCTTACTTGGATCCTCACATATACTATGCTGATACATTAACTCATCCGAGATTTTTTGGGAAAAACACTATGTGTATGAAGCCAACTCTAGCTGCCAACTCTGGCAGCTGTGATTTCACATTGATATTCATAATAATAAAAGCATCGACCCCTTGGATAGGGCCACTGATGTGTTCAGCAGTTTCTGACCAATTATGGAGAACTGATGGCAGAAATTTTGAGTAGTTTGGAGAACCAGTGGTAACCTTCCCTCAGGAGTGGGGAGGGAATGGAGATTTTACAGTATCTTACATATTGGCAAAAAAAAATCAGAAAATAAATTACAAGCTGAGTAGTCAAGACCTTGTCGATGATCCAAACTCTGTCAAGGACCTTGGAGTACTCATCTCTAATGACCTTAATGCTAGAGCCCACTGTAACTATATAGCCAAAAAGGCATTAAGAGTTGTTAATCTAATCCTATGTAGCTTCTTTGGTAATATCACACTACTAACTAGAGCATACAAAACATTTGCTAGACCAATACTCAAATACAGCTCATCAGTCTGGAACCCGCATTATGTATCTGAAGAAAGTTGAGAAAGTCCAAAAATATTTCACAAGAAGAGTTCTCCACTCCTCTACTAGTTGCAGAATACCTTATGCCATCAGACTTGAAATTCTAAACCTAGAAAGCCTAGAACTACATCGCCTTCAGTCTGATCTAAGTATAGTATATAAAATTATACATTGCAATGTCCTACCTGTTAATGAATACTTCAGCTTCAACCATAACAATACAAGAACACACAATAGATATAAACTCAAGGTAAACCGTACCAAATTTGATTGCAGGAAATGCAACTTTAGCAACAGAGTGGTCACATCTGGAATACTCTACCTGAGTCTGTGGTTTCTGGCCCAAACCCCAAAAACTTTAACCTTAGACTGTCTACTATTGACCTCACCTCTTTCCTAAGAGGTCTGTAGGGCGCGTGCATAAGTGCACCAATATGCCTACCGTCCCTGTCCTATTGTTTCTTTTTATTTTTCTTGTATGTATCCATTTCATGTATTCATAACTATGTTTATACTTATACCTGTTATCTTATAATCGCTTGACAAAATAAGTAAAATAAAATAAATAAAGTATCCTTCCCCTTCCATGCCCACCAAGCCACACCCACCAAGTCATGCCCACAGAACCGGAAGTAAAAAAAATTGATCCCCACTGCTGCACTGAACCTTGGGGGGCCAACATTGACCACTTTGGAGAACCATGTTCTAGAAAAATGAAAATGTTAATAAAAATAGTACTGGACCCCTTTTGACGCATTAATTTTGAAATGCAAAATGATGACTTTGTCCTGCTTGGCAATATCATAAATTGCAAACTACATGTAACAGAGCATCAGTGTCTATAGCATAACCAACCACATGGGGAAAAAATTCACACCTGATGATCTCTATGAATGGATTCCTAAACTGCATGTCTATGGAGATTCTCATTCATCCAGGTGCTGATTGTCTCAAAGGTGCTTTTTCAAGAGGCAACTGGACTTTCTGTTTTTGCCTTTGAAAACGTTTCTTGAAAAAGCACCTTCCCAATTCATGTAAAGCAACAAATGTATTTGTTTGGTTTTGTGCTTTATTACATCGTTTCAACCCTGTTGTTTGGTTTGGGGTATGTTTCAATCCCCAAATCCACATATGAGAGCATGTTGAATTTACGTTGACTAATTTTGCATTTTCTAAGGAAGAAAAGAACTGAAACTTAATTACAATTTATTTATTTTTCTGACTTTTACAATAAGGTTTGCCACTAAAAAAAGCATAAAGGAAAAGTCAGTACAAAAACACAGATATTAGTGAAGATAATACACGCAAACATACACAGTCAGGCACAAAAAAATCTGGTCCACGTGTCAGGTTGAATTCAACTGATTTATCACTAGTTTAATCAGTAGAATTACTTGCCTTCAGAAGTTGTGGGTGCTCTGAAAAACTGAATGTTTTTAAGGACAACTATTTGCCTGAAATGATACAGAGTTTCTTGCCTGAGTAGAGAGTGGGATTGGTCCCTTCCAATTCTCTTATTCAGTTACTCATGCCTGTGCATAGGGATATTCTCAATGAACGGTTAGCACCTGCTGGAGTTAAAGGGTCAATGGAATTCAAGGAGGTTGGACTTAGTTCTCTTGTGCCTATGTAGGGATTCGAGGCTGATCCTTCTTTTAACTCTACCCCCAAGGTTCTGCCACTCCTTCTCCAAACATACATCTCTTAAGGTAAAATGTTTGAGAAAAACTAGGTATGCAAGATCACCTCACAAAAATGAAATGCTTATGTTGGGAGCAATGCATACCAAATAGCATACAAATTTGTCATAAACTAAATAATAATAATAATAATAATAATAAAAAAAACAACCACAAGAACTTCTGTTATGCAAATTGTACCATAGCATGGCACTTAAATCCATATGTATATATATAAAAATTCTGAGAACTAAAAGACCATTCTCCCAAAAGGGTTGTTAATCTAGTTGAGCTACATAGCACTTCAACCTAACATCTTTTTTTAAAAAAATAGCCCATAGGGATGCTAATATTTAGCTAGTTTATTGGTATTCTGACTTATTAATGACTGCTTGTTAAAGCCTGGTAGAGATAGCCAAATATAGCCTAAAATCAATTCAGTCTCACATTACTAAGGATCATAACAAATCATTTAATAATGAGTAATATATTACCCAAAATGAACCCTAAGGTTAAATGTTAAAATGAAGCAAATGATAAGTATATAAACACATTAACGGGAGACTATTATAAAGACAAAAAGCATAATGCATTCCAGATAAAAGCACACTATGTGTTTTCAATGAACTTTGTGCTATGGTTTCACATGCCATCTAAAAATAAAGTGGGCAGTATACTAGCTGCATGTTTGAAGCTGCATTTCAGTCCCAAAGAACTCTCACAACCAAAGAACTGGTTGTTAATGTAAGTGCAGCCCACCTCTAGATTAGAGGTAGTGTTGTGCTTCTCCTGATGTAATTAATATCATGGTTCATGTTTTGGTCACCATACTATAAACAAGATGTTGAGGCTCTGGAAAAAGTATAGAGAACTATTGGGGACTGGAGACTAAAGCATATGAAGAATGGTTGCAGGAACTAGGCATGGGTAGTCTAGTGAGGAGAAGGACCAGGGGAGACAGGATAGCAGTCTTCCAATATTTGAGGGGCTGCCACAGAGAGCAGGGGGATCAAGCTATTTTCCAAAGCACCCAAAGGCCAGACAAGGAATAATGGATGGAAACTGAACAAGGAGAGATTCAACCTGGAAATAAGGGGAAATTTTCTGACAGTGAGAACCATCAACCAGTGGAACAGAAGTTGCCTTCAGAAGTTGTGGGAGCTTCATTACTTGAGTCTTTCAACAAGAGAGTGGACTGCAAGAAGAGACTGGACTGCCATCTGTCAGAAATAGTGTAGGGTCTTCTGCTTGGGTGGGACATTCAACTAGATGACTTACAAGGTCCCTTCCAACTCTTTTCACCTATATCTGGTGGATGAGGATGTCCCTGACAGGATGGCTTCTCAATTTCCTTTCAGCTCTGTCTGCAGGGAGCAAGGCGGAAATATTTTGAACTGGTAAAAGACAACTTCCTGTATCCTTCTTAAAGAGACAGACTTCTGCTCAAGCAGTTTCTCTGAGATCCCAGAGAAGGCTGTGGCAACTGCCTCCCAAATGAAACCTGAAAACCAGTTTGTTCTTTCAAACTGATCACCATCAGAGCCAACTGCTTTTTGTGTAACAAATTGGGCTGCCTTTAGAACTCATTACCTCTCTTGAAAGCATTGTGCAGCTCAGCCAAGCAGATGTTTCCTGACCAAAAATTCAGCCCAGACCTATTTATTTAAAATTAGCATATCTCATTAACTGTATCAAGAATGCCAGCTTAATTCATCTTTGAATGAACAGCCTTTACAAACATGCCTTCAAAGGAAGGCATTTTCAAAAGAGAACATTCCACCTTTTCCTTTTCCAAACCATTACAAAATAAAATTTAAAAAAATTAAGTGGTTCCTCAAATCTGAAAGCATATTCAGTCATGTTTGTCAAGTTAGTAGAACTGGAAGGCTGATTTCAACCTCCAGAAAGTCTATTAGTGAATGTAGCCAGGATTTTTTCTCTCTGCTTTCTATCTAGCAGGAGGCGAAATGCAGCATGATATGCGAATACGTCATTGGCAGCGCATTTGCATCACACATTAACCTTGGTTAGTTTTAATTTGAGTTTGAATTGACCAAATGTTTTAATTTTTACAACCCAGTCAACAGTAAACTAACCACACTCAGCGAATTCTCACAATGCACTGCTATGGTAACATAAGCAAGTCAAACTCCCAGCCCATGGGCTGGATGCGTCATGCGTTGGCCATGCCCATGTTTGGTTAAGCAAAGGAGGAAAAAAGTCCCAGTACATAATATGACTCCACCATGTGCGTTTGACATCCCTGACTTTAGCCAAACCTAAAACCAAGCAAGAACATTTATCAAATTGCAAAAGAGTAGGAGAATAGGAGACTAAGAGTAGGAGAATTGAGGGAGCTTCTTGAATGAGAAGCAAAATGTTTTCAAGGAAAAACAAAATCCAGCTGCCTTTTGAAAAAGCGGTTTTGGGTCAACCATGACCTGGTTTAGTAGAATATTTCCAGTGGAATCAGTGAAAAGAATAAGGCCAACCAATTCTCCTTGTAGTAACATGAATGGTAACAGCAACAATCTAATTTTGGCAATGCAGCATCAACAGCGTCAACATAATTCTCAATAACCTTCTGTTCACCACCTCTAGATATGCCCATATCAAAAATTACTAGTTACCATCTCCCAGAATCAAATGCCCTTCCTCTAAAAACTTCACTCCTCCATTATCATTGGATGTTGATTTACTGTCTGCCCCAAATGAAACTTAAGTCTTCATTGGCATAACTTCTCTCTCTCTCTCTCTTTGTGTGTGTGTGTGTGTGTGTGTGTGTGTGTGTGTGTGTGTGTATATATATATATATATATATATATATATATATATATATATATATATGTTTTCTTAAGATTTCGCGGGTATTCAGCTTTGTTCAGGTATTTTCTCACGTCATTATAGTTGTGCTTTCAAAGTTGTAGCAACGTTTTTGGCAGAATCTCATCTGCCATCATCAGGCTTCTGTATTGTGTTCGTCTGTGAGTCAGACTTTGTCTGTGAGTCAGACAGGGTTTTGGTGCCATTGAAGTCGATGCTATGACCTGTTGCTTTCATGTGTTGGACTAGTGAGGAAGTGATCCAGCTTTTTTACTGCCTTTTTGGATGAACCGCCTGGATGGTCAAAAAATGCAGTAAAAAAGCTGGAACACACTTCCTCACTAGTCCAACACACTAGTCCAACACAGGTCATAGCATCGACTTCAATGGCACCAAAACCCCAGCCACTATAGAAAACCCCAGCTACAGAATCATCAGAGAAGCCATAGAGATTGAAAAAAGACCTGAAAGCATGAATAGAAGAGATGATTCCACCAGACTGTCACTTATTTGGAAGCCTGCACTCACAAACAAAAAAATCTCCACACCACAAGCCAGGCAAACACCTGGGCACAAACAGACCCCCCCCCGATACCTCCAGCTCAAACACACCCCAACCAGGCACCCAGATGAAACCTAGCTTCCTAATAAACGATCGCCGTCCATTTACTTGGAGCCAAGCTGCACTAAAAGCCTCCAATACAGGAACACAATGTTGCCAGCCAATCAAGACAAAAAAAGCCACAAAACAGACAGAAGATATTAGAAACAACAATCAAGCAGAACACAGCAAACTCCAGGACCAATAAACACAGACCAAGACTTCCAACCAATCAGGATGAAGAAAAAACCATTCTGGCACAGCAGTAGGCTAGCTCCAAATTTACATTTTAAGAAAACACAGATAGATAGATAGATAGATAGATAGATAGATAGATAGATAGATAGATAGATATAGACATTTTTCAGTAATTGTGATTGTTATTGTTGTGAATGAATAATACCAATAAAGTTATCTTGAGCTTGAAGTCAAGTGCAGGGTTCTGGCCCTGCACTTCTGATTGGCTGTTAATGGCAGGATCGGATTGGTCCGTTCAGGAGCATCTGATTGGCCATTAACAAGCCATTCCCATTGGTTAATGGAGCTAGCGCTCCAGGTTTGCTATTGGTTGAATAGTTAATAAGTTGCCTATATAAGGAAGCCTATAGCAGCCCTCCAGTTTGAGCTGTCATAATATGTAAATAAAGAGTTTGAAGTTCACTGTTCTACCGGCTCGTCTCCATCATTCGCACCCATGCTTCAGACTTAACATTGGCAACGAGGATGGGATTGGATGACATCCGAGCCAACTAAGACAACTAAGCACGTGGCTGAAGCGCACAACGGCGGAACCATGTCCGGCAGTGTAGTACCACCCACTCCGTTTGATCCAGCTCAAGAGGACTGGGAGTCCTACATGGATCGTTTTCAAATGTTTTTGGAAACGAATAATCTGAAGGATGCCACAACCGTGAAGAAATGGGCAGTATTCCTAACGCACTGCGGCCCGATGGTATTCAAAATGGCCAGGGCATTAGCAAAACCGGCTGAAGTGAAGGCCATGGACTGGGACGTCCTCGAACCGTTGCTAAGGGCCCACTATGCACCAAACGTTCCAATGCTCGTGAGACGACACAAGTTCTATCAAAGGAACCAGCGGAAAGGAGAAAGTGTCGCCGATTTCGTTGCAGACCTCCGGAACTTGGGAGGCCTTTGCGATTTCACCGACCTAGAAGAAGCCTTGAGAGACCGAGTAGTCCTCGGGCTAGACGCTCTAAACGTACAGAGAAAAATAATGGCAAAGGGCGACATCACCCTTAAAGACACCATAGCTGAAGCTATAGCAGCGGAGGCGACCAAGAAGTCGGCTGCCCAACTATGCTGAAATCACGCTCCAGCACACCCACTGGCCGGCGAAGTTTCACCTAATGCAGAAGGGCAGCTGAAGATGGCCCATCATGAGGACCTCTCTTCGTCGTCAGACAGCGACGAAGAAGAGGTCCATCGCCTGCGGTCCGATCGGGACCGATACCCGAAGTCCCAGCAACCATGCGCTGGCTGCGGGGCCAACCATTACCGCTCCGATTGCAAATTCCGCGACGCGCTCTGCCATGAGTGCGGGAAACGAGGCCACATCGGACGGGTCTGCAGAAGCCTCCTCGGACCCAGCCAGACCTCGAAAGGAACCAATCTCCGCCAATCGACAGGGAATTGCCCTGTAAGGCGAGAACCAGTAAACCACTCCTACAGAAACCAACCCGTGAATCGTCTAGCGAGACGGGAAGAGGCCCACCAAACACTCACTATTGGCCATGCCTCTTCGCTAGACGCTAAGAAAATTTGAGTCAACGTAAACATTGAAAATCGGCCTTGCCAAATGGAAGTTGACTCGGGATCGTCTCTTTCAATGGTCTCATGGAAGACCCTCAAGCAACTCATCCCCACTATCCGGCACCAAGACCTTCAATTCCAACGGCTCCTGGTGAAGGACTACCAGGGGAACCGAATTCAAGTCTCAGGATCCAGTCAAATCCGGGTTGCATTCAAGAACCGCATGGCATACTTACCCCTGACGATAATCGATAAGGACCGGCCTAGTCTGTTAGGCCTGCAATAGTTCGCACCACTCGGCATTGAAGTGGCAGGCATTAACCGAATCGGCGGCAGTGACTGGGAGGAAGACCTCGCCCATGAATTCAGGAACGTCTTCGAGGAAAAGCTAGGTGAGTACAAGGGGACCCCGATATCCTTTAGCCTTAATCCAAAGATAGCTCTCATCCACCTTAAGCCTCGTCGAGTTCCATTTGCTCTAAAACCGAAAATTGATGAGCAGCTTGATAAGTTGATTGCCCAGGGAGTCTTAAAGCCAACTGACCACTCCCCATGGGAAACGCCGATTGTGAAACCAATTAAGCCGGACGGCTCAATTAGAATTTGTGGGGACTACCGAGCCACCCTAAACCACACCCTGCACCAATGATGACAGCGTTGCAGATCGAGACACTCCACACGCCGCCATTAACTGCCATGACATCGTGAGAGAAACAAAACGTGACCCCATCTTGGCGTGAGTCCTCAGTTGGGTGGAATGCGGATGGCCATTGGACCAAATACCAGACGACTTCGCACCATTCAAAATTCGTCAAACAGAGTTGTTCTCACAGAAGGGCTGTGTCATCTGGGGCGATAGAGTCGTTATCCCAGAACGACTCCAACAGACATTGCTAAGAACCTTGCATGATGGCCACCCTGGCATCGTGCACATAAAGGGCCTCGCACAAAGCTACGCGTGGTGGCCAGGCATCGACAGACAAATCGAATCGTGGGTTAAAACTTGCAAGAGATGCCAAGAAGTAAGCAACGCTCCACCAAAGGCAACCCCAACTGAATGGGAGACGCCGTGGGGACCCTGGTCCCGCATCCATCTGGACTTTGCTGGGCCAACCAAAGGCCACACGTTTTTGCTAACCGTCGACGCTTACTCGAATTGGCTCGAGATTCACCGAATGAGCAACACGACCACTGACGCAGTCATCAAAAGACTGGAAAGACTTTTTGCAACCCACGGATTACCAGACGTTCTGGTATCCGACAACGGGCCCCAATTTACCGTACTGTCTTTTGAGCAGTACCTGGCTGACTGCGGTATTCAACATGCGCTCACTTCGCCTGTGCACCCTGCTGCCAACGGTAGGGCTGAGTGCATGGTACAATTCGTCAAAAAGACTCTCCAAAAGATAGACTACGACAACATCGATGAGAAAATCAACCGGATCCTTTTCCTGCAGCACATCACACCTCACAGCGTCACCAACAAAACTCCCGTCGAGCTGCTAATGGGACAAAAGCTCCACTCCCACCTCGATTGGTTACACCCAGCCTACGAACCTGAAAAGCCACTCGGATCCAGCGGCCAATGCCGTACCTTCCAGGTAGGCGATTTAGTATTTGCTAAAAACTTATCGGGCGATCCGTTGTGGGTAGAGGCGACCGTAATCCACGTAACCAGCCCAAGATCATACCTCGTTCAGTGCCCTGATGACAGACTTTGGAAGCGCCACATCGATCAACTACGACCGCGGCTACCGTCTCGTACTTCCGAACTCCCTTATGACCAAACTGAGGGGGGGGGGAGATACAGAGGAAAGCAAATTACAATTAGAGGAAAAACTTTTCGAAGAGACTGATAATGGAACTGAAATGCAGGAGCAGGAACCAGGTTTTGGAGTGAGTTCACCTCAGGGAGTGGCTAGTGATATTGCTGACGATGGGAACGTGAACTCGGAACCAGAACTCGGAACCCTTACCGTTAAACAATGATCTACCTCAGCAGAAGTGCAGCCAACCACCAGGCACTTTGCGAAAATCGAAAAGACTAATAAAACAGCCGTCCTACCTGAAGGACTATGTAACCGCGCCCCGTGGGCAGAAGCTGGGGGAAAGGGGTGTTGTGAATGAATAATACCAATAAAGTTATCTTGAGCTTGAATTCTAGTGCAGGGTTCTGGCCCTGCACTTCTGATTGGCTGTTAATGGCAGGATCGGATTGGTCCATTCAGGAGCATCTGATTGGCCATTAACAGGCCATTCCCATTGGTTAACGGAGCTAGCGCTCCAGGTTTGCTATTGGTTGAATAGTTAATAAGTTGCCAATATAAGGAAGGCTTTAGCAGCCCTCCAGTTTGAGCTGTCACAAGATGTAAATAAAGAGTTTGAAGTTCACTGTTCTACCGGCTCGTCTCCATCATTCGCACCCATGCTCCAAACTTAACAGTTATGATATGTACAGAATAACCCTTGAGTAACAAGGATATGCACATGGAAATGTTTATGAGAGTAGTTATGAATAATTATTCAGCTACACATAGATACACTAAATTGAATTAAAGTTTACTTTAAGAAATAGCACAGTCCAATAAATGGTGCAGGTCATATACGTTTAATCATCCAAAGAATATCCAATTACAAAGTCTTCTTACCAGTTGCCTTTGTCATTTACAGTAAACAAAGATATCAAAATATAATACAACAGAGAACCTTAGATAGCAACAGAATATCAGAGAGACAGAATATCAGAGAGCAAGCTATGATCTCTAGCTCCCTCTTATGGTAATTTGTAATATAATCAACCAATTGGAATATAGTATAAATCAATGTAGTGCTTTTGTCTTAAAGCTACAAACATACATTGTTGGTTTATATATTGCCAACCCAACTAACTGGTGTACAGATTTCTAACAGTGATTAACTCAATTACTGTCATATCTGGTTGTTGGTAATGAATATGTTAACTGCTGGCCCATTACCCTGTCACCTACTGTTGTAGTTATCTAAAGATCTTCTAGAATGGACCTGAAAGGACCTCCAAGCAAACATAACAGTTCTATCTCTGAGTTGTGGTCTTTAACAAGAGTAATGTCAAATCCTTGAATGGAAATCTCTAATTTAGTTGAATTATGCTGATGTATTTTGTCCCACTCTGCCTATGGAATTTCCTGATTGGTTCAGATCAGTGGTACAGCTGAGGAAGGAAAATGTCTTGCTACACTGTTGTTCCTGCAATATTCAAATGGATATTTTTAAAAAGTCAGTTTCTATCTGTTTGCACTCTATTCCTGCCCTTCTTTTCCTTTCAAGATTAGTTTTCATTCCCTTTTCAACCAGATTTGTGTGATGTAGTGGTACACAACTAACTTTCGTTTCCTAAAGAGCAGATGGAATTAACATGATTGCTGAAAATAGTGATCTGGCTTTACAGCTCTCCTTAATCATGCAATGCAAAACTGCTTTGATGATGTATTTTTGTGGCATGTAATTCAATCCACATTATCTGAGCGTAGTGCTATGCAGGTGAAGGAAATAAATGCTGAGGGCTTGGGTATGTGGTTGCCACACTCAAGGGAAGGCAAAGTAAAAATGTGTAAAGAATGTGTAAGATCTAAGTGGTTGCTTTTATATTCTGGCCAGATCCACAACTGATTTTTGTTGTTGTCTCTGGCTGTAACACCATACATCATTGTGGAAGTAGAAATTAGAATTTAGTAATGAAACACCACATTGCAACCTGGGATGCCCTGTTGAATAAATTGAAAGGGGATTGGAAACTAAGCTGAGTAAATTTGTCCTTCCAAAGATCAGATGGAGGAGTGGCAGGCCAACTTCACTGTAAACATAGTGTACAGAAATATGAAAAATGAATTTAAGATTAAGGAAGGCAGATTCCCCAGCCAGCAAGAACTTGTGGTCTTCCTGTTTCTAGCCTGACACTAGATCAAACTTTATGGTGGCTGGGGAATTCTGGGAGTTGAAGTCCACAAGTCTTAAAAGTTTCCAAGTTTGGACAACCCTGCTCTAGAGGAAGGAGTACCACTGCAAGACCATGCCTCATTCCTAATTCCCTAAACCAGTCCAGAAGAATACTACCCTTGATGGTTTTGAAGATCACTGAAAGATCAACAAAGATCAGGGTGGATGGACTTCTACCATTCTAACACTTCCACAGGTCACCCAGTACAGCCGACACTTCTCAATTTGTAGGGAGATAACATATATGAGAACATACTTTAAGCTTGAGAAGAAAACAAGCAAAGCTCAGACTGGTTTGCCCTAATTCACTGAGGAGGTATAAGATGAAGGAAAGGTAAAACACAGCTTGGCTGACAACTTAAGATATATGTAAATATAGTCACAATCAAAAGTGTGGGTTTCCTGCTCAGCCTATATTGAAGGGTTGCTATTTGATTAAGACTTGGTGGTCTTCAAGAGTAGCCCCACAAAAAGTGAATAACAGAAATTTATACAGATGACAAGACCAGGAGATAACATTTCCAATGTCCTTTGTCCTGGCTAAGCCACAACTGGATAAATAATCTGAGAATGAAAGATACATGGTCGGAAGAAATCTGGACTGTGCCAAGTAAGCATTAATTAGCCGAAAGTTTAATTTTAAATAGAATTTATGCTTAAAATCTGTGACAAGATAGAAATATATTCAAAAGTTACAATAACAATGTGTCATTAAAAGTATGGAAGGATTATCCACCTGCTACCAATTAAAGCTGTGCTGAAGGAATGGCTGATTATATTAATTTTACCCTAGTGCTAATTGGCACTAATCTTCAGCATGTGGTATCTGTCGTTTGCTCTTGTATGAATCCCTCATCAGTCTTTGCCAGATTTTTTTTAATACACCATTGCAGGAATGGTCTGCACACAAGTTTGCAGCAAATGTCAACAGAAGCATTAGGAAAATACATGAGCATTTTTAACAGTTTGTTTATTGTGGACAGCGTTATTTTGGAGGTAAACACCAATTAATCTATTCTGTTTATTACCTACTCAGATTTAGAATCAGATCACGAGGCAGATGTTCACATCCCCAAATGTTCAGTAGTTGGCTTCTTCTTTTTTGCAAGCATGCAATTTTTCCAAAGCCAACTGAAATACAAAATAAGGGTCAACATATTACTGCAGATGTTGCTGATGACAAACATCCTGGATGCTACATCAATAATCTTTGGTAGTGCTCCAAGAACTTCTCAAATATTCAATACTAAATAGAATATCTTAAAACAAATATTGCCTATATTGAGGTGAAGCTAGAGCACTTCTCAGCCTTTCTGAAATGGTATGTGCTAAAGACATTGGCAGATGGGGTGAAGACTTGCAAGATTGTGTTAATGTAGCTTTATGATAGGATAGAATTAGCTCACCTGGTTGCATTTCCTGTCTGGTCTACCTGGTAACCTCAGTCTTAAGTGAGAATCTAGGGAGAGGCCCTTGTGGGCTTCCTGCTCCACCCACAGTTCAGTTCTGGGCTCTTATCTGATTGTTCCTAGGTCACATCTCTTCATCCTGTCTCCCAAGTTCTTTCTCACATATCTTTACACTTTCTCACCTGATGCTTCAGTGTCTTGAGCTTCAATTAATCCTTTCATTATATTTCTAGCCAGTTGGAAGACTGGAAGCAAGCAAGAAGAACTCTTGATAGCAGTTTTCCAATATTTAAGGGGCTGCCACAAAGAAGAGGGGGGTCAATCTATTCTCCAAAACAACTAAAGGCAGCACAAGAAACAATGGATAAAAACTAATCATAGAGAGAACCAACCTAAATAAATTTCATGACAGTGAGAACAATTAATCAGTGGAATGACTTGCCTTCAGAAGTTGTGAGTGCTACACTACTGGGGGGTTTTAAGAAGAGATTGAACAACCATTTGTCTAAAATGGCATAGTCTCCTGCTTGAACAGGGGTTGGATTAGAATATCTCCAAGGTGTCAACGTTCCAGAAAAACAAACTCTAACACCACAGCTCCAAGACAGGCATTTTCTCAAAGTTCCATTTTATTAGAATTGTCATACTGGCACATCTGGGAAAACCCAAATGTGAGAATTCAAAATCAAAGATCCATTCCTTGCACCTACCAATCTATCACATGGTCCAGTCACCATCCATCCCAACTGGAGACAATCCTCTAATCACTCCCCAACCTGGAGCAGGATGACATGACCTTGACTGAGAAGAAAAATGCTATTATGTCGAACTTCATATACTCTATGAAACCCCTCCTCCCAATTTCCCAGGTACTGGAATGTAGTAGCATGGAAGCTTCTGGTGCTAATATGGTTTCCAAGGATGATACAAGGTTTTTTTCAACTCTCTTTTTCTGTAATTTAATTGGCCAGCTGCATCAACCATGTAAATGAGAAATGATAGCTGTTTTTAATGGAGACAATGGTAAGAAAAAGAGAAAGCCACACATGTTGGTTTCTCACTTGCCTGCTTCTTTGGACCATTGTGAAGGTCTTTTTAAGAATCATTTGAAGTTGATTGGAATTGCTTAATAATGTGTTTTAATGGAGAGGAAATTGGGCCATAAACCTCAGTAACCCCAAAGGATCCTGGATGAGCTCAAGAAAGCATCTGCTTTACAATATTTGTCTATTATGGTTCATCGGAGTCAGCCAGATGTTCAGACTGGATTTGGCACTTTTTTCCACTTACCAAGCCCTGGAATAGGTAGATATGGATGTTTGAATAAAACTCCAAGCACAAATAAACAACAAACCCAAAACATCAAACAAAGGAGACCATTAACTAGTAATTAAAAGTTATTAAGATTCAAATCCTTTGGTCATTTATTCTTATAATTTTAATTAACTTTATTATCAGAGCACAAAGTGTGCAATGAGGTTATAAAGCAGAGATGTCAAATTTGCTGCCCATGGGCCAGATGCATCATGCGCTGGCCACCCCCATTTTAATGAAGGGGAAAAAGTCATGATATGTCACGTGATGACAACATGATGGCATGAGTTTGACACCCCTGTTATAAAGGATGAATGGTATAACCTTCTCTCTTACAACCAATAAATAAATCCTGGAGATCAAATAAAGTGCATATAAACTGAGACATATTGCAAAGTTCATATTATTTGAGCTATGATGTCATGATGAACTCCTTTTGTCTCTTGCAATTAGTAATCATTGCATATTCCTTGCCTGGAAAAAGAAACCTTCTATACTTTCTTGCATCAGTTCATTTCCAGGCCTTTTGTGGATCTGGACTTGCTGTATTTGGATATTAGCCAAACTCAAATAAAAAAGTCTCTTGGCTATGGGGAAACATAAAGCAAGTTCTTGCATTCATTAAGACTGTGCTGCTTTTCCTGTGAGGGCAATGAAACTGGAGCCAACAGAATTAACACTGCCTGTCCTGAATCGATAAGAATGTCAAGATGGCCTTATATTTAGCTCTAGTCAAAACCATAATGAAAATATAGCCATTTATGGATTTTGTTGAATTTAATCGCAGCCGCATGCGAATGTTGGTGGTGGGTGTGTAAGCATTGGTACCTTCTCCTCAATGGTGCATTCCTCACCTGAAGCCCATACATTGTACTCTCAGAGAGCATGGTTTTATGCTTCCAATCTGCAAGGAAAACTTTGAGAAGAATGTCTATGGAGATTCTCAGTCATCCAGGTCATGGTTGTCCCAAAAGGGCTTTTTCAAAAGGCAACTGGACTTTCTATGTTTTGCTTGAAAACATTTTGCTTCTCATCCAAGAAACTTCTTCGGATCTGACTGAATGGTTCTGACCATTTGCTTGGATGAGTAGTGAAGCATCTTCAAGAAAAAGCAAAGGAACTCTAGTTGCCTTTTGAAAAAGCACCCTTGGGACATCTTTGAGAAGAAGGAAAGTACAAGAAAACTTCCAAGATGTTCCAAGGGCAGGATTTTCTGTGATGTAGCCCCTTATTATCTCAAGAACCATCTTTTATTCAAAGATACTGATGTCCATCTTGTGGCACACAAATCTGAGTTGGCTAACCATAATGATAAAAATAAACAATAAAAACAAGGTAGCAAAAACCCAGAAAAACCAGACATGCAATTTACCAACTACATCCCTTCATCTATGCCAGCAAACTGGAGGTAGAAACTTACAAAGTATTTTTTGACTTACAACTGATCACTTAGCTTACAATTAACTCCCCAAATACTTATGATATAGATTTGAAGTTCAACAATCATCCATCCAATGGTCACTGGATTGCATGTTGGTTACTTGGAGTTGCATGTATGGGCATTTGTAGTATCCTGTGATCATATATGATCATAATTTATAGGGAGTTGGTTGTTTTTTTTTTTTTTTTAACTTGAAATCGGTGTTTACTCCTGATTTGTGGTTAAAAAAAAAGCCCAATTATGCCAATCATTTAACAGCCACAGGAAAAAGGTGACAAAATTGAATTGGTTATCTAATGACCTGCTTAATGACTGGCATGATGTACAATCATAATTCCAGAGTTGTAAATGAAAGATTATCTATACTCATCTTAAAGTAGCCAAGTTTGAAATACATTGATCTCTACAATTCTTTTGTTTTTGCAAGTTCGTTGACTTTTCCCCTTTCTGCTATGTGTATCCAAGACTGGAACAAATGTGCACTGTTATCATGATGTTCCATTTCTGATGATATGGCGACTCCTTGCGATCTCTCATTTCAGTTAAATCCCAAAGGAAGACAGCTTGACAAAACACATTAAAACACACACACACAAACAGGAGAATATGTGACATCAGTATTGAAAATCAATGAAGAAATTCCTCCTGGAGGCCTTTTTTGGATAATGATATGAGTCTGTCTGGGAAGGTAAAAAAATGGCAAGGTATTTCTTCTGTCTCCACCATCTTACAGTGAGAAAACCCAGAAACTATTCCCAAAGGAACATCTAAAGGGAGTGTTAAAGTAACCTCAGAATGACAAACCTAAGCAAGTCCCTCTTTTTGGGGGGAAGAAAGCCAACAAGAATCTACAGGCCATTTTTACCTCTTCAACTCTTGCACTTCCATTATTACATCCCAAAATTGATCTCACTAGGAGCATAACACACCAGTTATTTTTGGTCAGCATCCATCCTTCCATCTCAACTTAAATTCAGCAAACATTATCAGATTGCCCGTTGGTTCCATTAGAAAGGGTTTAGAACACCTAATGCTATCAAGGTCATTTTTTTTTTTTTTACATCTATTCAGGTGTGCAGGGATGGCTACCTCGTGGTTTATCAGGTCCTGTGAGGCTGTCAAATTCAGAAAACAAGAATGACTCAATTTCTGGAAAAAATGTTTTATTGCTATAATGGAACAGAATCTGGAAAGTCTGTCAGAGCAACCCATCCCTAGTATAATTAATGCAGAGTGTCTTTCTCATATCGCCCTCCATGGACAATATTTTTTTCCATTACAGTCCTGTTTTCCCCTTAAATGGCCTGCTGCCTCCGTGTCCCCAAAATCAGTGAAGCATTCGATCACACAGTATAGATGTGCCATTGCACTTTTCCCATTTTATTGCAGTCCACAAGTTGCAAAAAACTCAGCCCCTTGCAAGTACTGATTTCACATTGCCAAAAGCGGAGCTGCAATTCCCTGTGTTCATTTGTTCATTCATTCATGCATTTAGTCCTCATCCCTGCCAAAGCAAATCACCCCTCTGCCAAAGCAATATACAGAGCATTTATTTCTTTTAAGTTCTTTTCTCTACAACAAAAATCCCAAGGCTGGGCTGAAGATGACTAGCCCAAAGTCATCCATTTCCATGACTGAAGGTGGATTTGAATCTGACTGTCCTTTCTCCTAGTCCAGTATTTTAACTGCTACCTCAGAAGAATTATTATATATATTTATTATAGATTACTTACAGTTCAATGGTTATAATAAATACACAAAATATTTATCATACATTATTATACCATCTCATTCCCCTTCCCTGTTCTGACCCAAACCTTATTCCAAGGAAACAAACATGAAACAGAGGTAACAGCAAAACCTTTTAACGATCCTTTATGAATTCCATTCCTTCACAGTTAAAAGGCTGTTTCAAACTAATTGTCTCTGATAAGAAGGAGCCTTGCCAAGGTTGTGCAAGGCTTCCAAGAACACTAGATAAAGTTACTAAGTGTTATGAATGAATAAATGTGTTAATAAAAGTTATTAAGAGCTTGAAGTAAAGTGCAGGGTTCTGGCCCTGCACTTCTGATTGGCCGTTAACGGCGACATCAGATTGGTCTGTTCAGGTAGATCTGATTGGCTTTTAACGAGCCTCTTTCATTGGTTAAATGGAGCTAGCGCTCCTTGGTTTTCATTGGTTAAAGGCTGAATGGCTTGCCTATATAAAGGGGGCCATTGCAGCCATTGTTTTGAGCTGTTACACCATGATAATAAAGAGTTCTGAAGTTCACCGTTTCACCGGCTTGTCTCCATTCTTAGCACCCATGCTCAGAACATAACACTAAGAAATATTTCAAACACAAAGAGTCTTCAACAACCAACCAAGATGCTTCAAACGTCCACAAAGCTTGAGTGCAAAAACTTCTTTGCTTCCTGCAAAGAACTCCGGTTTGTCATCTGGCTTTTATCTCTTGAGGGAGGGGCCATTACCTTGCAGCCTTACTCCTGAGTTGCTCGTACTGCTGCAGCTGCTCTTTCCTTCAAGTAGTCCTGCACGCACATGCATTGGGCCAGGCTCCTCGGGAACCTCTTCATCACTGCTGCCAGCCTCCACAATCTCCAAAAGCAGCACTCTACTCCCTGATGGCCTTGGCCCCATCCCTTCATCACACGCAGGCCCCTCATCTGAGTCCTCACTCTCCAAGATCTCAGCCTGCTGCCGGTGAACCACAACACTCCCAAATTCCCAATTCTCCCTGAAAGTCCAACTTTTCCCACCTATTTGATATCAGTGCAATATTTTTTCCTATTCATCTGGTCCTTAGCTCTCTGCCTCTCCTCCTCCCCATTCCCTCTTTTCTACCCCCCCCCCCCAATGTCTCTCTCTGCTGTAATTTTAGCTTGTGGAAAATAATGTTTACTTAATTAGAGAAAACAATTATATCTGAGTGGGGCTGAGAAGGTAAGATTTATAGGTGTGAAAAGAGGACACTAGATCCATGTGAATAAGTAATGATAACCTTGATACTGTAAAAAGAAGTTTTGTGAGGAGTTTTGGCTAAGAGCTACCTTTGTCGCTATTGCTGTTCTTAAGGCTTCCGGGGATGGAGCAGATACAGGCAGGGGTGTGACAATGTCACCCAAGTAGATGGAACTAAATGTTGTAGCCTCCTTGAAGCAAAACTCCCTTTAAAAAAAAATATTTGGGACAGTTGTATGTTAACATTGATATTTTTGCCATTCTTTTAATATGCTTCAGATTTTCCAGGACCTGATCTTAGGACAATGCATCTGTAAAGGCTTGATGGCCTTTAAAAAGGTTGAAATGCCTTTTCATTCAACTAATGGGTAGTGCTTTGTTTTTGTTCAGTTGCAAAGTCGTGGCCAACTCTCTGCGACTCCATGAACCATACCATACCAGGTGCCACTGTCTCCCTGAGTCTGCCCAAAATCATGTTCACTGCATTGATGACACTATCTGACCATCTCATCCTCTGCCATCCCTTTCTCCTTTTGCCTTCAAACTTTCCCAACATCAGGGTCTTTTCCAAGGAGTCCTGTCTTCTGATTAGGTGGCCAAAGTATTTGAGCTTCATCCTCAGGATCTGTCCTTCCAAAGAACAATCAGAGTTGATTTCCTTTAGGATTGACTGAATTATCTCCTTGCAGTCCAAGGGATTCTCAAGAGCCTTCTTCCACACAACAATTTGAAAGCATCAATCCTTTCGCATTCAGCTTTTCCTTATAGTGCAACTCTCACAGCTATACATTACTCCTGCAGAAACCATAACTTTGACTATACAGACATTTGTTGGCAAGGAAATGTCTCTGCTTTTTAATATAATGGGTAGTGCAGGGTCCATTTATTCTACACCTCTCTCATTAAGCCAGGCTGATTCTAGCTTAGTATCAATTTTATATTGATCACTCTGCTGCTGTATTATAGGATCGTCTTTTAAATATGTAGAATTGTTGAGGTGGGTTGTATCTCAGTTGCATAAACTGGCTTTGTTTGGTTGTTAGGTTGTACATTAATTTTGTTGGAGAGAACTGTGCAATTCTTGCATTCCCTAAATTTGCTCCATAAAGTGTCCTCTCTTGATTCCTCTCTGCCCCCCCCCCCCCAGTCTCTGTCTCTTCTTCTATATCAACACTTTCAACAATGATTCCTAATCCAGGGTATTTCTAGGATAAGCAAATATAATTACTTTATTCTAATATCTTAGAATGTTGATGGGTTGCTTGTAAATCCCAGATGTAATTTGACTGTGAAATATATTTGGATGTTGTAGCCTTTAACTTGCTTTTCTTGTCCAAGAAAAACATAGACAAATTATGTCTGTAAAGAGTTCTAGAGTTACAAATGTATTATATTAAAGCTTTTAGAAAAAGGAAGAGCAGAGGATGCTGGATTTAAGAGCATGGCCTTAAGAAAATAACTGGGTTTTTTAATTGTTAGCTGTTTCTTTCTCTTTAAAAAAAAAGGTTTTTGTAAAAAAAAATCAAAAAAAACCTTTCTTGCTTAAAATAAAATAAAAATAAAGAAGAAAGTTAAAGAGTTCAGTTAATCCATTTTTAACAGCTCTGCATTTGTGACAGCAAAATTAAACAGAGAAATCACAAATCACAGGAGAGGTGGGTTGACTAATTGGCCTATTTTCTGGGCTGTCAGAGCTCTCTTAAGCAATTTTCCTCCATTATAACTCCAAATCAGCATGTTATTTCCTCTTAATACACTACCCATTGCCTGAAAAGATGAAAGCAATATTCTGGTATACTTCCTGATCAATTGTTGGAAAGACCACATCCCACTGTTAAATACAGTAATTGTAGGAAGGGCATGGTTATGGGTTGGAGCAAAAGAGGAAGAGTAGTTCATTGTACTACTAATAGCAGAAGTATCAGCTTTAATAATAAATTTGTAATATTTTTCACCCAGTAGGTTCCTTATAATATTGTCAGCTATCCTTTTTTCCTTCTCTCCATTTTATGCTGTAGGGAGTCAGTGAGAAGCCAGCCAGAATGTCTTTTAGCTACTATTCCCTTTTTTAGGATTCAAGGAATGTTTCTGCCCTTAATATTTTTAAAATAGTGCATGTATGTATGTATGAACAAACAAACTTATGTATAGAATTCCTTTCTCTCCTCTGTTAATGCACAACAAAGAATGTTCTTTCTGCGCCAACTCGGAAAGCTCAAACTGCCCAAGGAGCTGCTGATCCACTTCTACAGAGGAATCACTGAGTCTGTCATCTGCACCTCTATAACTGTCTGGTTTGGTTCTGCAACCCCAGAACAGACACAGACTTCAGAGGATAATTAGGACTGCAGAAAAAACAATTGCTACCAACCTGCCTTCCATCGAGGGCCTGCATACTGCAGGAGTCAAAAGAGGGCTGTGAAAATATTTACAGACCCCTTACATCCCGAACATAAACTGTTTCAACTCCTTCCCTCAAAATGATGCCATAGAGCACTGCACACCAGAACAACTAGACACAAGGAGAGTTTTTTTCCCAAAAGCCACCACTCTGCTAAACAAACAATTCCCTCAACATTGTCCAATTATTTACAAAGTCTGCACTACTATTATTATTAACCTTCTTATCACTCTTTATCACCCATCCCCTCCCACTTGTAATTGTATGACTGTAACTTTGTCGCTTGTATCAGTTTTATATTTAGTGGATGGTCACTGGCCACAAAAGGTATTGGTAGAGAAAAGTTAAAGAACCATTGTTCTCGATCAATGAGTGAAGCCAAATTACGTTGTGACAAATCCATATATTTAGTTTTCCTATTGTTCCCCCCTCTCTCCCTCCCTCTCTCTCTCTCTCTTTCTTTGGAAATAATTTTTTTGTAGCTAGGGAGATTGTCATTAAGAGAGTATATATGTCTATCCCTTCTCTCTCTAAGTACTGGAGGGAGAGCAAGCAGCCACATTAATGGATACACACAGTACAGTAAAGTATTTTCTATATTGCGGCCTTAAGCTATTTGACTTTCATGCATGAACTGGATGGAAATGAATCTGGCTTTTTTTTTTTTTTTAAAAAAAAACCCTTTCTGTAGCTTAATCAATTTTCCATTTTAGTATAGCAGTGGTCTGGTAGTTAATGGTTACCATGGCCTCTGATTGGTGGATTCCTCTGCTTCTGTATCATTTCACTCAAGCTGGGAAAGCAATTACAAATCACCTTCCTTTCCATGAATGAGCTTGGAAGACTATTCTTCTTTGACCCTTTCTTTGTATTTAATATCCTGGTAAATCCACTGGTGGGCTGCAGAAAAGAGGGAGGGAGGGAGGAAGGAAGATTCAATCAATCAGAATAGAATTGCAATGGAACTTGGAGGTCTTCTAGTCCAACTCCCTGCTCAACAGTAGACTCTATACCATTTGTGGTCCAGTCTCTTTGTTGTGAATGCATAATTGTTAAATAAAGTTATCTTGAGCTTGAAGTCAAGTGCAGGGTTCTGGCCCTGCACTTCTGATTGGCTGTTAATGGCAGGATCGGATTGGTCCGTTCAGGAGAATCTGATTGGCCATTAACGGGCCATTCGCATTGGTTAACGGAGCGAGCGCTCCTTGACTGTTATTGGTTGAAATAGTTATTGGGTTGCCTATATAAGGAAGGCGATAGCAGCCGTCCAGTTTGAGCTGTCACACCATGTAAATTAAGAGTTGAAGTTCA
This sequence comes from Hydrophis major, assembly GCA_033807585.1. Lineage (NCBI taxonomy): Eukaryota > Metazoa > Chordata > Lepidosauria > Squamata > Elapidae > Hydrophis > Hydrophis major. Next base: position 9,877,993 of record CM066335.1, on the reverse strand, counting down.
CCGTTCTACCGGCTTGTCTCCATCCTTTCTCGCCCATGCTCCAAACCTAACACCCTTCTTAAAAACCTCCAGTAATGGAGCACTCACATCTTCTGAAGATCATGCTTTTCCATTGGTTAATTGTTCTCACTGTTACTAAGTTTCACCTTAATTTCAGGTTGTTTCCCTCCCTGATTAGTTTCCATCCATTATTTCTTGTTTTGTTTTTTCCTTTGGAAAAGAAAAAGAAAATAATAAAAGCAAAACATGCCAAAATTCTACACTGCATCCAAGCAATATGCACATATTTTTTCCCCTAGGTATGAACAAAGGAAAACAAGGATAGGAAAACATGCCAAAATTATATACTGCAACTAAGGAAGGTGCACAGATATTTGAGGGAGGGAGGCGGGAAGGAGGAAGGGAGGGAGGGAGGTGGCTAAGTTAGTAGTACCCCCATTCCACAAGAAGAGTGGTTTCTGCACCAAAGTCTTAATATACCTGTGGGCCAGCTTCAAAATACTAAACACACTATTTCCCCCCTAAATGTAAAGTTGTCTGCACATATTTTTCTTGTATAATTATAGATAAAGCTAGTTTTACGAAGATAATTTAAGTCTCTGGCATTTGTTTGTCTACAGGGAAAAATAAACAAACCTGCCTAAGTGCTTGTTTCATCATTCAGAAAAGTAAGAAGGATGCAGCAATGCCAGGTTTTTCCCCCCAAAGCTCCCAGTGGAATCAATGTGATTCGATGATAGGAAAAAAAGAAACACATGAACTAAACACTGGAATATTTAGCCTGTCGATATTGGAAGAATTGACATCCTGTTTTTAGAACGTGAAGCGAAGCTAGAGTAATAGTACAAAGAGATCACAGTGGGGGTTGTGTAAATGCCCTGGGATTCTATGTATTGGGGTGAGGTGGGGGAATTGTGGCTTGTGAAATACACTAATGGCATTTCATTAGCAAACTGTAAATAGCAGCAGCATAAGCTAGATGTGAGGCTGCTTTCATGGACCATAAATGCTAATGTTTATCACCAATAAAAGTCAAAGAAGCATTTAGTAAAGCAGTTTACCAAACAAACATTAAATACTTTAATGCATTAGCTTCAATGGACAGAGTCAGGTTATTTAATTAAGAGTAATTTGCTGTTTGTTTGTTTTTTCAAATGTATTTCCTGTTGGTCCAGAACAAATATCCTGTGAATACAAAATGCACAGCAGATGTATCTAATGCAGGGTGTATCTCCCTCTCTTTCTGTGTGTGTTTTGGGGTGGGCCAGGAATTTTAAAATGGAAAGCTAAAAGTGATAGAAATATATGGAAACAATTCTGTTATTCTACTTTCAATAGTTTCTATTTATGTTTTAAAGGCAGAGTCTTAAAAAAATATTTTGCAGAGATGGAATAATCACTGTACAATTTTTGAGCACCTTATTGGAAGGAAATCTATATCAGAACTCACGTTGTGCTAAACATTTCTTTTTCTTTTTTCAAACAAGAGAAATGGCTTCTAATCCCCCACTCTACCTGAAGAATGAAATCCTGTTATTTGCAGGACTGTATTTATCTTAGATATGAAACAGCTCAGGATTAGGCAAGAATGCCCTGCATTTAACTATGTAATCATATCTCTGAAGAGTGCAAACAAAGCTGCTTCAAAGTTAATCAAATATACCTTTTGCAATCTGGAGATGGTGGATATTCTGAGCAGTGCTTGTTGAGGTTCAGTCACTTTGTAGGGGGTTGTGTTGTTTTTCTGAAAGAGCTTTGGGAAGTTTCCTGTGGGTATGTGGTTGCCTTCTGGCAGAAGATACAGAACAATTAAAACTTGGATCACACATTTTCTGAACAGTTTTTATCCCAGAGCTATAATTGCACTTAACAATGAACTTAAGGACCACCATCAGTGAGGTGTTGGACAATATTACTTGGTCTGTTGTGTGGATGCCTATGTGTTTTTGTGTGGCTCCAGTGACTGTGGAAGAAACGAGGGAAGAGCACAGTCCGGTTGGGCATTCAGAGGAAAACCCAGGGCCATCCTCTCTTCATCCTAGAGCATGCAGGGAGGAACGGAGAAGGGAGCAACATGTCTTATGGGAGAGGAAAAAGCCCTGATCCCTTTCATTAGTTGCAGCTGGGAAAACAGGATATAAATGGGGCATTTTAAATAGTTCTTTGCTGGAAGCAAAACATGTTTTATTTTGGTCAATGCTTATCTGGATTTTGGCATCTTCCCAACTGTGGTTGCTGCGTTATCTTGTGGAAGTCTGCAATTTATCATCCTGGCCTGCCATGTTAATGTCTCCAGTGTGGTTTATGTTGGGTTTTTAAAATTTCTAATTATCTTTAATTTGGGTTCAGACTGCATTTAGTTTCTTCGTAGACTGTTTTTTGAAGAGTTTGATATCAAGCGGAGAATAATTGGACATTGGGGCCCAAGTTGGAGGCATTAAAGGGAATTATTCGACTGTGTTATTTTTGTATCATGCCCCCATCATCAAACAACAGGTTCTGCCCTACCAGTTTGTTTCAGGCATGGTTGTAAGGCTTCTGAAAATGATGTGACTTTGAAGTGGTTTGATGATACCTTTAGCTTGACCTAGGGCTGCTTTGCCTTTCTAAATTTGTGGCTCAGTGAACAGCTTTGAAAAAGATGGTCCTGAATAATCTGCAGATTAAAACCGACATCTTGAATTAGAACTCTCTTGGATTAGAAGTTGGCAGAGGGAAAGGAATTCATCCATTTGTCTTGGAGGATTTAAGGACACCTGCCTTAGACAAGATCTCCCAGGTTCCTTCCAGCCCTAGGATTCTATGATAAACTTGAGAAGTTATGATGACTCTTAAGAAATCCCAACACATGATCAGAAACAGGGGACAGCAGGAAACTAATTCAAGCACAGGGTGATTGGAAGTCAGTTGCAGAAGCAGATCATTGTTAATACATGCTAAAATAAGAAGCAAATGTTATAGTAAATTCAAAAGAAGAGCAAAAATGAAAAGGAGATTAATAGATGAGTGTAGAGCATCATGATCAGAGAAAGGCCATTCAATATGCTCAAGAGATAAGGTCTCCAACTATTCAGGGGAAGTTGGGAAAGACAATATAATCAGGGGGATAAATTCTCAAAATACTCTTTTCTGAGAAAAGGGTGGCCTGTTTGAAGTTTATCTTCAAACATTTCAGTCACCAAGTGACTACAAACAAGAATATAATTGCCCACTCATCTCACCCTAATCTTTGCACATATAGAAAGCAACAACAAATGGGGTAGTTAAGAAAGAAAAAAATGAAATAAGTAAAGAATAGAAATGGAAGTTTCCAGGGTTATCCACAGATATAAAACACATCAATAGGGTGTCTTTGATCGCCTTGTTAGAGGCACCATCTTATTTATTTAATCACATTTATATAGCTGCCCATCTCACAGGAAGTGATCCTGGTTAGTGTACCATCATTAAATAATGATGCATATATGAAAATGAACATTTAAAAATATAAGAAGTCAACATTAAAATTAAGTTGCTTAAAAGTAAATATATACAAACACCAGGCAGAGAGAGAAGAGTACATAGTGGGGCCATCTAAACATGTCTCCATTTCCCCAGGACCTGGAGACATAAGCAGCTCTTGATAAAATATTAAGAGGGATGGAATTAATCTAATTTTGAGCTGGACAAAGTGGGGAGAAGGTTCCTTAAGGTGAGCACCACAGCAGATAAGGCCTGCTACTTGGGACCTACCAAAATATATTCTTGGCAGATAGTATCTGTTAGAGGCAAATAATTTCTGAATATATGTCCTGATAAGTATTTGGTTAGCATTCTGACTATTGAGTAACAATAATTTACAATATAAAATGACATTTGGGATTTGCATGTATTTGATAGTAGTTTATGATTATAGTAATCGTGCTGCTTATGCTCAGTAATCCAATTATTGCACAGTGGTAAACATTAACAAATCTGAAACACAGTGGGAAAAACAATTTAAATTCATATTTCAGTAATATCACTATTAAGCCAACTTTATAATTACCTCTGAAAAGTTGCCACTTAAGACCCAGCAATTTGAGGAATAAATTATGAAGTTCAAAGGCTTCACCATGATTCAAGGGAAGAAGGTTGGAAAAACAAAGAAAGTTAAATATTCTTTTTAACACTCAAATGATATAATCTGGAAACATAACAAAAAATTTATTTGTGGTTTGATTCATTTCTATAGGATAAATTCTGAAAACAGAGTAAAATGTTTTAATTTGAACTAGTTGAACAAAGACTCAGAATGGTAAATAAAATTAGTTCTAGCAATATTTTGCAAAAAAGATGGGAATTTCCCAATTGTGAAGAGAGATTCTCCAAGACTTAATGATGGGGCTGGACACACTATTTCATAACTGAATGCAAAGCAGGTATAATTGACTTGGTTTTTCTTTAAATGCTTTAGCCTGCAATTCTCAAAATGCCTTCCCATTGGTCCTGCCAAACCCTCCTGATAGGAACTGAACTCTGAAATACCTGAATAATATCTGATTGTCTACCCCAGATTTAAACCTATTTTAAATTAGTTAATTGGTGACATTATTAGCCTTGCTGATGATAGGAATAGAGAAGACATTTTAATTCCCAATTCCCAATTCTCAAATCTAGATAGAAATCAAAATGATGTAACATACTACAGCCCAAACTTTTTCAATACTATTGTGAAATAAGATATATGTATAACAATCACAAAAAAGGTTTATTCTTGAAAATCTCTTTAGTTACTAGTATCTAATTAATAAATGTGCACAAATTGTACAATAGGAGAGATCTATAGCAATTGTAACTATACTCTATAACTACTTGCAGGCAAGATTCAGAAGCAGAACACAATGAAAATAAGTTCAAAATCAGAGAAACTGAGCAAAAATAAATTTGATTCATTCAGACATCTTAGTATGATTATGACGACAGAGCTGCCAACCTTGAGTGATAGTTCGTAGTGAGACACTGCCAGGGAGCGGAGCGACCGAGGGGGGGATGGTGTGGAAGGGGGGTGTCCCCCCTTCCACGGTAGGGAGCTTTGACAATTTTACATTTTAAATGGTGCAATCTGATGCATACTTTAGTCATGATTTGGACATATACATACATACATATGTGCAAGCAGCACCAATGTACTTGAACCGGATTTGTAAGATATTAATAATGCAGTTCACTGACCATGAATAATTGAAGTTCCTGACTTGTAACTGCAGTATTCTACCTCAACTGACTTTATTAGCTTAGTGATGTACTATAGACCACTATAGGATGAATTCAATGTGCAACAAAAAGACAAAAAACCCGAAACAACTACAGAGATAATGCAAATACATCAATGGGTATTCTTCTTTCTGTATCAAATACCATACTACATGCCAATATCAAATGCTATAGTCTCAGTCTTTAATTATATACTAACTTGTTGACTGAAATAGGGGTTCATAATTTCAGACATGTATAAACTAAACATTTAATCGAATAATGAGTGCTTCATATAAATATACATATTGTTAATTGTAAAACTCATCTACTGTATTCTGAAGCTTGGCCCTAGCTTTCATCATAGAAGCTATAGAACCAAAACAAAGCCCTGGTAGAGACTAAAAAATACAGCAAGTGCTGTATCTTACACAGTGCTGTATCTTACACTGTGTAAGATACCTTGTATCTTACACTGTGTAAACCCCAGGGTGGTGCTCGTAAAATTACTTTTTTTAAAGAGCCATTATAGCAACTTTATTTGGCTGAAGAATTAAGCAGATGTTTAATTAATTACCATTTGGAGGAGACTGCTTCCAATATTAGAAAAAGGGAAACCCTAACCTTGTTTTTAAAGTATTTTCAAAAATGCCGTCTTGAAAACTCACCTGCTACCAAGGCCCAGAGTAAACCGGAGGGGGAGAGGGGGAAGGTTACTAAACCAAATCCAAGTTATTAAAGGAACCCAACTGCACTCTCAATGCTGGAGTGTCATGCGATCGCTTGGAAATACATAACCTTTCATCCTGGTTGATCCCATTGTCCTAACAGAACATTGTCCTAATGCTTTTAGCATGTGGGTGTATGAGCAAACTTCCACCATCACCACCACCCCTTTACACGCCTTATGCTCTCTTTTAGCTGATCCAAAAGAGTCTTCCCAAACCAGCAAGGCGAGAAGCGCGCCAGGCTGATCTATAAAGGGGCTGGGCAGCTTTGTGCAAAATAGAAAGTTGGAGGACTGACAGGATGTGATCCTCTGGAACAAATGTCTTTCAGAGAGAGAGAGACGCCCCAGCTTCTAGTTACATCTCTGGCAGCGGACAATTCTCAGCTTTGCTTACCAGGGTTATTCCGAGGCTGTTGCCTGCAAAAGAGGCTTTGCCAGCCCCCTTGTGTCCTTCTTTGAAAAGGGCAGCTGGCTTGTCCCGGAGGACATTGCAGAGAGGGAGAGCGCGGGGCAAAGTGGCTGCGAGCACCCCGGGCGGGAAGAAGCCTCTTGCTCTTCGAGCGAATTTGCTAATCGGCATCATGCACAGTTACAGGACGCCGAGGCAGAACGAGGATTAAGGCGGGAAAAGAGGCGCGGTGGGGTGGCTGGGCAGGGCGGGGCGGCGCTGGGAGCTCATCCTTCTCCTAAGGGGAATATTCGGAATATCAGAGAATGTACTAGAGATATATTTATTTTTGTACATTCCATTTTGGGGGTTTAGCGTGAGATTTCGTTTATCAGAGTGAGACAGTCAAAATTGGTTGAATTGCGTGAGTCTCACGCTGATTGCGTGAGAGTTGGCAGCCATGTGACGGCAATGAACAAATGACTACGCAATTTCTTTGCACAAGTTAATGAAATGGCTCTGCAGTTACTTTATTTGGTTGTTCTTGGCTGAATTCTACTTGGTTGCAGTACAATTTGAAATTTGTAATTAAGAATTGAATTCATAATTTCTATTCTTTTTTATATTTTCAGGCAGTGACTGATCGTGACTAAGTTTTGCAATCTAGAAAAGGCACATTAAAAAGGAAAGGAAAGGTAAAAACACTGGATATACTTAAGAGATAATAGGGTCCAAGGGATGAAATCTTAATTTTGGGATTTGACAATTAGAACTGTATGTGATTACAGAAATTACTGTGTACTATTGAATGTTATTGTATTTTATATTTCTAATCATATCAAAGAAGGTTACTCTTTCCTTACTTGCTTTTTCTTCATTCTTTCTACTTCTCTTCATTTTTTTCTGTCTAGTTTCCTCTTTTGTTTTTTATCTCTTTGGAGAAATTCAATAAAGTATATACAAAATAGAAAGAAAGATGATATGTTCCAACAATTTGGGGGGAAGTTGGAGAAAAGAGTGAAAAAGCTCAGTCCTCGCTTCTTAGGGTTTAATGATTCTTGCTATTTTCTTGTTTTGTTGCTGGGTTATTTTTTAGCATTATTTTACACTATTTTTATTTTAGTGATTACTCACCACTCTGAATGCACACATAGAATATCTGATGGTCCACATCTGCCATTCATATATGCAACAGCTTAATTCACACAGTTGATAGTACAGTACACTGAGAAAAGCAATGGTCAGTGACAATGATTCCATTTTATGCATGGGATGCTATCAAGGAGATCTTCTAATATGCCAGGTTTCTATTCAGCTACATGTCAGAATAAATTGCTTGATTGATAATGTTCTTTGGAACTCAGCTTCATTTTTCTTTTAAAAAAAATCAATATTTAAGAACAAACTAATAGGAGAAGGAGGAAGAAACAAGAATGTAAAGCATTACCAAAACATGGTGGGATAAAATTTCATCTTGGGAATTTTAAAGAAAGAAACGGAGGCTAAAGATGATGAAGTTGAAGATGCTAATTCTTTAATACATTTTCTTCCTCCTTCACCAAATTTGCAGCCCTATAATGAGATATCATAAATCAAATAAACAAGCAGAGTGGTCCTAATTGTAAAAGGGAACATGATAGCCTGGAGTAGGAATATAGGACGTAGCATTACCTTAACAGAATGGGAAAAGGTCTGGAGTAGAAATAAAAAAATTACAAAATTGGTAGCATACAGAGAAAATGCCTATAAAATATTTTATAGATGGCACCTTCCTCCTTCGAGATTAGCAAAGTTGTACCCCAATATGAGTCCGAATTGCTGGAAATGCAAAAAAAAAAAAAGAGGGAACTTTTTTCCATATGTGGTGGTCCTGTACAGAAGCTCAAAAATATTGGCAGAAAATTAGAAATTGGCTGGAAGAAATGACAAGAGAACAGATCAAATTCAAACCAGAGTCCTTTCTTTTAGGGATCTTTGATAAACAAATATCAAAAAAAATGAAATATATAATAATACACATTTTGACAGCGGCCAGATTGGCTTTTGCACAATGTTGGAAGCAGCCTCATGTTCCATCAGAAGAGATGATCATTCAAAAAATTTCAAGTTGTGCAGAAATGGACAAATTAACTTTGGCATTAAAAAATAAAGATACTTCAAATATACTACAACAGCTGGAACTGCTTGTACAAATAGATAGACCAAAGATAGACTTCACACTAAAAGGCAAAAGAGGAGAGGATAAATCCATAGTAGAGATACACAGATATATGTAAGGATTAGGTGTGTGTATATGGCATAAAATAAGGATAAAAATGAGGTCTTACAAAGTGTCGAAGATGAGAATGTTTTTAATTGTTTTCTATTTTTTTCTTTCTATTTTCTTCTCCCTTTCTTCTTTTTCTCTCTTTCATTTATGTATGTGTTGTTGGTTTGTTTTAATTGTAAAATCAATAAAATTTATTTTTTAAAAATGTGGGATAAAATTTCATATTGGGAATTTTAAAGAAAGAAACGGAGGCTAAAGATGATGATGTTGAAGATGCTAATTCTTTAATACATTTTCTTCCTCCTTCACCAAATTTGCAGACCTATAATGAGAAATCATAAATCAAATAAACAAACAGAGTGGTCCTAAACCTCCAAAGAACACTGTACACCGGAAAGAGCATTCCAAACTGTCCGAGTCTGGACTATCCTTTTATGCACTGCAAATTTGAGTTCTTGTCATATCCACCTTCTGATGACTCCATGGATTAAAGATCTCCAAGCTGTCCTGTCTTTTACTACATTACAAATGGCTGAAGGTGCTATCTTATAGTTTTCCTGTAGATCAGTTTCCAGAAGAAGAAGGAGAAGAAGAAAAAAAAGAAGAAGGAGGAGGAGGAGGAGGAGGAGGAGGAGGAGGAGGAGGAGGAGGAGGAGGAGGAGAAGGAGAAGGGAAAGAAGAGTGCTTTTCTTCTCTTTCTGTCTACTTCGTCCAGCATAATCATCTTTCCCACAGATGCATCAGATGCGTTGGACACATGAAATGTCTAACATACGATAGTTTCTATTTCACGATCTTTGCTTCCAATGAGCATTCAGACTTGATTTTGTTTAGTGCTGAATAGTTGGCTATCTTGACTATCCAAAAAATGTAAGGAATCTTATTCCAACATCATATTTCAATGGTATCAAACTTTCCCCCTCCCTCTCTTCTCCTCCTCCACCCTCCTTTGCTCCCTTCCCTAATTTCCTGTCCTTCCCCTCACTTTTCTCTCTTCCCTTCCCTAATTTCCTGTCCTTTCCCTCACTTTTCTCCCCTTCCCTAATTTCCTCCCCTCCCCTCCCCATATACACCATATACACATATACACACACACATATAAATATTCTTTCACATCCACATGTCATTATAGAGAAAACCAAATGCTTAGGCCCCTTTAACTTTTCTTTTAACTAAAATATATTGTTCTTGATATTCTCAAAAGAACTACTAAACTGACACCAGTACAACACGTGATGGATTGAAATAGATAAAAGTAAAGGTGGGCCAAATCTTTTCCTTTGCATTTAAGAAAGTTTTTACACCAGTGAAGAATGGTGGCCATCCTTTATTTTAGTTCTTTCCAATGCCACTTTATCATGGAAAGAAATTACATAAAGATGTTGTGGATTCTGTGTGCAATGTTGCAAGATAATGATTCACGAAGAAATGCCAGCTATCTTTTTTTAATGTGTTATTTATCAAATAACTGAGCTTTGCAATCACTTTTCTCCCCCCTTTAATGTCCTTCGCATTTAGTTGCACCTTGGACTATGGCTGTTTACCAAATTAAGCAAAAACAGAGCATAAACAAATCCTTGTAGCAGGAAACAAAGCCATTGGTGCTTGGTGTCTGTTTAGGATAAGAGCCATTCACATTTTGTGTTAAGTTCTGCACATGGGCGCAAGGAACGGAGACGAGACGGTGAACAGTGAACTTCAACTCTTTATTAATCATTCTGAACAGAGCAACAACAGCCCTTTTATAGGCAAGCTGCTGCTCTAGTAACCAATAAGAGACGTGGAGTGTTAACCCCCTTAACCAATGAGAGTGGCTCGTTAACAGCCAATCAGATTCTCCTGAACGGACCAATCCGATATCACTATTATCGGCCAATCAGAAGTGCAGGGCTAGAACCCTGCTATTTTCTAAAGCTTTTGATAAATTTTATTTAAGTGTTTTATTAGTTCATAACACTTTGCATATTCAAGTGATGCCACATTTTAGAATGTAGCCTGTGTGCCAGAAAGCCCTCCTACACTGCATTTTGCCAAGTGTTTCTAAATGAAGGTTTAGATGCATAGCCATCGTCCTAGCAGTCCTTGGTACTGAAATTTGAATGACAGGCTTAAAGACATCTCTATTTTATGCTCTTTTCCTCTCCTGATATGAGAATCCAATCACTCTTCTATCCATTTTTATAAGTTGATATAACGTATTAAAGATACTTATGCTGATCTGGTTACTGAATTTGTGATAAGGATTATAAAAAGGCCTTTTAATCATGTCAAATTACGAATATCTCTTCTCTGAATTTGACTTCAGTCACAATACAGCAAGTAAGTTGTCTCTCTTTACTGTTTGGGAGTGCTTTACTCTCAATTTTACTTTCATGAGGTCTTTGCAATCTGTTTGAAGGGTGGAAAAGAAATTCCCAATTTCTTAAAGCTCCATATTACAAAATTAACTAAGTGGAAATTAAAAAAAATGAAGTCTTCCTCAGTTAAATCTTTGATTGCTCACAACTCCAGGGACATTGGGAAGTGGCTTACAAATGTCTTCTGGGAAGTTTTTTCAACTTCCCAAACTAACAGATTTTTATGGTGGCTTCTCAACTAAGTTGTGATGATTATGACCCTAGTTTAGACAAAAGTACTTAAAAAAACTTGGCTTCTCTATGTTTCTTCCCAGACTGCTTCTTTGTTTCAGGAATCTAGTCAAGATTCTTTTGTGGATATTTATGGAATGTGGTAGGGTAGGAAAAACCAATCTCCCATAAGTGAAGAAAGAAAGAATGTGTGTGAAATTCTGGACCTTTGTTGCCTTCAATGTTTTAAAAGCCACAGTCTTCACACTTTTTTGCAGCACCCAGTTGTTTTTAGTGGCTACTGTTCATGGAAGGTCATTATGGACTTGAAGTTCCATAAATATTCCAGGGAACAAAGACAGCCAAGGAAGCAGCCTAAGATGATCTGGATTTGTAAACGATTTGTTCCTTTCCTTTTTTCTCCTTCTACTTCTCAACATTATTTTAATGTTTGAAACGAATATTTTGTGACATCTTCCTTTCTTCCTTCTTCTTTTTAAGATACAAAGGAAGAACAATGTAATAAAAAATGACAGATCAAACAGCTTGACCTGAGGAGTTAATTATGAGGTTCTTTCCACATAATAAAACCATGGTGGGTAACAGGAAGTTAACATTCTCATTGACAACCAGAACAGGCAGTAGGAATTGCCAGTTAGACATGCTTTGCTTGGCCTAAGGGAGGAAATGGGAAGTTCTCAGCTTATCCCTTTCCCACAATGAAATATATCTAGAACAGAGGCGTCAAAATCATGGCCCCTAGGCTGGATGCATTACATGCTGACCCCACACCTGGTTTAGCAAAGGGGAAAAAGTCGCAATATGTCATGTCATGCTGCTGTGGCAGCTGCAAGTTTGACACCTGTGATTTAGAGGAACCCTTTTCAACAGTTGAAGAAAATTCCTGTCTCTTCCTGAGTAATGTATGTTGATCTTCATTTTCTACCTAGTTTCTGTAAAAGTGAATTGCAACCAGATAATAAAGGTGTCAGGTTTCCAAGTGATGAAATCCATTTAAAAAGAAAAGTACAAAGTCCATCTTCCAAGACAATTTCTTTTATTTAGGAAAGCATCAAATTGACAAAGTTCATGGTAATTCCAGATATGACACATTTCAGCTTCTGCTTCTTGTATGATGGGTACTCCTCCCCTGTTGTTTGTTGGGGGTTGGGGACCTCAATGGCTTAGAATACAAATGTGCCTTTTCCAGGAGGTTTTCTCGTTGTATTTTTCCATTTAGGGGAGTGGGTGCTCTCCCTTGAGGTACTGGGGCAGGTGCTAAGCATTCCGACGCTCGATGCCCTTGCTGCCCACAAGGGAAACATTTCATGGAGATTCTGATTCTAAGCAGGTTGAAGTTCACAGGGAAAAGGTTTGTAATTTGTGAGATATAGGGAAGAATGCATTTAAAAATTATGTTCAATTCTTGGTTTAAATATCACTGAAAACTGAATGTATTAGCTTCATGTTTTAAATAGGCTGAAAATGTTGTTTTCATTTGATATAATTGTGTGTGTGTGTGTGTGTGTGTGTGTGTGTGCACGTGTGTATAGGCATGGAGGAAGGAAGGAAGGAAGGGTTTAGTGCTGCAAACAATTTCTAAAAATTCTTTCTATCCTGTATATAAAAATATGTAAATAATGATTATAACTTTTTTAAAGGTACACAAAATTATCCCATATCCTCAATTAAGAAGGCTGTAACTAACACACATCTGCTAGCAACACCTGAAGTTGCATCTGAAAATTCACATCTCTTTTGTTTACTTGATTAAATGTATACAAAACTGAATAGAAGGTGATTCATATATCCCTTCTCAACTTTCTCTATTTTAAGCATCCCCTATAAAGAAACTAAAATATAATTGAAGGTCAGTCCATGTGCCATTGTTTCCAAGAAGAAATAATATTCTTCCTCTTTGTTGACTTTTTTTTGTGCTGTGTCGTTTCCAGCTGTGTGTGTTTATGTGTGTATGTATTGTTGGTGTCTCATAGAACTCATCCTCCAAGTTCACGGAAGACTAAAGAAAGGTCTCTCACAATCTTCATTTGAAACCAATTCAAGCTATTTTTCTTCACAACAGATTCTAACCACAATAGGTTAGCTGTTAGCCTGTTTGTCATCTCTGCAGTACCTTTGTGATAATTTCATCAATAAGAAGGAATAAGAAGGAACTGAATAATTGAGCTCCTTGTGTGTTGTCCATGTGCGAGAGATCTACCTGAGCTATATTTAAGTATGGCTTCAAGGGAAAGGTTAATAGGCAGATAATATGGATGGCAGAACAACCTGCAAAAAATTAGGGCAGCTTCTAAAACGTCAAGAAGATTGGAAAGAAAGGATTGCCTTATAAGCAGAAACATTGTGCATAAACTATAAAAGTAAATACATAAAATAAAAACAGTCAGTTAGGAAAATGTACATGAGTGCTGTCCCAACCTGGATTTTACCACTTGTACAGAATCTCACAGAGACAATAGCTAGAATGACATATCCACTTATCTGTAAGAAACCCCTTAAAGTCAGTAGGCTTCACTTCCAATTATAGTTAGGATTGCACTGGAAATCAATGAAATTTGAACATACTTCATTAATTTAAAACTGAGTTCAGTGAGGTTTATTTATGTTGTAAAGTTAAGTTGATTTGTCCCGTATTAAGGGTTTTGACATAGAAATTTCTGTAGAAATTTCTCATGTTTTGCATTGTAAAATAGAATATATGAATGGCTGATGCCTCAACAAAAAGAAGGTTATGGATTTGATGAATAAATGAGGTAGATAAAGCATACAAAAAATAACTACAGGAATCCTTATATATTCATTGTCTCATTCTTTCCATGGATTACATATTCATGTGCTGAAGTTCACTATGTGTGCACCAGGGGTGGGATTCAATTTTTTTTTACTACCGGTTCTTTGGGTGTGGCAGGTGTGGCAGGGGAAAGGACACTGTAAAATCTCCAGTCAGAGGTGGTACTTGCTGATTCTCTGAACTACTTAAGATTTCCACTACCGGTTCTCCAGAACCGGTCAGAACCTGCTGAATACCATCTCTGGTGTGCACTATCTCCTCAGAGTGTCCTCATGGTGAGGGCATACATGATGTGTGTGTAAAGAATGTATCTACTTTGCTTTATGGTGTTTCCTGTTCTGCACACCTTGAGAAGTAAAAGATAGACTGCTTATGGGAAGCTCACAAGCATGGCTTCAGGAATTCTTTGAAACCTTTTAATAGCAGCTCAATTTTGTGTCATGTGAACATGTAAGGGAGGAAAAAGAGGGACTTAAAAATGCAAAAGTCATTCATTTTTCAAGCCCGTCATCTGTTCTGGATTAACCAGATCAAAAACATGTCAGGATTAGGTCATTCTTATTTATTATAAGGCTGTAGCCTTACAAATAACAGAATCTTGCAAGTCTGAACGTACAGACTCCCCTCTGCTACTGTTAACCACCTGTTCCATTAGGATGGTTTATTATTCAGTTTATTCCTTTACTAAGCCCCCAGGGGCTCCCCCTTTCTTCTCTGATCACCCCATAGTCAACATTTGTTTCCCTCATGCTCCAAGGTCACCCATACATTCCAGGGGTGGACTTCAAAAAATTTAGAATGGGTTCACTGCCCGGTTGCTGGGTGGGCGTGGCCTGTACCATGGTGTGTGTGTGGGGGTGTTTTTGCCCTCCCTGGGTTCTGGAGGCTTTCCTCGAGCCTCTGGGAGGGTGAAAACAGTCTCCCCAGGCTCTGCAGGCTCTCTGGAAGCTGGAAACAGGCCCGTTTCCAACCTTCCTGGACTTCTGGGATGCCCATTTTTTGCCTTCCCCGAGTCTCCGTGTGTGCCCTGCATTGAACTGCATCCAAAATGGGCCACGTGGGGACTCCTGGGAGGGGTGGGGTGGAGTGGGAGGGGCCAGCCAGGAATGACATTTGGGAGTTCTCCAAACTGCCCATAATCTTAGCTAGGGGGCTCTCCCCAACCACTGTGAACCCCAGTAGCCCCACCTCTGGAACATTCCATTAGCCTATTCAAGGCTGGTTACAAAGCAATAAAACAAGGCACAGAACTTGAAGGTAGAATTAAAATCAAAATCAACACCACTTAAACAATTCAAAGCTCATTCTGAAAGGTGCTTTTTTTTTTGCTGCTTTCCTAAATGGTGAGATGGGAGAGGGAATAACCCTCCCCGGGAGATCATTCCATAGTGTGGGAATTGCATAGGAAGAGGTTCTGTCTTGTGTGCTGGAAACATCTTCGAAAGGGTCCCTTCTGCTGATTGATAGCAGGAGATGTAGTCTTTACCAGTCCCTGATGTGAAAAATGGCAGCATAATTTTGCATCAGTTTTACTGACTTCTATGAATCTCTAAGAGATTCAAATATCATGTCTTTGTGTGATTCATGAACTCAGCTGTGATAGTTTGCTAGCCATGGATAATGGCTCTGGATGGTATGAATCCAGCCAATTATGTTTTATTCAATGAATTATCATAATATGCATAATTATCTGTAGATGGCTATTTGTACGCTGGAACAACTTCAGTAGAAAATATAAATTGTGAGGAAATTTTAAATTGTAGTGTCATGACTCAAATAAATTCAACTGATAGGATTGCTGTAATTTCATATGCATTTTGCTAACAACTGTTATTGTAAACAAATGTTTTGGTAGTAAAATGAATTCAGCCCAAGAAATCTACCCTTAAATCTTTGAGGGTAGATTTAAAATATCAGGAGAGAAATATATATTTACATTCTTATGACTAGCATCATTTTACTCGAAGTATGTGTCATTTTGTTCAGTGGGATTAGGCAGTTATAACATTTAAGTCCAGCTTCACACAAACCTAAACTAGAACCCGGGTTAACAGATACGATTTTCAGCTTAATGTGATGACTTGGTTCAGATAATATGCTTACATAAGAGTTTGGTTTCTGCAGCACAGCACAGCGAACCACATAGCTCTCAGACCTGGTCTTGTATGTTGTGTGAAACCCAGTTCCTTTCTTTCACTATGGGAATCATGCATATGTTCTAAATAGTGCAGAGTAAAGTAGAATAGAAGAACGGAATAGAATAAAGAATAGAATAGAATAGAATACTTTATTTGGCCAAGTGTGATTTGACATGCAAATAATGCGTCTCCAGTGCAGAAGCTCTCAGTGTACATTCAAAACAACAGTGTAATAATAATCATAATAATGTTACTAATAAGAGAAGGTAGTAGAAAAGATGAGAATTTGTCAAATAAAGTACTCTACTCTACTCTACTCCATTCCATTCTGTTCCAGTATTCTATGTTCCAAATATTTTCACTGAAATCAATAGGGTTTGAAAAATTACTTTTGGAAGAGAAATCTACTCTATGAGGATTGCCTTCATAATGAAGAGACAAAAAATGTTTGAGTTAATGTCAGAAATTTCTTTGGTGAAGTTTGCTGTTTTACAAGGCTTTTAGAAACAAAGAGTAAGATCATTATTAATGAGAGCCTTTGAAAATTCAGAGAGAGAGAAAGAGTACGTGGAAGGAGAAATACATCCACAGATTAATTAAAAGCCTATTTGTATTGTTAATAATCTGATTAGACAAAGCTGAGTACTCAGCTAGCTCCTAATTCTAAGATTAATTGTTCTGGGCTTCTTAATGAACTTTCAAGGAGTCAAATGACTTTTAGAAACTTTCCCTGCAAACAAAGTTGACACAGAACATACATCAAAGGAGAAGACTCAGATGTCCATTTGTTTTTATTAATATTTAAATGAGCAAGGTAAGGAGGCCCAGGCTTGAATTAGAATATTTTCCATAAATCCCACAAGTACTTGTTTCCAAGAAGAAATCATAACATGCAATAAAACAGAATCAAAACATATTTACAAGAAAGGTTATGCAACTTCAGCACTGTGGCTCTAAGCAACTTATAAACAGGAAAGTACAATAAATATAGGACAAGTATACAATTACCATAAAGGGACAAAATGATAACCCATCTTGTAACATAATGAGCATTGATATCAATTACGAATACTCTCAAGGATCCAGGAACAAGCTAACGATAGCCACTGGGCTCCAAAGAGATCCCATGATCTCATGAATGGTCACAATGTTTAAAAGCTTTCTAAATATTAGCAGTGGGGATATGGATCTTCTTTCTGATTGAATAGCATTCCACAGAAGAACTGTGTGGTTTAGTCCTAATGCTAATAGGTTATAAGGGTGGACAATGACAGTAAAGATGCTGGGCTTGTTGGTTAGAAAGTTGATAATCCAGGTTCAAATCCCAAGTGCCAATAGGGTGAGCTCCCGTCCTTGCCCCAGATCCTAGCAGTTTGAAAGCATGCAAATGTGAGTAGATAATAGGTACCACTATGGTGGAAAGGTAAGAGGTGTTAGGGATAACATTGTTTACCCTAACTGGTTGAGCTAAAATAATAAATATGTTATCATGGTTTGTTAGTTAAAGTGTCTGTAACTTTAACTGTAAGAATGTAATTAAGGGAGTGGTTGTAAAAGCACCATAAAAGAAGCAAGGCACGGCAGCTTGCTCTCTCTGGCTTGATGATCCCTAATTACTGGATGGATTGAAGACTGCGTTTTTCTCCTACTGGAAAGGGAGAGAGAAAGGACTGTTGATCTTATCAACGGTGAGAGGACTGATTTATTTGTAAATGAACTGACATTGGATATTCTACACGGACTTTGCTAAATTGAATATCCTTGAATGGACTGACTAAAACGATACATGACTAATGGACTGTTATTTTGACTATGCTATAAACTCCAAATGGAATAAACTATATTTTTGATAGCACAAGCGTATCTGTTATTTTTACTGTATGTTAACAAACATACAAACTTATCTCACACATTTATCTGTGTGCCTATCTGACTAACGCTGCACATTCTGTTTAGCTTGTCTCCTTAACCCTGGTTGGGGAACACAGGCTTAACACTGGTTATGGGCCCAGAGGCTGCAAAGTCAGTTTAACTAGGATAAAACAGATTTATGTAAAAAGTGAGAGTTTGTGCTGTTATACATTACAGTAAACAGACAGCTGTGTTTTATTAATTATAGTTTTTTTATCCATTTAAGAAAACATGGCATAAGTCAATCTACAAAGTTTGTTCCTCATATCCAAGTTGGATGGAACAAACTATGTATCATGGTCTATGAAATGTAGTCTACTTCTACGAAGAGAAGGTCTGTGGAACATAATTGAAAACCCACCAAACGTAGAGGAATGGGATCCAGAGATTGAGGAAGATAGTCAAAAGATAGAAGACTTTAAGCAGAAGAATGAACAAGCTCTTTTCATAATAGGACTAACATTGTCTGACCAGCAACTTGTTCATATCCGTGGAGAGCAAACGGCTGTTGGGTGTTGGCAGAAGTTGGAGAGGATTTATGTCCGAGATAATGTTGGTGCTCACATAAATCTAACACGGAAGCCTTTCAGGACGCATCTCCAAACGAATGGTGATATACTTAGTCATTTGAATTCTATGAAAAGCATTTTTCAAGAACTGCATGAGAAAGAACTTATTTTCTCTGAACTACACCAAGTCTACATAATTCTATCTTCACTAGACGAAAGTTATGATAACTATGTCACTTCCCTTGAAATTTTGCCTTAGGAAAGCCTAACTTTAACTGATATAACTGGCAGATTGATTGAAGAGGCAAGAAGAAGACTTGAAAGAGATCAGTTAAGGAGGGAGCAACCTCAAAAAGAAGATAATGAAACTCCTACTGCATACGCAATTAAAAAATGTTTTAATTGTGGAGGAAGAGGACATTTGGCAAGATTTTGTAAAAAAGCAAAGCGCCAGAACACTGGCCAGAATACTAAAAGTCATCAAAAGATAAATAAAATTTTAGAGATAGCCATGTATATTAACGGAGCTGTAAAAAATAATTTATGGATGGTTGACAGTGGAGCATCCCACTGTATAACAAATGATAACAAAAATTTTATTAAAATGTCCAAGAGTACACAGCAGATATCGTTAGCCAATGGCTGGAAACTGAAAGCTAAAGGTCAAGGTATAGCATATTGTTCTTTTATAAAAGAGAATGTAAAAATGTTATATGTACCACAACTTAAGTTTAATTTAATTTCAGTTATAATTTTGGTTAAACTAGGATATGTAGTTACCTTTAAGGGAGATAACTGCATAATTGAAAAAGAAGATAAGAAAATTACTGCATCTTTAAGAGATGAATTATATGTGTTAAATGATAATGGTTTAGAGGTGGCTAACATGGTTTTTGATAATAAGAAACCTCATGATGAATGTATTCATTTGTTACACCGACGGCTAGGGCATTTAAATTTTAAAATGCTTAAGAGAACTGTTCAACTATCTAAAGGAATAAGTTTAAAACCTTGTAATAAGTATTTGCAATGTTTTGCTTGTAATCAAAGCAAAAGCAAGGTCATACCGGCTGATAGAGTTGATGGATTTACTTCCAAAGAGCCTTTAGAAGTAGTATTTGCTGATTTAATAGGTCCGAAAAAACCAAGTGTAGGAGGTGCTCGATACATACTAAGTATAATGGACCACTATTCTAGATATGGGTTTTGCTATTTAATGAAGAGCAAAACTGAAACGTATCTAAATCTCTTTAATTGGATTAAATTTGCAGAAAGGAAAACTAAAAAGAAATTAGTAACTCTTATAACAGATAATGGTGCAGAATTTACAAATAATAAATTCCAGAATAGACTTAGAATGTTAGGTATTCAACATAAAAAGTCTGCACCATATAGGCCACAACATAATGTCTTTATAGAGAGACGAGGCCAAACACTACAATCAATGGCACGTACTATGTTGTCTGATTCAGGATTACCTGACAATTTATGGGGAGAAGCAATAATGTGTGGTAATCATATATTAAATAATGTTGTTAATTCAACAACAGGTGAATTACCATTCACACTGTGTCATGGTACAAAACCTGATTTAAGTTACATGCACACATTTGGAGCACCAGCATGGGTGCATATCCCTTCACAACTCAGACACAAAGGACAGCATAGAGCTAAAAGATTATTTTTTGTTGGATATGAATCTAATCACAGATCTTATAGATTCTGGGAACCAGGTACATCTAGAGTTTACACCAGTGCTGGTGCAAAATTCCTAGAACATGTAGGATGGAATAGATTAGAGCAAGATTTAAATAATGAAGTAATTATTGAACCCTACAAAAGGCAGAAAGAACAGAATAGTTATAAGAAGAGTCCAATTAAAGAAGAAGTCCATGAAGAGCAAATAGGACCAGAACAAGAGGAAACTGTTGATCAGGAAGAGTTAGATAACCAAGAACAGTTAGTAAATGAAAGTCCACCTGTAAGTCCTGTAATACCTAGACGTACTACACGTGTAACTAGATCACCTGATAGGTATCAAGCAAATATAGTTTGCCAAGTAACTAAAGTTCCAACTAGTGTAGATGAACTTAAGATGTATCCTGCTAAGGATCAGGAGAATTGGCAAAAGGCAATGGAAAAAGAACTAAATTCGTTAAAGGTAATGAAAGTATATGAAGATGCCAAATTACCTCCAGGAGAAAAATCCATTAGGTGCAAATGGATATTTAAAGTAAAAACTGGAAATGATGGGACTATTACCCATAAAGCTAGGTTGGTAGCTCAAGGATTTAATCAAACTATATCTGATTACGATGAAGTTTTTGCACCAAGTCTTAAGGCAACATCTTTGAAAGCAGCTTTAGTATGGGCAGCTAAGAAAAACTATATCATTAACCATTTAGATGTAGAAACTGCTTATCTGCATGCACCTTTGCAGCACACTATATATTTGAAAAAGCCAGTTGTTATAAAAGACAATAAAGTAAATAGTAATGATTGTTGGAAACTAAAAAGAAGTCTTTATGGATTGAAACAATCTGGCTATCAATGGAACCAATATATTGTGAAAGAATTAAACAATATAGGTTTTAAATCTGGTTTAGCAGATCCATGTGTGTTTAAAAGAGAAAATAATGGAACGGTGTCATTATTGTTATTATTTACAGATGATATTGCTTTGATAACTAAGACTAATAATGAAGCTAATGAGATTATATCATTATTAGCCAAAAAGATAAAATTAAAACATTTAGGTGAAATTAAAAGATATCTAGGATTGACAATTAACAAAACAAAAAATGGATTTAAGATATATCAAGAAGATAAAATTTGCCAATTAATTAAAATGTACAAAATGGAACTTTGTAAACCGGCAAAGACTCCAATGAGTCAGGAAGTTTGCCAAACTGATGATCAAAGTCCCAAATTTGATAAATCCATATATCAATCTTTGATTGGTAGCTTATCATATATAAGCAATTGGTCAAGTGTTAATCAGCTGGC
The DNA here is from genome assembly GCA_033807585.1 of Hydrophis major. Lineage (NCBI taxonomy): Eukaryota > Metazoa > Chordata > Lepidosauria > Squamata > Elapidae > Hydrophis > Hydrophis major. Next base: position 9,856,449 of record CM066335.1, on the reverse strand, counting down.
ACGTTTTAATTCAGATCCACATCAATGTCATTGGCAATCATTAAAGAGAATTTTAAGATATCTTAAAGAAACAATGAACCATGCATTGTATATAGAACCAAAGGGTGACTTGAGTCTTAGTGCCTATGCAGATGCAAGTTTTGCAACTGACATAAAAACTAGAAAATCAATATCTGGGATGGCTATATTATTTGGTAAGACACTAATAGGATGGAGGTCAATCAGACAACAGCATATCAGCTTGTCCACGATGGAAGCGGAATTTTCATGTCTGTCATTACTATGCACTGATTTAATTTTGTACAAACAGTTATTATTAGACATGGGTGTAACTGTTAAAAATTCCATTATTGTGTACGAGGACAACCAGGCAGCCATAAAGTTAGCTACTAATATTGCTGTAAAAACTAGATCAAAGCATATTGATTTAAGATACTTAAATGTTAGAGAATCTGTAAAGAATGGGCTAATTAAACTGGAATACTGCATGATGGAAGAAAACATTGCAGACCAGTTTACAAAAGCTCAAGGAGTAATCAAGTTTAAAGAGAGTTGTAAGAAATATGATTTAAAGGTGTAAATAGTTATATTATTATTATTATTACCTAAAAGGGGAGAATGTTAGGGATAACATTGTTTACCCTAACTGGTTTAGCTAAAATAATAAATATGTTATCATGGTTTGTTAGTTAAAGTGTCTGTAACTTTAATTAAGGGAGTGGTTGTAAAAGCACCATAAAAGAAGCAAGGCACGGCAGCTTGCTCTCTCTGGTTTGATGATCCCTAATTACTGGATGGATTGAAGACTGCGTTTTTCTCCTACTGGAAAGGGAGAGAGAAAGGACTGTTGATCTTATCAACGGTGAGAGGACTGATTTATTTGTAAGTGAACTGACATTGGATATTCTACACGGACTTTGCTAAATTGAATATCCTTGAATGGACTGACTAAAATGATACATGACTAATGGACTGTTATTTTGACTATGCTATAAACTCTAAATGGAATAAACTATATTTTTGATAGCACAAGCGTATCTGTTATTTTTACTGTATGTTAACAAACATACAAACTTATCACACACATTTATCTGTGTGCCTATCTGACTAACGCTGCACATTCTGTTTAGCTTGTCTCCTTAACCCTGGTTGGGGAACACAGGCCTAACAAGAGGCATTATGTGATGTAATGTTGGCCACATGATCACATAAATGTCTTCAGACAGCACTAGCTCAATGGCCTTCAAACAGAGATGAGCACAGTCCTTTATATATGGCAACAACTGGCGGAGTAAAATCAGCAGGGACTCCTTTACCCTTTAATAGATTATAATGGTGTTTTAATAAAATCACTTTAGGTGGGTCAAGCAGAGAGGATGAAGGCATTGTTAGGGATACTTTCATTGATGAAAGTGAAATGGTACAATGGTATTGATCTTAGGAGATAGGGGAAGAAATACAGCCAGGGAATGGTTGGATAAAAAGCACTTTAGCTCTCAGCAATGAAGGTGTGTGTGTGTGTGTGTGTGTGTGTGTGTGTGTGAATCCCCAATAACTAAGAAAGATATGTAGAATTAGGGTTGAAGTTTCATTCTCCAAGCTTATGGGTTGGTTTCCAAATGTTTTGTTACAAGGCTAGGTAATATCTTCAGCGGAATTTAGGACATGTCAATGTCAGTGTTCTTCTGGTTATAAGGCCTTCATGGGGTCAATAGGTCTTGTGATGGTGAGGTCATGTCAAGTGATGTTCACATCAAGTCAGGGACTTGTGATGGGTGTCAACCCCCTGAAGCTGATCTGACCAAGGCCATTTTGAGGTTTCAGTGGTGCCACATTGGAGCTCAGAGATAAGGGGGGAATAGAAAGAGCTATTTTCTCACACCTTGTTGTGACCAAGGCTTCCTAAAACACCAACAAACAAACATAAAATTTAAACCCCTTTTATTTTAGTTCAATGGCTGTGAATTATCATCACTCACAGTCTGGAATGAGTTTCAACCAGTTTTAAATAGTCCCAGGAACGTCTGCCAAAGTTATTTGGAAGAATTCTGATAACCTTATCTGACTTGAAGTGCTGCCAATGACTAAAGTCCCAATTAGTCTTTTAAAACCAAACAGAGAACAAATTTACCATGGAGCTTTCAGAGTCCAAACCAATCAGAGTGAATGACATGGCTTCCTGCAAGGGTTTTCCTACCTTTGCACTTCCTTTATACTTTAGGGGAGGGACAATCACCTCCAAGCCTTACTCCTGAGTTGCCCGTTTTGCTCTTGCCTTCTAGCAGCTTTGCACCTATGTGCACTGGGAACAGGCTCCCCTTGTTTCCTCTGCCTCACTGCTGTCAGATTCTGGAGGCTGCGGAGTCAGCATACAACTCCCAGATGGTCTTGGCCCCATCTCTGCATCCGATGCAGGACCCTTGTCCAAGTCCTCCCCAGACTCCCAGACTGGTCCCTGTTCTTCCCCACTATCCAATTCTGCTGCCGTCTGCATAGGCTGCCAGTGAACCACAACACACCTGGTCAGAGAGAGGAGGAGTGATGTTACCTGGCAACCAGATGGCACCTCAACTGGACTTCAATGTGACTGTTTGGGGAAAGGGAAAAACTTTTACTTTTAATTAGGTGAAAACCATGGGAACCTTTAGAGTCAGTTTGCACCAGAACTGTGTCAATATGATATATCCAATAAAACTATTCTTTTCAGAATCTACCTGCCTCAGAGTTTTGTTTGCTATAGATGTGTTACTTGGAACTCTGACATCGGGTCTCATGATGGGTCAGGTGTAGGTGTGTCAAGTGAAGATCTTGTGGTGGTTCTCGTGATGGGGAGGTTGCATCAGCTGACAGTCATTGGGCGGTGAAGTGCTGGTTGTGGGGGGATTTGTGTGGGTTGGTTGAGAATTGGTGCTGCCTATGGCTGGCTGTTACACAAAAATAACAATACCCCAATCCCTTTATTCTTGCCAAAGTGCCAACTTTTCTCTTCCAAGCTTAAGAGAGACTTCCTTTCTGTAAATTTTAATGGAATAGTGCAATGGAGTAGCAGACTGGCAAGACATATTTTCTAAATATTTAATAAATTTCTCTAAATTATTTAGATCTTTGCCAGAGCTCCCTGAAAATACTCTTAAAACTTTTACATGTTTCTCTTTAAAAGGTACAAAAGTATCTAATATATTTCCAATATGAAGCCAGGGAAAAGCTTCAGAAAGTATGCTCAAGTAAATTTGATAGCCAGAAATGCATCTTTCACTGTTAAAAAAAAAAAGGAAAGAAATATGAAATTTTGCAAAGAGGAAAAACATTCAAATGTTAATACTTTTTTAAAATAACATTTCACTTTATCAAATATTATTCTAGAGATTTTGATTTTGTTACTTTTTTAAAAGAGTGCATACAAATCAAAGTTTCTTCCAGACTCAGTGAGTTTCCCTGGAGAAATGTTTAGCTGTGTATCCTTTCTTGTTATATCTTTCATATAAAGCTCATCATTGTTTACAAGGAGAAAGCTATTTACTAAGAAGAAACAATTCTATCAAAGTGAAGCAATGGTTCTAACTTGTCTGTCATATATATTACCCCAGATACTGATGTCCTGAATCCCAGATTATTTCAAAAAAACAAACAAACTGTTAAGTACTGAGTGTGGGCGCAAGAATGGAGACGAGCCGGTGAAACGGTGAACTTCAGAACTCTTTATTTACACAGTGTGACAGCTCAAACTCAATGGCTGCTACAGCCTTCCTTATATAGGCAACTTATTAGATATTCAACCAATGAAAACCAAGGAGCGCTAGCTCCGTTAACCAATGAGAGAGGCTCGCTAATGGCCAATCAGATTCACCTGAACGGACCAATCTGATATCGCCATTAACGGCCAATCAGAAGTGCAGGGCCAGAACCTTGCACTTGACTTCAAGCTCTTGATAACTTTATTAACACATTTATTCATTCACAACACAAACATTTTTTTTGATTTTGAAGAGGAATGAGCATATTAGAAATCCTCTACTGTTAATCCCTTTGCTTTTTTGTTTTGCATCCTTGCCTTTATTTTGCAAAAGTTATACTTAGATGATACTGGAGAGGGAGAGTGACAGTCAGTTGGGTGTTAAAGCATCAGGCTAGAAACTGGGAGACTGTGAATTCTAGTTCCACCTTAGACACAAGCCAGCTGGGTGATGTTGCACCACTCACCTCTCTTTCAGCCCTAGGAAGAAGACAAGAGCAAACTGTCATCCATCCGACTAACAAACCTAACAAAAGCAGGCACTCTCAGGAACTTTAAAATCCCAAAAGCAAAATTTTATTGAGTACATCATTTTGGCACTGAAGAAAGTAAAACCAATTCTAAATTTTCCCATGCAAGCCTGCAAAATTAAGAAATAGGTTTCACCCCTCCTCCCTTGGAACAGTCACGTAATCCAGTTAGGAAGTGTCCTTTTGTTTTGATAACAGTCCATGTCTTGGCTGCCACCTGCAGAAGTGTCCTTGGCTCTCACAGTTGAAGTCTGGAGCCTTTGCATTCCACCTTTCCCTCCCCACACTTCTTTGGCAAGTTGAAAAGCAATAATAATTACAAGAAGCTTAAGCATTTTAAAAATCTTGACACAGTCTGCTTCCAAAAAAAAACCTTGCCAAGAAAATTGCAGGAACTTGTCCAGGCAGTTGTCTGGGGTCAATTCTGATTGGAAGGCAGAGAAAAAAGGGGAAAGAGGGAGGGAGGAAGGAGAATTATGGAGATGATAGAGATAGTCTTTTTGAATTTCTGGGTGGGAGATGTTTAATTTAGAAAACAGTAGCTTATGGGAATGCTTTATTTACTTTTTACCTACTTGAGATATGTAACAGTGTAGAGGATTCTTCACTCTGATTCAAGATAAGCTCTTTCTCTGTGATGTCTTAGAAGAAAAATGCCAGTGTCCCTTATAATAATTGTTTATCACAACTAATTATGGCTTTGTGGGTCAAACGCAGTGGGACCTTAAGTCTTGTTTTACTATAGTGCTTGTAGTGGCCCAAAGAATTGGTCTTGAAAGTAAGTGCCCCACACAAGATGGAGTTTGTAGTATCAATAAAATGGATGCTTGACAGCTTAAAATTCATATTTGTCCTTCAAGGGATAGGAGGAAGAACTGCTACTAAGACAAAAGTCAGATGAAAGAGGCCAGAGTCTGGAGTAAAAGGTAAGATGAATAAACATCTCAGACAAGTTCCTCTCTAGATCACATGAAGGGAGGGAAGGGGGGAAACGCATTCTGACCTGCAAAATTCTGTTACTATAACTTTACAATAAAAGTAGTACTGACCTACATGACATTGGATTCCTAGTCTGATCTGCCCTGAAAGGCAGATGTTTGTTTTTAATGGGAACTCCAGTATTGGAGTTATTCTCCACTTATGAATATCCTTTGGAGTAGTCCATTGTTGCATCAAAACCTTTAGAGGGCCAATTGCTAGTAGGATTTCTCAGGCAGTGATCATTTGCAAAGATTTTACCAAGCTTAGTTAATATTTTGGATTTTTTTTTTTTTGGGGGGGGGGGGGACACATTTTCAAAGTAAGGAAGACTTCAAAATGTTATGAGAGTCTTCTATGCTTTGCATCAATAAGAGAAATAGAGAAATAATGGGCCTTGCTGATGATGCATTACAGGTTGGAGTATATGGAATTCTACCTGGCAATACAACATTCCAAGGAAATGATTGGATTTCATTTTTCCCTGTTTTCCTTTTCTGTCTTTTCTGTCTGGGGGCGAGCTGTTTTTGCAAGTTAGACAGGATGGCTTTTTCTGAAGTAAAGAAAGGAGAACATCGGAGACGTCTGCTTGTTCCTTAGGAAAATATCGAAACATGCAGGCCTTATTTCTTATCCAAGCACAAGTGAGGAGAAAAAACTACGCAAAGCAATACAGAAGATATGTGTGCTAAAATTTCCAGAAAATTAGCCTATATTTTTCCAGCTTTCAAGTCCTTGCTGGCAAGCCCATTAGGAAACATATACATTTTTGTGTCAAAACAATCTGCTTGATTGTGTGGCAGAAATGAAAGATGGTGGGAACATCTCGCTTCTTTTCTTCACCCACCACAGAGCTATCACTGGGTGTCCAAATGATTGAGAAATGGCTGTAGCAGGATCCCAGATTATTTCTAATAAAAAAACCTCATTTCTTTTGTAGCTTTCACTTGTGTTCCCACTTGTATCCTATAAAATAAATATTTCCTTGATACAAAATGATAGCTACAAAGCGCAATGCACTATAATTACAGAAGGTGCCTTACAACAGAATGTGCATTCTTCTTTTTCTAACAGTGGGTGTATTCATTATTAATGAAGTGTGGCCGGTTAAAATTGGTTAAGGTTCCTGTATATCTCTTCTACTGCATGATCTTGTTTTAACAATACAATTCAGATCTTCTCCTGGCACCTCATTATGTGGATCAGAGTTTTGTAGCAACAAGATAGTGCTGGATAGAGAGCCTGAATTTCACATTTTTTGACAAACATATCTGATCAACATCAGGTAGCTCAATGATGATAGAATTAAGAGTCCAACACATTGGAAGAAGATACCAAATGACTCTATGCCTGGTCATAAACTTTGGATTTGACTCCCCGTCTGCCTTCAAATTTAATTGGGTAACTTTGGACCTGTCATGCCAACCACATCTCACTGCTGTGCTGAAAGCAGGGAAAACCATCAATTAAACTATGAACTACATGCTGAAAACTTCATTTTTGCAAAAGAATTACTCTGTCCTGCTATTCCACAAGCTATCAAAAGCAGAATTTAATAGCATTTTTATAACGAACAACAAATTTCATATCTTAAAAGCAATGGATACCAGCTGAGGGAATGCACAGGGCTTTTATCTATCTGTATCTCTTCATTTCAGTCTCTTGTCATCCTGGTCTACAATTTGCAGTTTCCCCTGGTCTTTGAGATGGAAAGTCAGGTCGGGCAGTTCATCAGATACCTGAAGTGAGGAATTCATCACCTCTTTATGGCACACACTCCCTCTCACACAGAAATACACATCATCTGATTTTTTTTGTACCAAAAAAGCACTTGACTTTTTGCATGCTGAAAATTGACATTTGCCAATGTATTGACTGCTGTGGAAACCACTTTGCAGGGCTTCAGCAGGTCATGGTTTATCAAAGAAGAAGTTCAAATCTTTTCTTACAATTGCAGCTTTTGAAAAGAATTTCGTGTTATTTTTGCTTTCTGGGAGACTTGAGATGAATGAAGGGATTTTAAAATAATGATAGGCAGTGCCCACCTTTCAAATTGATTAAAGAAAAAAAGTCTTTCAAAATTTCTTTAAAAGAAAAAAAAAGGACTCTCACATGGAACTTGGTCTTCTTACACTTATCTAGTTATGGGGTGATCATAGGGCTTCATCAAAGTCCTGATTGAAGAGCATCACACAGACCTCTTCCCAGGTGTCTGTGGCCTCAGTTTCTTTATGAATGTAAAGAATCTTCAAAGACTATTTGCTTTTCAGTTATATTTTGGAAACAAGTCTAGGATCTAAACCTCATATAACTCATCAAGACAAGTTCATTCATTCATTTAGTAAATACAGGTTCTGCATTTTTTAAAAAATCATTTACTGGAGACCTAGCAGCATATTTTTAGGGAAAAAATACCTACTGACATTAATCAGCATCACTGAGAATAAAATATATGAAAACCAAACCAAACTAACAAAGCAGGAGGCATTGAACATAAAACAAAACTCTTTATTCATCCAAATTAATTGATTTCCCCCCCCAAATGTTATACAAAACCAAATAGTTTTAGAACATCAAAACTGATGGGAGAATCAATAGTCCCAACTTGTTTTTCTCAATTTTTGAGTGAAGAATCAAAAATGTATAGTGCTAGGAGATATTTAATAACAAAGATTGTCATCAGGGAGATAATTATCCTTCCTGACCAACCCTCTATTGCGTTGTTTTCCCTTTTCTCACTAAATATTTCAGTTTTGCATCAAGTTAATTAGATGAATGGGATTTAACTTTTCCCTCTATAACTTTTTATAAATACAAATGCAGCACAAAAAACATTTCTTAAAGAAAAACAAACAAACCTTTCCTTGAATTAACATATTTAACAAATAGGGGGGATGAAATTGGTGCTGGGTGCAAAATGATTAAGTGAGTTGTGATAGAAACAAGAGTATCTGCATTTTATTTTCCTCCAAAGATTAAATCTTTCTCCATTCTCTGATGTGGAAACAGCATCTTCTTTCTATGGTGAATTCATTTACATTTCTTTAAAAATTATCTCTTTCTGAAAAACCTTTGTGTAATAATTATTATTTACATAGTTTTAATCAGAACAGTATTTTAAACAAAGGATGATGGGTGGTCTTTTTAAAAACACACACCATATTTTTAATTTATTTATTTTGCTTTCTGGACAAACTTTATTTTTGCAATTTAGACCAATGCTTCCCAACACATATATACTCACACATAGCTACATAAGTACACATGTTATTTTAGGTGATAATAGGCACTAGCGTTTATTCTAATTACTGCATTTGCTTCCTATCTCGATGCATGGTAATTATTAAACATGATTATTATAGCTATGATAAGGTTTAATTTTCTACCCTGTTCTCCAGGAACAGGCTAATAATCCACCAATGAATGAATCTGAGAAATGTTTTGACTTAAGATGCTGAAATGGTGGATTATGAATTCTTAGTTAAAAAAATAAATAAAGAAGCATAACATTTTTGAGTGCCAGCAATATCAGGACTGTAGGCTACCTTAATGTTCATAATGAGGCCTCCTCCTCCTCATCTTCTTCTTCGCCTCCCACCTCCTCCTCCCACTCCTCCTCCTCCTCTCCCTTCTTCTCTCATATAGCCCCAAGAAACCCAAGAGTGCTAGAAGGGTGAGATTCCAGCACGATGTTACTTTGTTGGGTAACGACATGTCTGCAAGAAATTAACCAAGCTCAGAGAGCACCAAGAACCCACAGTTCAGCCCTGCATTACAAATATTCTCTTCCATCAATTGAATTATTCTATGGGAAATCATCGGTTCCAAGGAACTACCATCCTTTTCTCGCCATGTTCCAATGCTGCTGTTTAGGCATCTTTTTAAAATATCTGCTTATGTTGGCTCTTTCACAGATACTAACTCTTTTTAATGAAATGTTTTGATCATGCTTTAAGATGCTTTGGCTTTTACTGCAAGAAGCACTCTATTGTTGTTGCTGCTGTTATTATTATTTCTTTGATTAATAGTTGCATAGCACTGAACTAAATTAATTTTAGTGTGCCTTCAGGATCATCCAAAGTAATTTTCAAACTGACCTATCATTTCCAGGGAGAAACAACAGAGCTCTTTCCACAATTGCTCTTTTTTCTAAGGGGCTAAAACAACCTCACACTGGAAGCCCATGCAGCCGTCTTTGCACATAAAGGCACAAGTGAGAAAGCTCATTAGTCTTTAGCACCTAAGAAAACCATTCCTTTAAAATCACCGCCCCCCTTTTCCCCCCACCAAGTCCTCCCAAGAATCCTTTGCTGTTAAGTATCTGTACCATTATGGAAGTGTAACATAACATCTTTTACCCAAATAAATATATTAATATATTCATGCAACAATAGGGCAAAGTTTGAGAAGCCTCTTGAATAGATCTGGGTAGAAAAACATTCTCATTAGACATAAATGAACACTACTTTCTCCCCACATACAATATTGATAACAACCCCTGTCTATCACCTTTCCACTTCTCTGATTATTTTGCAGGGGTGCACACAGCTTCAATGGGATATTCTGTTAATGCAGGACCAGAGCAGACAGAACTGGGAGCTGGAGTTAGGTGGGTCATCAGCCTAAAGTCATTAACGTTCCCAAAAACAATCCAAGTCAAACCCCTCTTGAATTCCTTTGACCCTTATCTGGCACTAATTTGCTATTGAACTTTAGTTGACTAGATTCTTCTGTGTAGCCTTGAACAATAAATCTGATCTGCAACTTAGTGTACGTTCTTGGTCCTTTACAGATTGTGACAGTAAATAATTGTATTGAAGTTGATCCATAATACAGCAATTTCTTACTTTTGCTGCTTCTATGGCTCTTCTAGGGATAGGTAGAAACCCCTTCCTGTGAATTAACTAGACCTCAAAACCTGGTAAACTTGATCAAGTCTTCTCTGACTTTGAAACATCAAATATATATTTAGAGGCCTTATTAACTAAGTAACCGGATAGGTATATTGCAAAAGTGAAAGAAGATGAGAGAAGACTTTAAGATTTAAAGATTGGGACAAGTGCCCTTTGTCACACATGTGGACATTGTTCTTAAACAAGGTAGAAATATCTACATAATCTCCAGCCAACATATCCCACTACAAATGTCTCCTCCATGTATTTGTTCCACAAAAGCCCTTCAACCCCATGGAACAGTGGTCACCAACCAGTAGGCCAGGGACCACTGGTGGTCTGCAAGAAAATTTTCATGGTCCGCAGAGAAATGTCACCCCCCAAAGCACCCCCCAAAGCAATTAATCCAGGGTGTGCAGGAACACAAGGCTTCATTGCTTGCATTGCAAACAACATGAGGTAGTGAGGGGAAGGGGGAAAGGCAGAGGGGGGAACTTGCCCCACTTGCCCCACGTGCCTCGCCTGGCTACTGGGATGCTTCTTTCCATTTTCTTTTTCTGCTTTTGACTGCACGTAAGGAAAGCAGCAAAAGTCTTTCTTTCTTTTCCCCAAACTCTGCCAGAAATGAGTCTTTGGGACCCTTTAAATCTAAAAGTCTTCTCTTATCTTCTTTCACTTTTGCAATATGAGCATCCTGCTTCAAGAGGCTGTGCTGGCGTGACAAGTCTCACAAAGACTTATTTCTGGCAGTATTTGGGGGAGGGAAAGAAAGACTTCTGCTGCTTCTGCTGCTTTCCTTACATGAAGCCAAAAGTCTCTCCCCACCACCACCACCAAGAACGTAGCTGGAGATGGTATCCTGCGATCCCAAATAAAGAATGATCGATTGGTAGGAAAACAGGGTGGGGAATTTTCCTGCAGATTTTCTCAGGGTCTGTTGTCTGCAGGATTTAAACTCATGATTTTGGTGGTCCCTGAGGTCCAAAAGGTTGGTGATGCCTGACATGGAATACTGTGTTATGAAATATCCCCATACTTTTATTCTGTGTAATTGGCAGTTCTTAGTTGACATGGCTACTTTTGAAATGTTTTAATGGATCAGACCTGGCTAATGTTTGTAGGAGGAATCACCAAGAAAATCTGATGGTTGCAAATATATGTAGTTCAGAACTGGAATGTTGAGTCTGATTTTGTTTTCCACCTGCAGATGTTTCATTATACACTTAGGTAATGTCTTCAGTCCTATAATCTTGTAGAAGTAAGGCTGGTTAGTTCATTGTGTAACAAATGAACCAGCAATCCTCATTTATCCAAAATCATAGCACTGAAGATTCTACCTAGGTAGTAATAAAACGTTTGCAGATGAAAAACAAACAAACCCCAAACTTGAAAAACTGTAACACCTTTACATTGCATGGACTTACCTAGATAATTCCCTGGAATCAAGCTTGAGTTGAGGGAATCTTAATTTTTTTCAGCTTATTATCAATCAGAAACATTCATTCAGAAACAAGAAAAATTCTATCTGAATTGTGATTCCCTAGTTCATACTCAGTTACTTACTCTGTAGTGATCAGCAGGTATAGCTTTTCACAGCATGGTGGAATCCAAAACTACCTACTATTACCTGCAGTGATAACTCACTGTTACAGACTAATTTCTTCCTTTACTTAGTCCTTGGCTTTCTGGTTGTACATGGATTTGCCCACAGTTTTAAAGGCCATCTTCAAAGACTTTCTATGCAGTTTTTAATGAGGAATAATTCCAGTCTCATGCTATGAAATGTACATGAATTATTACTATTAAAAAAAAAAAAACCCAAGATAAAACATTCTGGCTCAGAGAAAGCAGCACATCAGAAAGAAAGTTGTTCAGAAGGGGGCACAATAGCAGGGCAGGAGAGGGGAGTCAAGCTCAAAAGTGGTGAGTTGACTTTATTTAAAGAAGGGATCATGCCATATGATTCACAGATAGCAAGACTATAACCTGGACAAAAGTCCAAAAACTGAGCCAAATTTCTGAGAGTTCTTTCTGGTGGACAAATTGGATGTGATATCTATTTTTCCCCTCCATTTCCCCTCCTTCCAATGGAAGTAAACTTTGGAGATTCCGCACACACACTGTTATGGACTAAGCCAATGCAGCGGTACAACCCTAAACAGCTTTACTTTACAGCAGGCTTGAAATCCTGCACTTCTCATTGGTCCACAAATAGCGAGTCGTGATTGGTTGTTTCTGGCCAGTCTGATTGGCTGTTAATGGGCCCCTCTGATTGGATGCTTGTGAAAGCGGTAAACTCAAATCATTGGTTGTTTTGACAGCAGCCAGCTCTATAAAAGAGCTGCTGCTGCCCAAGTATTTGCTCTGTTCTTATTTTACAATAAAGAGTTGAAGTCACCGTTTGATGTCTCATCTCCGTTCCTTGTGCCCATGCTCAGGACTTAACACTGGCGACGAAGGTGGGATGCAGAGATGATAGAGCTGACTAAGTACGCATCGAACAAGACAGAGCACGTGGCTGAAGAGCGCACACAACAAACGGCAAGATGACCAGCGGTGCCATACCACCCGCTCCATTCGACCCAGCAACCAAAGACTGGCACTCGTATATAGATCACTTCCAGATGTTCCTGGAGACCAACAATTTAAAAGATGTTAAGCCTGGCAAGAAACGAGTGGTGTTCCTGACTCATTGCGGCCCCGCCGTTTTCAAAATGGCTAAAGCACTGGCAAAACCGGTGGAAGTGAAGACCATGGATTGGGATACCCTCGCCCCAATCCTCTGGGCCCATTATGTACCTGCAGTACCTACATTGATACGAAGACACAAATTTTACCAGAGGGACCAACGGAAGGACGAGAGCGTTGGAAATTTCGTAGCTGACCCTGGCATTTTCCAAAGTTTAATGGAGAGACTTTTACAAGGTATAAAAGGCGTCGTGCCTTATTTTGACGACGTCCTAATAGCTCCCCCCACTAAAGAGTTATTAGTACAACAACTCAGAAAAGTTCTTCAGAAATTTAAAGACGCTGGTCTGAAGGTAAAAAGGGACAAGTGTCAACTTTGTAAGGAGAGAGTGGAGTTCCTGGGATACCTTCTCGACAGACAGGGAATCCACCCCACCGAAAAAAACCTAACCGCAATCAAAAACGCCCTGAGACCTAGGAATGAGACAGACCTCCAAGCCTTCCTGGGACTCATTAACTTTTATAACATCTTCTTGCTCCAGAAGGTGACCATAGCTGAGCCCCTACATAGACTTCTCGACAAAAAGGCTTCCTGGGTCTGGGGACGGCGTGAAGAAAGGGCATTCCAACAAGTAAAAGACCTCTTAACCTCCGATGCCATATTAATGCAATACAACGAGACTTTACCCTTGACGGTTACCTGTGATGCCTCACCATTTGGAGTGGGAGCCATTTTAAGCCATGTCCTACCAAATGGGAATGAGACACATACTGCGTTCTTTTCGAGAACTTTGTCTAAGACCGAAAGGAACTATAGTCAACTTGATAAAGAGGCTCTCGCTATTGTATCCGCAATTAAACGTTTCCATGAATATGTGTATGGGAGACCCTTTACCATAATTACCGACCACAAGCCGTTACTTAGTATTTTGGCGGGAAACAAACCAATTCCCCATATCTTATCACCAAGAATGACACGTTGGTCAGAATTTTTAGCCGCCTATGATTACCAATTGCAACACTGCCCGGGGAAAACCATTCCCCACGCTGATGCTTTGAGCCGCTCTCCACTACCAGACATCATAGAGGACCCAACTCCAACCTTAGCCGTATTGCGAATCAAAATCCTCAAATCGCCACCACTGACCGCTCAAGACATTGCCTTAGAAACAAAAAAGGACCCTGTTTTGGCATGAGTCCTCAGCTGGGTGGAACAGGGTTGGCCGGTCAGCGCAACCAATGACATGTTCAAGCCATTTAGGAATCGACAAACAAAGCTATTCTCCCAAAAGGGCTGCATCGTGTGGGGAGACAGAGTTGTAATCCTGGAGAAATTGCAACATAGGGTATTAAAAATGTTGCACGATGGACATCCAGGCATCGTGCGGATGAAGGCATTGGCCAGGAGTTATGCATGGTGGCCTGGGTTAGACAAACAGATAGAGACCTGGGTAGCAAAGTGCAGGAAATGCCAGGAGACTCGCTCTACACCTCCAAAAACTCCCCCAACTCAGTGGGAAACGCCTCGAGGTCCTTGGTCCCGTATCCACATCAATTTTGCGGGACCCACAAGAGGACACACTTTCCTCCTAACAGTGGATGCCTATTAAAACTGGCTCGAAGTCCACAAGATGAAAAGCACCACCACAGAGGCGGTCACTTAAAAGCTAAATAAGCTATTCGCTACCCACGGATTGTCGGATGTCCTGGTCTCCGATAATGGCCCCCAATTCACTGCCCTGCCATTCGAACAGTACCTGGCAGATCAGGGCATCCGCCATGCCTTAACATCACCAGCTCACCCTGCGGCCAATGGTAGGGCTGAGCGAATGGTTCAATTTGTAAAAAAGACTTTGCATAAAATGGACCATGGTGACATTGACGACAAAATAAACCGGATGCTTCTCCTCCAGCACATAACCCCAAACAGTACCATGAACAGAACCCCAGCTGAACTCCTGATGGGTCGGAAACTTCGCTTGCATCTCGATCGCCTCCACCCAAACTACATGCCTGAACAACCCCCAGGATCCAGCAGCAAGTGTCGGGCATTTCAGGAAGGTGACCTCGTGTTTGCAAAAAACTTCTTGGGCGACCCATTGTGAGTCCTCGCTACCATAACGCAACTTATGGGACCCTGATCCTATCGCCTACAAACTGCAGATGGTAAGATGTGGAAGCGCCACATAGACCAACTCCGTTCCAGATTAGCACCTAGTCCTATCTCAGCCCCAGAATCTCTAGCTGGGGGGGGGGGGAAGGAACATTGAGGAGGCCAAAGAAGAAATAACAATCAAAACCCAACAGTCTACACAAACAACCAGGGTATACTCACCGTCAGAAGGAGAACTGAGCTAGGGAGTGGCCTCGCTGCGTGACAGCACTGTGATGGAAACAGATCCAGGGAACCCGGAAGACAGCACTGGTGTAAGCAGGGAAAGCAGCCCAGGGCCACAGTTGTCATCATCCAACCCAGCTAGCAGCCCACTGGAATCAGAGCCGGTGGAACAGAAACTGGTGGAACAGAAACCGGTGGAACAGCGCAGGTCAAGCAGACAGGTGAAGCGACCTGCCTACTTACGAGAATACGTCACCCCACCCCTCAGATGGAACCTAGGGGGGAGGGGTGTTATGGACTAAGCCAACGCAGCGATACAACCCTAAATAGCTTTACTTTACAGCAGGCTTGTAATCCTGCACTTCTCATTGGCCCGCGAGTCATGATTAATCATTTCTGGTCGTTTCTGATTGGCTGTTAATGGGCCCCTCTGATTGGATGCTTGTGAAAGTGGTAAACTCAAATCATTGGTTGTTTTGACAGCAGCTAGCTCTATAAAAGAGCTGCTGCTGCCCAAGTATTTGCTCTGTTCTTATTTTACAATAAAGAGTTGAAGTCACCGTTCAATGTCTCGTCTCCGTTCCTTGCGCCCATGCCCAGGGCTTAACACACACCAAATAAAAGAAGTAACGAGCAGAAGATAAGTACAGAGAGATCCAACCTAGAACTAAGGAGAAATTTTCTGACAGTGAGAAATCAGTGGAATGGCTTGTCTCCAGAAATTGTGGTTGCTTCATCACTGAGGTTTTCAAGAAGGGACTAGGCAGTAATTCAACTGCAATGGTGCTTGAGCAGGGGTTGGACTAGAAAACCTCTAAAGTCCCTATTATTCTATGTTTTAATTTTTCATTCAGTAACATTTAGGTGCCCTGAAAAGTTCAGAGGGTTTTTTTTTTAATTATTGATTTTTAAAATTATTTATTTACCAGTTTGTATTATTTGGAGTCCAAGAGATTAAATAATATTAAAAGCAGAAACATACAATACGCATCATGTATCTTGTACCACATTATAAAATACAAAATCATAAACAATAGCTTAAAATTTCCATCAATAACTGAAGGTAGAAATGAAAGCAGCATTGTATCAAGATAATGGAAGCTCCACCTCTTCTGTAATGCTTCACCATATCCCAAGGGATGAACTAGCAATATTTCTGGATTATCCGTAAAGCAACATACATATTTTTATTAATCAGCCCATTTCTTTCTTTTTACCATGCTTTGAGACTCCCACGTTCCTAAACATGTAAAAAGCTGTGCCAGGCTCTTAATTGCTGAGTGTAATCCTTAAATAAATAAATTCCCATGAGGATGCTTTCTTCTCAAGGAGATAAAGACTTCATATCAGACTCTTGGAAAGTAAATAAGTCAAAAACAACACCATATGTTTATTAATGAATTCTTTAAGATGTGCTCTTTTAGAGTTATTTGATACAAGACTAAATGACCATTTCTCCTTTTCCTGGCAAGATTTTTTTTTTATTTTGTCAAGTGATTATAAGATAACAGGTATAAGTATAAACATAGTTATGAATATATGAAATGAATACATATAAGAAAAATAAAAAGAAACAATAGGACAGGGACAGTAGGCACATTGGTGTGCTTATGCACGCTCCCTACAGACCTCTTAGGAAAGGGGTGAGATCAATAGTAGACAGTCTAAGGTTAAAGTTTTTGGGGTTTGGGGAAGAAACTACAGAGTCAGGTAGAGTATTCCAGACATTGACCACTCTGTTGCTGAAGTCGTATTTCCTGCAATCAAGTTTGGTGCAGTTAATCTTGAGTTTGTATCTATTGCGTGCTCTTGTATTGTTATGGTTGAAGCTGAGGTATTCATTGACAGGTAGGACATTGCAATGTACAAAACTTAGATCAGGCCAAAGATGGTGTAGTTCTAGGTTTTCTAGGTCTAGAATTTCGAGTCTGGTGGCATAAGGTATTCTGCAATGAGTAGAGGAGTGGAGAACTCTTCTTGTGAAATATTTCTGGACTTCCTCAACTGTGTTAATATCAGATATGTAATGCGGGGTCCAGACTGATATTCAAGTATTGGTCTAGCAATGTTTTGTATGTTCTAATTAGTAGTGTGATATTACCAGAGAAAAAGCTACACAGGATTAAGTTACCAACTCTTAATGTATTTTTGGCTATGTAGTTACAGTGGGCTCTAGCACTTATTATCATTAGAGAGGAGTACTCCAAGGTCCTTGACAGAGTTTGGATCATCAACAAGGTCTTGACTATTCAGCTTGTATTTTATTTTCTGATTTTTTTGTGTCAATATGTAAGACAGAACATTTATTTGTTGAGATTTGAAGTTGCCATTTGTTTGACCATTCTGATACTTAGTCGAGGTCTTTTTGAAGGGTAGCAGTGTTGTCGGTGATGTTGAATAGCTTTACATCATCAGTGAAGAGAATGAAGTTGCTCTTAATATGATCACAGAGATCATTTATGTAGAGTATGAAGAGAGTTGGTCCTAGAAGACTGCCTTGGGGGACACCACTGATTATGCTTAGAGATTTAGCTATGGCAATGGATAGCATTTTTAAGAAGTAGGCATATATTCCATCCTGTCCAAAAGATAGAGACGGTTTTGGATTGCATAGTGCTTTTTCAACACTGTCTTCTGTAAAATCGATATGTATTAGATCATTGTCGTTATCAGTGGTTCAACTAGGAAATACTGGGCATGATCCATTGCTGTTTACAAATACTGAGCCAAAGAATGTGTTAAAGAGGTTGGCTTTAATGGTGTCTTCATTGCAGTCTTTACCATTAGGTCCTTTCAGGGGTGGACGTTGAGTCTTTTAGTTTGTTGTTGACAAAATTGTAGAACACGCGGGTGGAATTGGTGCATAGAAGGTTTTCCTCTTGTTTAATGTGATAATTAGTGCATTCAGTCTTTATCTGGTGGCATAAATTTTTGTGTCAGTTTTTGAAGTTTGCAAGATGACCAGATTTGTTTTTTCGCCATAGTGATTTGTTTTTGGATTGAAGCTTCCTTATTGTTATGGGTAATTTGTTTTTTTCTGGTTTTGGGAGTTGTTATTGGTGCATATAGTTTGATGATTCTTTTGACTTCAAGTAAAAATATGTTGTAATGGTCTTCAACAGTATTGCATCCAGTGAATAGAAGTTGCCAATCAAGGGATGAGAGATCATTGTTTATAAGATCATAGTTGCCTTTTTTAAAGTTATAATTGGGGATCCTGTCGTTATGATGATTTTTATGTGGACGTATGTTGAGACAAAAGTCAATCATGTTGTGGTCACTGTTGGAAAAGGGTTAAACAAACAGCAATGGTAATGATAAACAGCAAAGGTAATGAGAATTGACGGATTCCATTGATATAAGAAAAGGGACAAGACAAGGCTGCCCACTGTCACCTCTGTTGTTTGTGTTAACTTTGGAAGTGTTAAATAGAAACATTAGAGAAGAAAAAGATATAAAAGGGATGAAAATTAAAAAGGAAGAATTTAAACTGCAAGCATTTGCAGATGACTTGGTTTTCATTTTGGAGGATTCATTAGAAACAGCATTTAAACTGATAGAAAAGATAGAGGCATATGGAAAAGTAGCTGGTCTGAAAATAAATAAAGATAAAATGAAGATCTTGACAAAGAATATGTCATTAAGACAAAAGGAAGAATTGGCGGATGTTTTGAAAATCCAGGTCACAAATAAGGTTAAGTACTTGCGGATACATTTGACAGCAAGATGTAGCACACTTAAAGAGTAACTATATTAAACTCAGCAACAGATTGCGACAGATCTGGAGAAATGGGAAAATTTACAATTATTATTAATAGGGAAAATATCAACAATTAAGATGAATATATTACCTAGAATCTTATATCTGTTTCAAACAATTCCAATTAGGCTAGGGAAAGACTACTTCAAAGATTTAAATAAAATAGCGTTAAAGTATATATGTCAGGGAAAGAAAACAAATAAAATTAAAACTGTTGCAAGAAGCTAGAATAAGAGGAGGATTTGGCCTGTCTAATTGGGAGTTATACTATCAAGCTGCAAACCTGATGTAGGTTAAGGAATGGATAACACTAAGAAATACTAGACTGTTGACATTAGAAGGACATGATTTATTGTTGAGGTGGCATACCTTCCTATGGTACAAGGAACTAAAACACAGGGGTATTTTAGAAGACATTATATATGTGAGGCTTTGTTACTAAACTGGGAGAAGACTAAAAAGCAATGTTATTTGAAAATTGCAGTCTGGTTATCTACCACTGAAGCATTTTCTTATCCTATAACATATAAAAAGGAACAAACGGTTAGATATGGTGAAATATTGAATGAAAAGGGTGAACTTAAATCTATGCAAAAACTAGAAGAACAAGGTGTAAAGATGAATTGGTTTTCATATGCGCAAATATGCTCTTGATATGATAAAGATTCCAAAACAGAAAGTTTTTATGATATACTGACTGACTTAGATAAGATTTTGACATGTACTGATGAATGTACTGATGATTTTGACAGGTACTGATGAAAAGGTGATTAAAAAACTGTATGGATATTTATTAGAAATTAAGCTAGAAGAAGAACAAGTTAAAGAAACAATGATTGCTTGGGGGAAATTTTTTGGATATGGGATTGACTTAGGGAAATGGCAAAAATTGTGGTCTCAAAATTATAAAATGACAATGTCAACAGCATATAAAGAAAACTTGTATAAGATGTTTTACAGGTGGCACTTACCTCCAACAAGAATAGCAAGAATGTTCAAGAACAAATCTGAAAAATGTTGGAAATGTCATCAGATACCTGGCTCATATTACCATATGTGGTGGACGTGTGCAGATGCTAACATATATTGGATTAAAATCCACAAACAGACAAATGCCTGTCCAATCTCATCTTAAAATCCTTCTGTGGTGGAACATTTACAACTTCAGGAGGCAAGTCATTCCATTGGTTATTTTTTCTCACTCTCAGAAAGTATCTCCTTATTCTAGATTGGTTTTCTCTTGATTAGTTTCCATCCGTTGGTTCCTGTCCTGCCTTTAGTTACTTTGGAGAATTGGTTGACCCTTTTCTCTGTGGCAGCCCCTAAAATATTGCAACACTGCTATCATGTCTCCCCTAGTTCTGCCCATTAAACTAGAAACGAAATCAGTTTCTTGACTGCATATTTTACATTACATTGTTATGTAAAAGCAATGCTTCTGTGAGATGCTTACCACTTTTTTAAATGCTGCAAATTTCAAATACAGTTCCTATTGTGGGAATTTTTCTCTTGCTAGTTTTCTGCTTTATTTTGACTTATTTTTAGTTCAGCAGGTTTAGGCATCACATGAATCTTTCTTTGACTACTTTTGGGTTGCAGTAAAACTCTCATCACTTCTTGCCTCGAGATTACCCCTAACTCATTCTTGGCTATTTTATTCCTTTTTAAAAAATATTTTCTTTATTTGAAATGGAGACTGAATCTCAGTAGTCTTTCTCCATAAGCTAAATTGCTCTCTTTCAGCTCCTCCCACGCCCATCAAACACTCAGGAAAGGTCTGCTTGTGCATTTGTTTGGAAACACCAGGCAATTGAAGAAGTGGAGAGGAAAACCTTGGGAACGTAGAAATGAATTTGGACAGAAGACAAAGGAAGATAGAAGGTGAATGGGTGGGAACAACAGATAATAAAGGAATAAAGAGTCAGGATTGAAAGAGATTAAAAAGAAGAAACAAAATATACAGTGAAGAGCTTATGGATGCACTGCAACATAGCACAATCGATTGAGAACTACTACTGTATTTAAAATTTGAGACCAATATTTTTCTGGAGATGTACATTTGCTTAAGTTTTACTGAACATTGAACACCTAATTAATTGTTCATAAGATTACATGATTTTTCTTTATGCTTCATTAAGTAAACAAAAATCCAAATAAACAAACAAAAACTGGTGGCATTAAAGAAAATCAGAATAGCACTACATCAGAGATGATATAACTGGAATTCCTGGCATTTGCTAGCTTTGATGAAGATATGCATACATGCAGTCCAGGGTTACACAGAGAAATTCTACTGCATTTTCCCAAGATTCTTATTCATTTTTATTTATTTATTTGATTTGTCAATAGCTTTCAAGATAATAGGTATAAGTATATACATAGTTATGAATACATGAAATGGAAACATATAAGAAAAATAAAAGAAACAATAGGACAGGGACAGTGTGCTTAGGCACGCCCCGTTGTTAAAAGAGAATTTGCTTTAGAATTTGCTTACCTTCCAATAAGAGAACCAACTTAGAACTAAGGAGAATTTTTCAGACAGTTGGAACAATTAATCAATAAAACAACTTGTCTCCAGAAGTTGTGAATGCTCCAACACTGGAAGTTTTTAAAGAAGAGATTGGATAACCATTTCACTGAAATGGTGAGCAAGGGGTTAGACTAGAAGACTTCCAATGTACCTTCCAATTCTATTATTCCATTATTCTGTCTTAGGTGTACAGTGTGATGTGCTTGCATTTAATCAGTGAGAAAGTGGCCAAAATATGCATATGCCTACATTATTAACTTGTCTTAAATGATATGATAATCTCTCCATCAGCCTGCCAGCTCTTTGACTTCCTATATCCCTCTTAGATTCCAAGAAAAGTTGCCATCAGTGGAAATTGCTCCACATTTCCAGAAATGCTACTGGTATGAACAGTATGAAAACAGAAATAAACAACATTGACATACCATCCAAACTAGGCAATCAAAAAGACCAAAATCAAACAACAAAACCAAAATACCTACTTATCAGAAATTAACACTGATATGAGCAGAGATTAACACTAGATCAACACTAGATAAACAGTATACCAATCAAGGAACTATGGTATTGACAGAGACAAACAAGCTAAGAGTAAACAACAGCCTAATCAGGGAATCACCAAGAAGAACACCTCCATCAATACTGACAGGTCCAGCCACTTGCATATAATCAGAGTATGAACCTCCTTCCCTCCTAGCACTGATGATGTGAGCTAGTTGGGTAATGAAACATCTACAAGTAAACCAGTAAACTCAAAGAGCATCCAGGACACCATAGGATGAAAACAATGTTGTATCACCACTGCAGGGTTCACCTCTTTTGGGTTGGCACATGAAATCACAATACACATACAAAAGGAACAGGACACATGTTATGGGGGTATAACACTACTTTAACCAAACTGACTCATTTGATGCAACCCCCCATATTGCCAGTAAATGCCACTGTGCACATAAAGCATGCATACATTTGTTTCAAAAATTCAATTCATATTGGGTCTCTAGGATGAATCTTTTTCCCCCTAAAACTGGATCCAACCATCAGATGGAATTGGTTGCCTCCAATTCAAACCTGATGATTCCAGGTTTCCCCCCTCCCACAAAGAAATCAAGTCAATTTCCTTGAATTAAATTGACTTGCTTCATTGATCCACTGAAACCAGAATCAATTTGATTTGGCAATCTGACACCTATTGATGAATAGGACTGAATCTGACTTGTTCCTTGCATCCTAAAGTAGCGTGAACTGCCTGCCATCTTGTAGTAGTAAAGTAGGATCAATGATAAATTGATGATAAATTTTAAAGACATGTAGGAAATATAAATAGCTGTTTTCACAAGGGAAGAAAAGTTTGATCAATTGCATGATAGATTTCAGAATGGAATAAATTTAATCCTCCTTGTAATTGCTGATATAGAATGAGTTCACACAATATACTGAAAGCTGACATTGTATCTTTCATAATTCCCAAAAGTCTGGAAATTATTGGATTTGTATTTACAATCCATGCAAGATGCCATGTTAAATAAGACTTACACACATACTCTCACACTCACGCACACACATACACACAAACACAGAGACACACACACACAAACATGTAGTGAACTAATTTTAGTTCTGTTCGGTATCTAAGAGTGTTTTGAGAGAAGGCACATTTTTCACCAAAACAGTATGCTTTCTTTTTGTCACATTTCCTTGTTTGTTTTCCTCTGCAATATTTCTTTATGATAAGCAAAAGACATTTGGAACTATTCTGTTTTTGCCCCCAAGCTGCTCACTTCCATGAGAAAAAGATTCCTGTCCCAACCTGTACTTTTATAATTGTTCTTTTCTGCTTCTCAAGTTTCACACAGCTTCCTCACAAAATTAGAGACAACTTGTATGTATCATGCACAATCTTTGCATAATAATGAAAACACTAGCTGTTTCATATATGCTGTTTCTTGCTGTGGCTCCTATAGAAGAGCAGGGGTTAGGTCAATATTTATTTATATTTATATATGTATATGTATATATTTAAAAAAATCTCTGCCTAATCCAAACAAATTCTGTGCAATCAAGTTAATGCAAAAAAGACATTTTTTTTTTAAAAAAAAAAACAATATTATAATTGTTTGTCACACAGTGTCAGTCTAGTCTGGATTTTGCATTCCAATCAAATCCTCCTCCAGGACCTGGGCTAAACAGATGTTTCATAATATTAAAGTATCATCACAGAATATAAGCTGTTCCAAGAAATTCCTTTGCAATTGACAGATGGCGATTTTGCCAATGCTGATGCTATGGAAGTGAGGCTCTAGATGTTTTGGGATTGCACTCAAAGCACTTATTACTATTGGTACTATCTTTCCTTTCTTTTGCCACAATTGTCCTACTTCTATTTGCAGGTCTTCGTACTTTGTGATGCTGTTTCCAGCTACTGCCATGTCTACTATCCAGGCAATTTTTGTCTTCCTTATTGACAATTGTTATTGCCAATGGTTATGGATTAAATTAAAATTTAATACACTACCAGTTCCACACAATTAGGGGCTATACGTCAGCTGGATTGATATTGCTTTAGCTAGTCTTCAGAAAGTCCTTACTGAAGGTTAATCTGTACCATTGAGGGAGAATGTTCCATAAATAGCAATAGCACTTAGATTTATATACCACTTCTGTTAAGTTCTGCGCATGGAGACGAGGCAGTGAACAGTGAACTTCAACTCTTTATTGAACATTCTGAACAGAGCAAAACCCTAGGGCAGCAGCAGCCCTTTTATAGGGCAGGCTGCTGATCTAGTAACCAATGAGAAACATGGAGTGTTAAACCCTTGAACCAATGAGAGTGGCTTGTTAACAGCCAATCAGATTCCCCTGAACGGACCAATCCAATATCGCTATTATTGGCCAATCAGAAGTGCAGGATTAGAACCCTGCTTTTTCTAAAGGTTTGATAAAACTTTATTTAAGCATTTTATTACTTTATTTATTACTTCATAGTGCTTTACAGCCCTCTCTAAGTGTTTTACAGAGTTAGCATATTGTCCCCAACAATCTGGGACCTCATTTTACCAAGCTCGGAAGGAGGGACAGCTGAATCAACCTTGAGCCAGGGAGAATCGAACTGCTGGCAGTCAGCAGAATTAGCCTGCAATACTGCACTCTAACCACTGCATCACCATGGCTCTTATAAAATAGAGCTCAGAAGGCTTTGTCCTGGCCCCTTACTCAAGATACTTTGGGGGCAGGAGCAGGGGTGGGTTGCTGGGGGTTCACAGCTAGAGCCCCTAGCTAAGATTTTGTGCATTTCGGAGAACTTCGAAACCCCACTCCTGGCTGGCCGCACCCACCCCACCCCATACTTCCCAGGAATCCCTACATGGCCCATTTTGGATGCAGGTAAGTGCAGAGCCTCCCAGAAATTTGAAAAGGCTGGAAATGGGCCAGTTTCTGGTTTCCAGAGTGCCTCTGGAGCCCAGGGAGGCTGTTTTCGCCCTCCCGGAGGCTCAAGGAAAGCCATCGTGGACATGGCCACCGAGCAACCGAGCAAAGAACTCTTTGCTAAAAAATTTTGAAACCCACCCCTGGATGGGAGATCCTCAAATTGGTTTTTACAATGCTTCTTTATCTGCTTGTCTGTATTTTGTGACCTTACTCCCTGAATAGGAATGGAAAGTTGAGTCTCTGACCTTAAAAGAACCAAGGGTATTATTATATGAAAAGAATTATTATATGGAAAGATGAGACCGATTGGGCGATTATCCAGCTGAAGCCAATGTTGGTATGAACCACTTATGGCTAATATATGGTGATAAAGCCTTTTTATTTATTAGGATTCTTTTAACTCTGCAGATTTCAGAATTCTCTGAGCACAACTATGTCTTCAGTTTGCACACGGATGATTTCATTTGGGGTACATAAAGAGCACCACTCAGAGAAATTACTATTAGGATGTATCAGATTAACTCTTACCTTGTTAAGCTTTAGGAAAAAGAGCTATAAAGATTTTTCAAGAGAGTCTCAGGATGAAATAGCTGCAAAGAGTGGTCTCCTAGTTTTTGTTTGATGTTCAATTGTTCCTTAGCTATTGGCATTTTTTGTATTTAGAGTAATAATTGTGACTGTACAGTGGGGTGTTATATTGCTTCTATTGTTTCTAACTGTCTAAATTGTAATATACTGCTGAATCCTAATTTTCATATTTATGTTCATGGTCACTTTCTCAAAATAAATATTCTTTGAACCCTTCTCTAAAGTTAATATTTCTCTAAAAAGAAAATCAAGTTCAGGACTTTACCCCAAATTTGAGAGTGGAGCTCAAATGGGAATCAGTTTTAATTCTAGAAATCTAAAATGGGTCAATTTCCCTTAAAAAGGCAACTTATTGAAATGCTCTAGAAACCCCTTTGGAATTTACATCACCAAATTTTCCTTAGTGAAAGAACAGAAGCAAAGAAGGTTGTGCATGTTTTAAAGTATTGCTGTTCCCCGCTTTTTCCTTTTTTAAATACATCTTCACAAGAGGGATGGGATATTATTGCATTCTGGTTTCTGCATATAGAAACAACATAATTGAGTGTATGGCAATTTTTCCAAGTATGAATACCATACAGCATAGACTGATAACTCAAAACTGACATTCTATGCAGAGAATCCCAGGAAGCTAGTATTTTTTTCTAACAGAGTTTTTTTTAATTAAAAGAGAAATATATTCCATTTTTGAGGAAATGGTGGTATAAGTATTTTTAAATGTTTCAAAAACACTCAAGAGGATTTTTAGAGGAATATTTCTATCCATCCTCTCTCTCTCTCTCTCTCTCTCTCTCTCTCTCCCTCTCTCTCTCATCTATCTATCTATCTATCTATCTATCTATCTATCTATCTATCTATCATCTATCTATCTATCTATCTATCTATCTATCTATCTATCTATCTATCTATCGTATCTGTGAAGGACAAATGGCAGGGGATTCAAAGTGTTGTGAATTAATAAAAGTGCTTGAATAAAGATTATTAAAACCTTAAAGTAAAGTGCAGGGTTCTGGCCCTGCACTTCTGATTGGCCGATAATAGAGACATCGGATTGGTCCGTTCAGGAGGATCTGATTGGCTATTAACGAGCCTCTTTCATTGGCTAAAGGAGTTAACGTTTCCTGTGTTTTCATTGGCTAAGTACCCAAAAGCTTGCCTATATAAAGGGGCCGTTGTGGCCGTACTTCGAGAGCTGTTACACCATGTTAAATAAAGAGTTGAAGTTCACTGTTCATAGACTCGTCTCCACTTCTTGTGCCCATGCGCAGAACTTAACACTGGCGATGAGAATGGGATGTGGAGACGTCAGAGCTGACTGAACACTACAGAGCGATAATAGAGCACGTGGCTGAAGCGCACCAATGGCGGAACCATGTCCGGCGGCGTCATACCACCCGCTCCATTCGACCTGGCACAAGAAGACTGGGACTCATATATGGATTGCTTCCAGATGTTTCTGGAGACCAACAACTTGAAGGATGCCACTACCGGAAAGAAACGGGCGGTATTCCTAACTCATTGTGGACCGACCATATTTAAGATGGCCAAGGTGCTAGCAAAACCAGCAGAAGTGAAGTCTATGGACTGGGACATCCTCGAACCCCTGCTAAGGGCCCACTATGCACCAACCGTACCAACGCTCGTTAGAAGGCATGAATTTTACCAGAGCGATCAGCGGAAGGGCGAAAGTGTTGCAGATTTCATAGCGGATCTCCGGAATCTGGGAGGCCTATGTGGGTTTGCCAACCTCGAAGAAGCCCTATGAGACCGAATAGTTCTGGGACTAGATGCACCAGTGGTGCAGAGTAAGCTGATGGCAAAAGGCAACATCAGCCTTACAGATGCCATCACTGACGCTACTGCAGCAGAAGCAATCAGGAAGTCAGCTACCCGAATGCGCCGCACACACGCACCGTTTCACCAACTCACCAGTGAAGTTTCACCTCACCTAGAAGGACAGGCAACGAAAGCCCACCATGAGGACTTCGAATCGTCATCAGAAAGCAATGAAGAAGAGGTCAACCGGCTCCGGTCTGAACGAGACCAACGCCATCAATGTAACCAGAGATCACAGTACCAATGCGTTGGTTGTGGAGCAAACCACCCCCGATCAGACTGCAAATTCCTCGACGCGCTCTGCCATGTGTGCAGGAAAAGAGGCCACATAGGAAGGGTCTGTAGAAGCAAACAAGGACCCAGCCAGCCCCCAAAAGGGGCTAACTACCGTCAACCCACAGGAAGTCGTCCTGCAAATCGAGAACCATTGAACCACCAATGGAACAACCACTCCTACAGAAACAAACCCCTGACCCACTCAACGAAGTGAGAAGAGACGCACCAAACCATTACGATTGGTCACGCCTCATCACTGGATGCCAAGAAGATCCGGGTGAAGGTGGCCATCGAAAATCAGCCTTTTATGATGGAAGTCGATTCAGGATCATTCCCTATCGATAATTTCCTGGAAGACCCTCCAGCAACTCATCCCTACCGTCCGGCGACAAGACCTCAGATTCCAAAGAATCATACTCAAAGACTATCAGGGAAATCGAATTCCAGTCGTTGGATCCAGTAAAGTCCATGTCTCATTTAAAAATTGTACCGCATCTCTACCCCTGACCGTAGTCGACAGGGATCGGCCTAGCTTGTTAGGCCTTCAATGGTTCGCTCCACTCGGAATTGAAGTCGCCGGCGTTCACCAAACCAGCAGCAACGACTGGGAAGAGGCTCTCGTCCAAGAATTCCAGGACGTCTTTGCAGATAAATTAGGTGAATACAAGGGGACCCCGATCTCATTTAACCTCAACCCCAAAATAGCTCCCATCCGCCTTAAGCCTCGTCGAGTCCCATTTGCCCTTAAACCAAAGATTGATGAGCAGCTTGATAAATTAATAGCCCAGGGTGTGTTAGAACCAGCCGACCACTCTCCCTGGGAAACCCCGATCGTGACACCCATCAAGCCGGATGGATCGTGAAGAATTTGTGGGGACTACATAGTCACCCTGAATCACGCCCTTCAGCAAAACGCTTACCCGGTACCTATGGTACAACACCTTCTCCATTCCCTGGGGGCGGAAAAGTCTTCACGAAACTAGATCGAGCCCAGGCATACCAACAACTGCCTGTAGACAAAAAAACGGCAGAGGCCCAAATGATCATTACACACCGAGGTGCGTTTAAATGTAACCGACTCCAATTCGGAGTAAGTGTGGCCCTGGGAATCTTTCAAAGTTTGATGGAAAGACTGTTACAAGGGATAAAAGGTGTTGTCCCCTATTTTGATGATGTTTTAATTGCTGCTCCGACTCGAGAGATACTAAGGGAGCACCTGGGGTGGTTCTCCAGAGATTTAAAGACTCGGGTCTCAAAGTTAAAAAAAACAAATGTCAGCTATGTACGGATCGAGTAGAATTTTTAGAGTATTTAATTGATAGACAAGGCATTCACCCCACCGATAGCAAACTTAGGCAATCAAAAATGACCCAAAACCCCGCAATAAGGCTGACCTCCAAGCTTTCCTAGGCCTTATCAATTTTTATAATGTTTTCCTGCCACTCAAAGCAACCGTAGCAGAACCCCTACATCACTTGTTGGACAAAAAAGCACCCTGAGTTTGGGGGCACCGAGAGGAACATGCGTTTCGACAAGTAAAATACCTATTGACCTCCGACGCTGTTTTAATGCAGTATAACGAGACTTTGCCTTTAACGATTACATGTGATGCATCACCATTTTGGCACGAGTCCTCAGCTGGGTAGAGCATGGATGGCCATTGGACCAAATCCCTGACAACTACGTTCCCTTCAAAAATCGACAGATGGAACTGTTTTCCCAGAAGGGCTGCATCATTTGGGGAGATAGAGTCGTTGTCCCAGAGCGGTTACAGCGAGCGGTACTGAGAACCTTGCTCAATGGCCACCCCGGCATCGTGTGCTTGAAAGCACTCGCATGAAGTTACGTGTGGTGGCTGGGCATAGACAAGCAGATCGAAGCCTGGGTAAAGACTTGTCACAAATGCCAGGAAGTCAGAAATGCCCCACCGAAAGCAACCCCAACAGAATGGGAAACACCCAGGGGACCATAGTCCTGTATTCATCTGGATTTGCGGGACCTACTAATGGACACACATTTTTATTAACAGTGGATGCCTACTCAAACTGGCTTGAAATCCATGAAATGAAAAATACAACAACCGAATCAGTCATCAAGAAATTGGACAGATTATTTGCAACACACGGACTACCAGACATTCTGGTATCCGACAACGGGCCCCAGTATACCGTGCTTTCTTTTGAACAGTATCTAGCGGACCGCGGTATTCGCCATGCACTAACTTCACCAGTGCATCCTGCAGCCAATGGAAGGGCCGAGTGCATGGTACAATTTGTCAAAAAAACTCTACATAAAATGGACTATGACAATATCGAAGACAAGATTAACCGGATACTCCTTTTGCAGCACATCACTCCACACAGCGTCACCAACAAAACTCCGGCTGAGTTATTAATTTTACAGAAAACACAATACACAATCCAGGCATAACAACTTGAAAAGTCTTTTCTAAAAGAAAAATTAATAATAATTAAAGAAGAAAGCCAATAGAACATATAAAATAATTTCAAATTGTAATATCAATATTTACATTATCTATTTAACTTTATATCTTATCCAGACTTCTCCTTTTATCCAAATTATATTTCTTGCTTAATAAAATTTTATTGCCTTTCATAAACATACAAAACACAAAACATAAACAAAACTAAAAGATCTTTTCTGAAGGCTGTCTGATCCCGGGTTAAAACTCTTCACACAGACACAAATTCAAACATCATATTCACTTTATATATCCTGCCATATCTTATTATCATTTTCTTTTCTTTTTTTTATAAACCAATTTTATCAATTTTATAAAAACAGTGCACAAAGAATCAAGGCATAACAGCTTATAAATTCTTTTCTAAGAAAAAATAATAAAAGAAGAAAACCAATAGAACATAATGATTACTTTATCTATTTAACTTCATATCTTATCCCAGCTTCTCCTTTTCATCCAAATTATTTCTTGTTAATTAAAATTTTATTGCCTTTTATCAATATACAAACCCCCCCCCAACAAAACCTTTATATATCCTTCCATATCTTATCACCATTTTCAATAACATTCTTTGTCTGTTCTATTTCCAACTATCCATTCATCTTTTTTCTTTTACTATACTTCTCCTGTACACTAATTGGAGTGACGTCTTTAACTCATTACCCTAACTTAAAAGTACTTCATATAGCACTTAATTTATCTTGGGATTCTGTTTAATAGATTCTAGAATTACACAATGAATTTTATACTCTAAATACACATATAAAAACACAATTTTATGTACCCTCCAGAATCCCTCTTTTATCCTTAATTAAATTCACCCATTGTCTCTGAATAAACTTTTTTTCTTTAGATCTTGCTTCCCACCATTGAGGCTTCTCCTCCCCCCCTTTCTCTCTTGCTTATTCTTCTCCTTGCCCTTTTTACCCCTTTGTCTCTCCTCCTCCCTTTTCTTACTCCCCTTTCTCCTTCTCCCCTCCCCTGGTTGATCACATTGTCCAATTATAAGACAGTCTTTTGTTTTGAGAACAGTCCATCTCTTTTTCAAGCACCTGCAGCAGTGACTTTGCTGGTTCTCATGATCTCTGCATACATTCTCCACAATCCATTTCTCCCTTCTCTCTGTTCATTGGCAAGTTGAAAAGCATTAGGTTTGAAAGAAGCAAAGTGGTTCAATCGTGACACTATCAACACTTGTTAGTTTTTCTCATCCTTCAACTTCCTGATCATTTGTGCTTATTTGCTTATTCTCAGATTCCAGAGGATTGGAAAACTTGTCACCATCCAGGTGATTTTGGACTCTCAACAGGTATAATCAATGTTCATTGAGCTGGGTGGAAAATGCAGTCCAAATCACATCTCAATTACTACATGTAATAATAAATACTACAGAGCCTTGATGACACAATAGTTAGAATGCAGCTTTTCAGACTAACTCTGCCCACAGCCTGGAGTTTGAACCTGACCAGTTCAAGATTGACTCAGCCTTCCATCCTTTTGAGGTCAGTAAAATGAGGATCAAGATTGTTGGGGGCAATAGGCTAACTCTGTAAACTACTTATAAAGGGCTGTAAAGCACTGTAAAGCAGTATATGTCTAAGTGTTACTGCTATTTTAAATGTAACTCACTATCAGGTTTTGCAAAACATGTTCAACTTTGCCTGAGGAGGAAGAATATTTTATTGTTTTGTGAATAGATCCATAAGAGGATTATCTACACAGAGCAAGGCCAGCTAATGAAGTAATGGTGATACCTCTAGTTTAGTGTTTGTCAACCTTGGCAACTTTAAGATGGGTAGACTTCTTCTCCCAGAATTCCCTAGCCACCACTTTGGCCAATAATTTTAGGAACTGAAGTCCACCAATCTTAAAATTGTCAAGGTTGAGAAACACTGGTCTAGACAAACAATAATAATTAATAATTAAAATTTTAAAAATATAATCCAATATATCTTGATAATGTGATTATTGCTTAAAATGTCTTTCTTCCTTTGTTCAAGACTATTTATAGAAGATTTCTTTCTCTTTCCAATGTAACTTGTGGAAACCTCAGATTTTGCACCAATTTCTCTTTTTTTAGTGGCACTGCTTCAGTGGTAATGTTTTATGATTTCCCATCTGCTTTTGTTTTGAGAAGGAAAGCTAGGATGGAGCCCAAATAAATAAGGGACATCCATATCGATTTCAATTCCTGTCCTAGAATCAAATGCACCCACCAAACCAGCTTTGTTTGCTGGCATTCTTATTATTTTCTTTTTTGTTTTGTTTTGTTCATGATAATGAGCTTCTGTATTTCATTTAAAAATAGGCACAGATTAATGGAATGTTGACGGCAAAATTACCAAGAATGAAAAAGCTGCCTAGAAGTCTGTATAAAGTCCATTCTTCAAATTTTACAATCTCTTGAAAGAACTATTTGCATAATAAGACATGACAGGAAAGTTATTATCATGAATAATCAAAGATTGGTGTACTTTGAGGTCCAGGTATAAAACTTTACATTCACTAAAAAAACCTGCTTCTCCAAGAAAAAAATTGTTCTGCCTTCATGGCTTCACCTGGAATTATTTCTGCCCAACTGGCATGTAGAAAAATATGTTAATTATGTGGACCAACAGGATTGTGCTATGGAATTAAGAAGAAAACAAAATGTATTGTCAAAATAGTTTGATTTTTGTGACAAGAAGTTAATGAATGCTGCTATGGAAATGAAATTGAAAATAAATGTTCTAACTTGATTAGAATTCTTTAGGGCTTTGAGAAATGTTTTGCCACTCAAAATCTAGGGTCTAGAATAAAGAATACCACTCAGCTCTAGGGCACACTTTCATTTTCTTAAATTTCACTTAAGAAATTAGTTTACACCAAATAAGGGCATTCCTGATCAACATTATTCTTTAAATATGTTGTCAGAAATTCATAGCATTGCAATGTTAATCACTATGGAATCTCTTTTTTTCTACTCACAGGAATTAATGGAAGATTAATCAAGCAGGAATAAATGATAATTGATGAACCATTATATTTTTGTTCATAAAGATTAGGGGTACAGAAATGACAGATTTTGGATACATAACTTTCAGATCTACCAAATACTAATCAGGAACAGGCATAGATACTTGCATTACTCGAGTGTTATAAAAATAATTAAAGTATCTTTTTGATAATTCTCTTCAGATTAACAATTGCCAGTTCTTGCACAGACAGAATACTATTTGGCAAATGTGTTGTAATTAAAAAAAAACAAAAACCCACTGAAATGAAAGTAGAGAGCGAAACTGAAACCAGTAGTTACAACAGGATTATTATCTAGCATCTTCCTATTTTAAAATTAAATTTAAATTCATCTTGTCTTGTATTTTATATTTCTTCCTTTGCTGTGTGACATCTTTTGTGTTACACAGTTCCAAAGCAAAGGCTGTTTATTCTTTGCAGCGAAGTCTTAATCTTCGAGAGAGCATATATTATTTTGTGATCAGTTTAAAATGTAACACCAATTGTTTTCATTTGTTTTACAAAGGTCCTTTAAATTTTATTTTTAGGTAAAAAAAAAATCTATCACTGAAGTCTTTTTATTGCCAGCTGCCTCTAATTCATGAAAAAGAACATGAATATAACTTGATGTTTTAAACATTCCTCTAAATAAAAAATTCAATGAGTAACTACAGCTCCTATAGGTTTAGGTTTTCTATTTTATTTGCATTAAATGTACTGTATAATTAAACTACACTCTTTCGAGTACTGAAAGAAACAATGTTGGGCAAATAACGCACATTGCAAATTAGGTCAAAATTGTTTAAGGGAAATTGCTCAAGTAGTATGCATTTCCCATCCTGATGATCTTCTGAATATTTTTAAAGACCTAACTAAGATTTCTCTATAAACTGTATAAATATTTTACCTGTTTATTATTCCCTTTTTTGTTTTCCTTTTTTCAAAAAAATATAGTTTTAATTATAAGTTCTATATACATTGTAGAAGTGGAAAATAATAGCAAAGAAAGTGATGATAGAGTTAATGAAGTATGAAAATAATCAGGTTCGCAAGAGGGAACAGGTTCCGTATAGGACTTTTTGGATTTTCCTAGATTTGAACTTTGGAAGGAAGATCTAGAACAAAATTGAATCATTTATCAATAAAGTTTGCCATGAGTAAAGTAAGATAGATAATTAGAGAAACTGAATAGGAGAAGCCTGTGTATAGGGATATCTTTAAGGATCAGTAGGGGATCAAAATAGTTTGTAATGATGTAATTGAAGTCCCTCATGCCTTTCTATACATATTGCATGGATCTGTGTAAAAATGGATGGATTGATGATCTCATGGTTGAAGCTACTCCTGTATATGACCCTGCTCATGAGCACTAATGTTCTGGTCACCTGACAATTGGACTACTGCAATGTCTTCTACCTGGGACCATCCTGTCAATGTATTTAGCTGGTGCAACATGCAGCTGTGTGAGCAGTTATGTGTGTCACCAATAAAGGAGAATTGTCATGCCCCTGTCAGAATCTGATTCTGAGGGGGAGGCTGAGCAGCAGACAAGGAATGGGAATGTGGCTCCGGTGACTGTGGAAGAAATTGGGAAAGGGCAAAGCCCATCCGGACAGAGCAGAGGAGAGGTAGAACAAGGGAGGGGGAATTCAGAGAAAAACCCAGGCCAACTCCCTCTTCATCCTAGGGCATGCAGGGAGGAACAGAGAAGGAAGCAACTTGAATTGCATGGCTTATGGGGGAGGAAAGGGCCCCGATTCCCTTCATTAGCTGCAGCTGGGAACACAGTGTTTAAAAAGGGAGTTTGCACACAGCAACTTGTGGGAAGCAAATTGTGAGTTATCTGTTATTGTCAAGGCTTATCTGGGTTCCTGGAGTCTTCCCAACTGCGTGTGTTTTGCTGGCCTTTGAAGTCTGCAATTCCTTATCCTCCCCTGTCCAGTTAATTGCTGCAGCATGGTTTGTGTGGATTTTTATTTACAGTTTGTATGTACTTTGTTTTTGGACTGAATTTCCTTCATTTAAAGACTGTCCTTGGGAGAGTTTTTTCTCCAGCCGAAGGTAACTGGACATTGGGGGCAAAGTTGGAGGTATTAAAGGGATCTTTCTTACTTATGTTACTGTGTTGCCTTTGTGACACACCCCGGGTCATCACAAGAATACTTGCAGCTCATGGTTGAAACAGGATTAACTACCGGTTCGGGATTTACGGGCTTCCCTGCACGCTGCGAGCCGTGCGCTTGTAAATAATCATCAGCACGCTGCGTGCAAAGAAGCTGAAACAGCCCTCTTTTCCTGATTTTTAAACTGCAGCTGTGCCTCGTTTGGCAGCTGAAGTTGAAAAATCAGGAAATAAAGATCAGGTAAGAGCCCAGGTGGGTGGGTGGGCAAAAACATCAGCAGACATAGAACTGATTCTATGTCTGCTGCTCTTCTGAGCTACTGGTTCAACAAAGGTGGACAGAACCTGTAGAAACCCACCCCTGGATATAGAGAAGAATAAATAAATTAAAATAATAGATAAATTAATTAAATAAATGGAGAAGAATAGATAAATTAAGCCATAAATAAATTCCTGGATGGAATTTACTGCATCTGGAGATCTCTTGATTTTAATGGGTGTTAACCCTTCAGGTAATTGATATAGCCAATATTAAACTTGAATTGGTTGCTTTGATCAGTTGTTTCTTTAGTGTGTACTGTTTGCTGAAGGTATGCATTGTTTTGTATTTTATAAACTATTTAATTGAAGGATGCCAGAGGTTTTGGAGATTCATCTCAGATGGAAAACAACCATATCATGTCAATAAATAAACCAGTCAGATTACAAACCAGAATGTTTCAGCCTCCATTAGTCTCTTTTGCTCTTTGAGTTTTGCTTTTATAGTTTTTGACGCCTTTTAATAATTGTTATATGATTTTAGGTAATGATTGCTTTATTTATTTTACTGTTTCATTGAGTTGTTGCTTGCTTCCTATTTATTGGAAAAATAAATAAATAAAAGGATTGTGCAAAAATCTATTTTATTTGAGAAAATTCCTTGCAAAAATTCCTTGCTGCCAGAAATCTCTACAATGGCTGTATGAATGAAATCAGGCTTAACTCAAAGAAGTCTTTACCTTTACTTTGTAAATAAATGAAATGAAATGAAAACCCAAGGTAGAAATGAGACAAACAGAATTTAAGATGCGAAAAGGGACAATATGAGAGAAAGTACAAAGGTTACTCCTTTGTTAGCCTTGATGGCATTTTTAATTCTTTGTGTGTTTGACTGTATTATTTCAATTAGTCTGTCACAGTTCCTCATTATGGTTTCCAAGCATCTGAAGCTGCCTAATTAAAACTCAATTACTACACATGGTAGAAAGTAAGACTTTTCATAGTCTTCAGAAGGAAAATAATACTAGCAAAGTAATTTTGCATTATATTACATTATAACTTCATTGTCACAAGCATTCTAAATGAATTGAAAGTAAAAAAGCAGATTATTTTTTTAATTCCTGACACCCCCCCATCCCCCCATCCTCCCACACACCCACAACTATATGTATAGTTTTATGCCCCTCATCCTCTTTCCTTTTTATTGAAGCTTAACATTCAAAACCCACTTACTCCAAAAATTCTGCAGGTTACTTTTGTGTTATAATAACAAAAATATTAAGTAGTGGGTTTTTTTTTTTTTAAAGAAGATTTTAGTGATGGTAGCATATGATTTTTTTTTTTAAAAAAAACTTATCATCTGAGTTAGCCAAATCCAGTCTAAACATCTGGTTCTGACTATGTGACCAACCATAACAGTAATAAAAGCAAAGGTAGTATGAATAGGAATAGGCACCTTGGATGCAATCCCAAAACACCACTCAAAGACCACCGTCATTGACAAATTCACCAGCAGTCAGTTGCCAAAGGCAGTTTACTCAGAACACCTTACATCTTATATCTGCAACACCATCAAACATCCGTGTCTGCCTATCCCAGATCCTTGAGAAGGACACCATAGGTGAACAAAAATGCCAAATTCAGTCTGAAAATCGTGCTGACTGTGTGACCAACCATTATAACAATAGAGAACTCACATCAGTCTTGTTTGGAAATTATGAAACCTGTAGCTTAACATCTGTGAAGGTTTCAAGCTGTTCTGACCAAAGGCTTCCGAGACTGAAATTAAGCACAAGCATAGTTAAAACAACTCTTGTTTTATTTCAGTGCTGGGAATTATGTTCATTCCCAGCCCATAATGAGTCCCAAACAATCCCTCGAGATAAGCTACCCACCTCTCTCTCCTTTGAATTGATGCCAACAACTAAAGTGCCAAATGAACTACAAAAAATCCAACCGAAGTACAAAGTCCACACAGAGCTTCAAGGTTTAATCCAAACAGAATGCTTTGCTTCCTGCAAAGGTTTCATCACCTTTGCCTGTCCTTTTACCTTAGGGGAAGGGCAATCACCTCCAAGCCTTACTCCCAAGTCACCCCTTCTGTCTCAGCTGCTCTTGCCTTCTGGCAGCTCTGCACACATGCGCACGGGGAACAGGCTCCCCTTGTTCCTCTGCCTCGCTGCTGCCAGACTCTGGAGGCTCCAGAGTCCGCACACAACTCCCAGATGGTCCTGGCCCCATCTATGCATTGGATGCAGGACCCTCATCTGAGTCCTCTCCAGACTCCTAGACTGGTCCACGTTCTTCCTCACTGTCCAATTCTGCTGCCATCTGCACAGGCTGCTGGCAAACCACAACACAAACTTACCTCAGAGACTATTCCATGCTACCTCCTTCCATTTTTCCTTCTGAAATTGTTTCAGGAATTGAAAT
This sequence comes from Hydrophis major, assembly GCA_033807585.1. Lineage (NCBI taxonomy): Eukaryota > Metazoa > Chordata > Lepidosauria > Squamata > Elapidae > Hydrophis > Hydrophis major. The sequence continues at coordinate 9,818,579 of CM066335.1, read as the reverse complement.
TCCTCCTGAATGATTTGTCCTCCTGCAAATATAAAACTCTTGTGATTGTTCTCCATCTCATCTTTTATAAACAAACATTTGGCATCATAACTTGGTCTGCTGAGTACTCATTCCCCACTCTCCATTTTTCACCTTCTTAAAAAATAATTGAAGGTCAACTTACTGGAAATAGTGTGTGTTATAATAATTTTAATATTCAGCTCTCGCATCGAATACATTTAGCAAAACTCAATTTGTTTTTCCCTTCATTTTTTACTATCTTTAAAAAAAAGCCATCATTAGGAAAATGATTCTAAAATAGACTGCATTAATCACAATATGTAATTAACTGTAAATGCAAAATAGCCAATTATTGTAAATCTTAAGAATATTTGTTTATAATTTCATTTCCATATAATTTATTTTTTTATCTTCGAGAAGTGATTTATATATAACAGTGTCAGTGCATTTACAAGTGGCAAATATACCTGAATTCTGGGGCAGTAGGTTTTTTTAAAAAAAAGATGAAGAGAAATAACAAGAGCAAGGGCAGAAAAGGTCAACCAAGGCTTAAGGAGGAGAAAATGTAGCTGAAATGTTTATGGATGGTTTTTATTTTACTAGCCAGGTTACATATGCAATGATTCCTAGAACATAGAATCATAGGTCTGGAAGGGATTTCAGAGGTCATCTAGTCCAATTCTCTTCACAAGGCAGGAGACCTCATACCATCCTGGTCAAATGGCTGTCCAGTATTTTCTTAAAAACCTCAAGCATTGGAGTAGTCACAACTTCTAAAGGCAAGCAATTATACTGATTAACTGTTCCCACTGTCTGGAAATTTCTCCTTAGTTCTAGATTGAATCTCTCTTTAACAAAGCTTCATATATCTCTATCTCTATCTGTCATCTCTATCTATCTCTATCATCCCTATCTCTATCATCCCTATCTCTATCTCTACCTCCCTCCCTCTTCATATATCTCATCTCTATCTGTTATCTCTATCTATCTCTATCATCCCTATCTCTATCATCCCTATCTCTATCTCTACCTCCCTCCCTCTTCATATATCTCATCTCTATCTGTCATCTCTATCTATCTCTATCATCCCTATCTCTATCTCTACCTCCCTCCCTCTCTCTTTCTCCTTTTACCTCTACCTTTCTATCCCTCTATCTTATCTCTATCTATCTCTACCTCTTCATCTCTATCATCTCTATCTCTCTATCTCTACCTCTCTATCTCTACCTCTATTTCTCTTGATGAAGATATAAATTTCCGGATCCCTTCATAAGTGGATTACTGCCTTCCTGTCAAGCAGGCAACAATGAGTAAAAATAGGAAATGCCTTATCAAGCCCTGCCCCAGTTAACAGCGGTGTTCCCCAAGGCAGCATTCTAGGACCCACACTCTTTACACCCTATATAAATGGCCTTTGTGATCACCTTATAAGTAACTGCGTCCTTTTCATTGATGACGTAAAAATATTCAACACCAACAACAATGCTACCGTTCTTCAAAGAAACCTTGATTATGTGTCTGAATGGTCAAACATTTGGCAACTCCAAATCTCAACCAACAAATGCTCTGTCCTACACATTGGTAAAAAAAATCAATACACCAAATATAAGCTAGGTGGATATGACCTCATTGATGACCCTCACTTTGTCAAACACCTTGGAGTCATATCAAATGACCTAAGTGCCAGAGCTCACTGCAACAACATTGCAAAAAAGGCTTTAAAAGTTGTTATAATTACCTATTAGAGATAGAACTAGAGGAAGAAGTAGTCAAAGGGAATATGATAGCTTGAAGTAGGGATATAGGATGCAGCATTACTTTAACAGAATGGGAAAACAAAATCGGCAACATACAAAGAAAATGCTCATAAAATGTTCTCCAGATTTTTTAATTAATTAATTATTCTCAATTGCTTATAAGATAATAGGTATAAGTAAAAACATAGTTATGAATACATGGATGCATATCAGAAAAATAAAAAAAATAAAAGAAACAATAGGACAGGATGGTAGGCACTTTGGTGCGCTTATGCACCCCCCCTACAGACCTCTTAAGAAAGGGGCGAGATCAATCGTAGAAAGTCTAAGGTTAAAGTTTTGGGGGTTTGGGGAAGAATCCACAGAGTCAGGTAAAGTATTCCAGACATTGACCACTCTGTTGCTGAAGTCATATTTCCTGCAATCAAGTTTGGTGCGATTAACCTTGAGTTTGTATCTATTGTGTGCTCTTGTGTTGTTATGGTTGAAGCTGAAGTATTCATTGACAGGTAGGACATTGCAATGTATGATTTTATATACTATACTTAGATTGGGCCAAAGGTGGTATAATTCTAGGTTTTCTAGGTCTAGAATTTCAAGTCTGGTGGCATAAGGTATTCTGTAATGAGTAGAGGAATGGAGAACTCTTCTTGTGAAATATTTCTGGACTTTCTCAATTGTGTTAATATCAGATATGTAATGTGGGTTCCAGACTGATGAGCTGTATTCGAGTATTGGTCTAGCAAATGTTTTGTATGCTCTAGTTAGTAGTGTGATATTACCAGAGAAAAAGCTATGTAAGATTAGATTAACAACTCTTAACGCCTTTTTGGTTATATAGTTACAGTGGGCTCTAGCACTTAGATCATTAGAGATGAGTACTCCAAGGTCCTTGACAGAGTTTGGATCTGATACAAGGTCTTGACTATTTAGTTTGTATTTTATTTTCCGATTTTTTTTTCCAATATGTAAGACAGGGCATTTATTTGTTGAGATTTGAAGTTGCCATTTGTTTGATACATAGTCAAGGTCTTTTTGAAGGGTAGCAGTATTGTCTGAGATGTTGAATAGCTTTACTTCATCAGCAAAGAGAATGCAGTTGCTCTTGATATGATCACAGAGATTATTTATGTAGAGTATGAAAAGAGTTGGTCTTAGAACACTGCCTTGGGGGACACCACTGTTGACAGGTATAGAATATGATAGGACACTCCCAATTTTGACCATTTGTCATCTGTTTGACAGGATTGCTTCTATCTAGTTATGCAGATGTCCAGAGATACCATAAGATTTTAGTTTTAGGAGTAGTTTGTCATGTACCACTGAATCAAAGGCTTTACAGAAGTCTATGTAGATTGTGTCTATTGCTTTGCCCTGTTCGAGTTGTGTAGTTCATATGTTTTTGCAGTGTAAGAGTTGCAGATTACAGGATAGTTTTTTTTCCTGAAACCAAATTGTTTATTAGAGAGTAGGTTGTTTGTTTCTAAGTGGAGGATGATGGATTGGTTAATAATTTGATTCTATGACTTTACAAATGACACAGCATGAAGAGATTGGTCTGTAATTATCAATTAGGTTGGGATCTCCCTTTTTTTTTTTTTGAAAAAATTTTTTTTTAAAAAACAAACATACACATACAAAACATAAAAACATAAAACCATCTTCCATTTTATATACATACAGTGGGTCAATTGGTTTCATATATTTTGTGCTATTCTTTCATAGTCATTTACTCACAATTTATATCAGTCTTCACATTGTCGAACTAACATATGCTTATATTTATCAGTTGTTAATCATCCATGACTAAACTATTTATTCCATCATTTTATATGAGATGTTCCAAGTTTTATCTTAAAATTTGTGTTATACTTTCAACTAGTGGTTATATAAATCTATATTATGTTTTATATCAGTCTATTAAATTTCTATCACAAAATTATCTAGTGTATTACATTACCATGCCTTTTTATCCAACCGTTGGGTAGTTATTACTTTACTCGTTTCTAGATGTTGGCAGATCTGTTTTTTTTTTTTTATTATCTTTTCCAGTATCTTCCTGGTATGATGTTAGGTTGATTGGTCTGTAGTTTCCTGGGTCTGTATTTCCCCCCATTTTTGAAGATGGGAACCATATCAGCTCTTTTCCAGTCCTCTGGTAGGTTTCTGGTACTTCAGGATTTTTGAAAGATGTAGTGCAGTGGTTCTGAGATGACCTCTGCCAGCTCCTTTAAAACTCTGGGATGTAATCCATCAGGCCCCAGTGATTTGCTTTCATCAGAATCAGACAGGTGTTCTCTTACTATTTTTTTGCTTATTTTAACTTTTATTTCTGGTCTGTCTTTTACAGTTATGTTTTTGGTGGGTTGAGCTAAAGTTTCTTTTTGCGTGAAGACGAATGCAAAGAATGAGTTAAGCAGTTCTGCTTTCTCTCTATTGCCTGTTACTTCCTTGCCATCTTCTCTCTTTAGTGAACTGACTGTTTCTGTTATGTATATATAAATAACGTAGTTGGGTTGACAATATGTAAACTACAAATATATATGTTTGTAGCTTTAAGGAAAAATACTGTAATGTATTATGCTGTGTTCTGATTGGTTAATTATGCTACAAGTTGGCATAAGAGGGAGCTATAGATCATGATTTAATTCTCTTTCTTTCTCTTTCTCTTTTTGCACTGATGATCTCTCTTGATACTGATACTGACTGACTACGGACCGATACTGACTAACCCTGTTTATTTTGATATTCTGTTGATATCGAAGGTTATTTGTTGTATTATGGTTTTGATATTTGTCTGCTGTAAAAGACATGGAACCAGTAAGAAGACTTTATAACTAGATGTAAGAAGACTTTATAACAGGATATTTCTGGACTGTTAAAATGTGTATGACATGGACTGTTTATTGGACTGTGCTAGTTCTTCAAGTAAACATTAATACAACTTGTTCAACTCTGTGTGGTTGTATATTTATTCATAATTGTTCCCATAAACCATTTCTGTGTGCATATCCTTTTTATACAAGGGTTACTCTGCACATATCCTTACAGTTTCCTTGATTTTTTTTTCTTGTTATTTATATGTTGGAAGAAACTTTTTTAAAATTATCTTTGACTTTTATTGCAAGTCTTTGTTCATTCTGAGCCTTTGCTTTCCTGACTTTGTCTTTGCAGATTCTGGCTATCTGCTGATATTCTGCCTTAGTTGTGTGTCCCTCTTTCCATTTTTTCGTACTTATCCTTTTTATCTTTCAATTTGCCAGAGAGATCTTTGTGCAGCAATGCTAGTTTCTTATTGGATTTCTTGTTTTTCTTTCTCAGTGGTATTGTGCTGGTCTTGGCATTTATGATCATATTTTTCAGAATTTCCCAAGATTCTTGAGTTGTTTTCCTCTTTAGGATTTTCATCCAAGGAATCTTTCCCAAGTTCTTTCTGAGTTTATTAAAATCGGCTCTTTTAAAATCTAAGACTCTGATATCATTATGTTCTATTGCTTGTATTTGCATTATGCTAAATTCTAGTATGACATGGTCATTCTCACCCAAGGTTCCTGCAGTTTTAACTCCCTCTATCACTTCTTTTCTGTTTCTAAGAATTAAGTCCAGTATGGCTGTCCCTGTAGTTTCCCCCTCTACATTTTGGACAACAAAGTTGTCAGCTAGGTTGGTTAGGAACTTATTTGATTTCTCACTTGGTGCAGAATTAGTCTTCCAATTGATGTCAGGGTAATTGAAGTCCCCCATAAATATAGTGGTGTGTTTCCTATATATATTTGTTAGTTGGTTAGCAAAAATAACATCTATTTTTTTTGTAAAAAGAAAAAAAAACTAGTTCAATATGAACTGACTGGCCCTTTTTGACTACAGAGAATAACCCCAATTAGATTATTAATTAGAATATTAGATTATTAATAAAGTTGGGTATCAAAGTCAAAATACAAGGGTTTTTTTAACTTAAGAATTTCAGTAAATGCTCTTGCACACTGTGTTTATGTTTTTTTTTTTCAATGTTGATTTTATTTTATTTTTTAGACCTTGTTTTCTACTGACAATTGTAGGCTTATGCGTGGGTGGCTTATAAATTGGCTGAAATAAATACATAACTTCTGAAATATCTTCAAGCAGTTAACAATTGGATAACAGGAAATATTACTGTAGAAGATGGCAGTGGGGAATTTGCCATTTCAATAGCTTTTTCCGGACTTTGCACATTCAATTTTGGAGAGAGTGCTCAGTTGTAAGATATTGCCAAGGATTTTCTGTTCTCTATCATTGATGTTGAAAGAGGACTTTGATGTTGCTATTATCTGCAGAGTGCAATATATTTCAAAGAGTGCTTATCTATTCCTCATAGAATGCATCCACTGTCACTTATATGTTTAATATTCCAGCCCTTGTTCCTCTGACAACTAACTACTGGAAAAGAGCAAAAAAGTTCAAAAAGCTTCCATATTTTCTACTCTCAACAAATGGGAAGTTACATTAAATTTCCTATCAACCATATTGGTGAAATAATGCAGACACCGAAATTAGAAGTGAAGGGTTATGTCCATACAGTGAAGGTCTTAGAAACATTGATCGGTATTTTTTTCCATCGAGAACTTCAAAGCTGCATGCATGTTCACAAACAAAAATGCAGACCTACAGAGAAAATATTTCTCTGCTTCTATTTTATTCCATGTTGTCCTTTGCTGTTCTTGCTTCATTAACCATTAAAGCAGGGGTGTCAAACTCGATTTCATTGAGGACCACATCAGGGTTGTGTTTGGGGGCTGGGGTGGGCATGGACAGCTTGGAATAACTTGTGTGATGACCCAGGGTGGGATACAAAATAAACAGAGTCACAAAAACAGGTGAAGCCCCTTTTATTCCTTCACTTTGCTTCCAAGCTTCAAATATCCTTGACTGGAGACAAAAAACTCCCACACAAGCAGTTACAAGAAGTACGAAATGCCATTTAAATTATAAAGAGTAAAAAACAATACAAACCAGGTGAGATAAGGGCTGGAGGATGTCCACAGATAACAGAATACACACTGGGAAAGACACCAAACTCAGAGAGGAATCATAAACTAGAAATATTTCCATGCTTTGTTTATAGCACTCACCCGTACACACATCCGTCCTCTTATCCAATTGTCACAGCTGCACCCCATGAAGAGGATCAAGGCTCTCTCCTTCCAAGTAGATCACATCTCTCCCTTATCCATTCCTCCCTGTGTGCCCTAGGATGGAGAGGGGATGGGCCTGGGTCCTCCTCTGACTGCCCAGCTGGACTCTGCCCTTCCCCAGCCTCCTCCACAACCTCTGGAGCCACATTTCCACTCCCTGTTGGCTGTTCCTCCTCTCCCTCAGAGTCAGTCTACACCAAAGGCATGACAACTTGTGTCAGGGGCACCTGTGGTGGCTGAAGTGCTCTGTCAGTGAAAATGGGCTCCTGAGCTCCGTTTTTGGCTGCAAGAGTCTCCTGCATTCCTCTACTAGTGTAAACGGAGCTCCATTTTAGCTGGCACAGGGCTGCAGGAGGCTGTTGTGGGCGAAAATGGGAGCTGGGAGGGTCACATGCAGCCTTCCCGAGCTCTGTTTTCGCTGGCAGAGGCACTGCAGGCCGGTCCTTTGTTGTTTCCAGGGTGGCCCCACGGGCCAGATCTAAGAACCTCACAGGACAGATCTGGCCCCCGGACCTTGAGTTTGACACCTCTGCATTAAGGTGTTCATTTTTTGCTGTTGTTTTCAAAACAGTGAATTTCTTATGGGGTGCGGTTTTGGTGGTAGTGGTAATGGTGTCCTTCATGTTCTTGTTCATCTTTTGCTGGTTAAATCATCCAAACGTGGGAAGTCCCCACACCCCTCTGAGAATGAAATGTTTTGGGGGATATTAAAAGAGGCAGAATATTATATTTTCCCAAAGGAGAAATGGAGAAAAATCTTAACAAAGTCTTTCTGCCATAGGAAAAAGCTTGAAGAGGCTAGGATTTAGGAATGCACATTTTGTATCTGTTGGGAAAGACTGGGCCAATCTATCCCTAAACAAAACACCATCAGCTACATCTCCCACAGAAGGCTGGAGCTGATGGGATTAAAAAGTAGAAAAACACCTAAAGACTCCTAAAATCTACAATCTACATACCCCACCCAACTCCAAGGACAGGACAGGATCTCTCAGAAACAATGGGAGCCAGACAACAATAGTTATAATACTAAAAAGGCACAGTCAAAGTATATTTCACAGGCATCTCAATCCAAAAGCCCCAAAGATTGTATAAAAGTCCACCTATCCCTACACCATTGTGTCAGCCACCCCAGAAACATGCTGCTGTCACTGAAGTTTCTGGCATCCAAATAAACAGAGACCTTCTTTCCTTGAAACCATTTAATTTCCAACATCCAGCACAAAGATGATTAGGGGACTGGAGGCTAAAATATAGAATGAACGGTTACACGAACTGGACATGGCTAGTCTAGTGAAGAGAAGGACCAGGGGAGACACAATAGCAATGTTCCAATATTTGAGGGGCAGCCACAGAGAGGAGGAGGGGGTCAAGATATTTTCCAAGGCACTTGAAGGCCAGACAAGGAATAATGGATGGAAACTGTTAAGCCTGTGTTCCCCAATCAGGGTTAAGGAGACAAGCTAAACAGAATGTGCAGCGTTAGTCAGATAGGCACACAGATAAATGAGTGATATAAGTTTGTATGTTTGTTAACATACAGTAAAAATAACAGATACGCTTGTGCTATCAAAAATATAGTTTATTCCATTTATAGCATAGTCAAAATAACAGTCCATTAGTCATGTATCATTTTAGTCAGTCCATTCAAGGATATTCAGTTAGCAAAGTCCGTGTAGAATATCCTATGTCAGTTCACTTACAAATCAGTCCTTTGTCTCTCTACCGTTCGAGTAACGCAGTCTTGAGTCTATGTAGTAATTAGGAATCATCAAAGCCAGAGAGAGAGCAAGCTGTCCTCTTGCTTCTTTTAAAGTGCTTTCACAACCACTCCCTTAATTACATTCCTATATTTAAAGCTGCAGACACTTTAACTAACAAACTATGTTTACATATTTATTATTTTACCTAAACCAGTTAGGGTAAACAATGTTATCCCTAACAGAAACTGATCAAGGAGAGATTCAACCTAGAAATAAGGAGAATTTTTCTGACAGTGAGGACAATCAACTGATGGAACAGAAGTTTCCTTCAGAAATTGTGGGAGCTTCATCACTGGAGGCTTTCAAGAAGAGACTGGATTGCCATCTGTCAGAAATGGTGTAGGGTTTTCTGCTTGGGTGGGGGTTGGACTAGATGACCTACGAGGTCCCTTCCAACTCTGTTAATCTGTAATCTTTCTCCTGGCTTGGAACCAGATTGGATTTTTCTTCCTACACTGGGAAGATAGCAATTGCACTTAGACTTATATACCGCTTCACAGTGCTTTACAGCCCTCTCTAAGCAGTTGATAGAGTCAACATATTGCCCCCAACAATCTGGATCCTCATTTTACTGACTTTGGAAGGATGGAAGGCCAATCAGGATGGCTGTTTAGCTTCTGCTCAGAAACATCCAAGAACGGGAAGCTAAACATCTCTGGGATTATGTTGTTGAACTGCTTTTCTAACCTTTAATCAGAATCTGCCTACCTGTGTCTGAAATCTATCATTACTCTAAAATGAAAAAAAAAACAAAACTTTTTTTCTACATGAGGATCCTCAAGGATAACTCTGAAATATAATGCTGGACGACTCCAAATGTCAAAGATTCTCCTGGCCACCCCCCAGGAAAGTTTGGATGCCCAGCATTTTGGCATTGCTGTTTAAACATGAGTGGTGGTCAATTGAAGTATAACCCACCCCCAACCCCTTCTGAAAAAGATCTCCACATTTGATAATCTTTTCAAAGGATAAATATGTTCTTTGTTAAATGACCTACCTCTTAAAGGCTTGCCTTTTACGCAGGTCACTTTAATTTGTGTCCATTCCTTCAGCAATTTTAAGCTTGATTTCAGTATCTGCAGATATTAATTGCATTGCCACACAGTCTTATTAATGGGTGGTGGAATAAATTAATATTATGGTATTGCTGTTTAAACAATTATCAGAATAAATGAAGTCCTCAATGCAAACAGATAACAGGAAAAGAGATTGTATAAAGAGATGGCCCACAGATCTGTGAACTTTATTTTATACAGCTCCTTTGTATTAGGGAGGTGATTCCATGTTGTCATTTGATATTAACCTGAGAGCTTTCATTTCCAAATGACTGCAGGATTTATTTCAGTTCAGTCTTGATAGATTGCCAGGAAAAAGTTATGTCCCTTTATTGTTTGAACTAGCACTATACAAGAATGCTTTGTTCTTAAGTGACATGAGACATGTTTGTCAATTGCTGACAATCCAAAAAAGAAGAAATAAAATAAAAGCCTGATAAAAACTACTCAGGATGTTCAAAGTTATGGACCTGTATTCCAATAGTAGGTATTGTCTGAATTTTTGGATTGACCTTGAGTCAGTTATTCTCTCTCGACCCAACCCACCTTACAATGTTGTTGCTATGGGGCAAATAGAAGGAGGAAGATATGTTGGCTATGTATTTATAAAAATAATAAAGGTGTGATATAAATAAACTTTTTTTAAAAAAATGGGCTGAATTATTGAGTTGACCTTGAATCAGTCATTCTTTCTCAACCCAACCCACTTTACAATGTTTTTGCTGTGGGGCAAATAGGAGAAGATGTGTTGGATATGTATTTATAAAAATAATAAAGGTGTGATATAAATAAATACAGTTTTTTAAAAATGGGCTGAATTTTTTTTTCCTCTGAGTCCCCAATGAAGTTGAAATGATCAATCGGATCTTAATTTTGTGAAAAGTTTGTATTCTTCTAATGTTTTCCACCTCTTTTTGCATTTTTTTTTCAGATTGCTTGGTTCTTTAACAACTTTACTTTTTGTCTTTTTATTCTATCAAGTTGGTTGCAACACCATTCATCTCTCTTGTTCTCACTGTCCTTTGAAACAATTGTGACATCACTGTAACAGATGAAAAATCACAGCAGGGAAAATGTGTAGGTGGCCAGGCAGAGTCAATCATTGTCAATTGAAGAGAGGACAATGGAGATTTAGAAAGAAGAATGGGGCTGAAACGGAACCAACGTGTGGCGAATGCCCTCCCTCTTTTCCCCCCTAACCATGTATGTTTCCAGTAAATGAAAGCAGAGATGCCCAAGAACTCCCAACTGTGCCAAAGGCAACTGGACTTGCTTGTTTTTTTTTTTTCCTTTGAAAACATTTCGCTTCTCATCCAAGAAGCTTCTTCAGTTCTAAGACCAAGAACTATGTTTGAGCAAGCTAAGGAAAAACAGGACTGAATTAAAATTAACTACAACAAATAAAATTCTTCTGGTGTAATTCATGGTGTAAATCTCAGCCACCCGCTCAGGATATCACATCAGAAAACTCAGGAAATTACACCACAAGAACTCAAGAAGTTGCAACACAGCAAATGACCCAGGATATCACAGCACAAGACCAAGGACACCACAGCAATAAATCTCATAAAGTCATCACACAACCCATTACCCAAGCCGTTACTACACAGGAGGCTAATGGAAAAGAGATCAAAACACAAACGACCCAGGAGATTACAACGCAGGACCCAGGATACCACAACAAAAGAACTCATGAGCCCATCACACAACCCATTACCCAAGCCGTTAAAACATGAGAGACTAATGGAAAAAAGATCACCACAATACAAACGACCCAGGAGATTACAGCACAAGATCCAGGATATCTCCACAACAAAACTCACAAGGCCATCACACAGCCCATTATACCAACATCAACTCCATCAACCAATCAAGAGGCAGCAGCGCAGCCAACCAGCCCAGCACACCAGTCCCCACCACCAGTATTTATAGTGAGACGGCACCTCTGATCACACACTACTTGCACTGGCACAAAGCCGAAAGCACCAGCCTATATTTGTTTTCTAAGGTTTTGGTGAGTATTTCTATGTGGGTCTTTGGTTATTCGGGTTTTCTCCCGCGTAAAATTGGAAGTATTTTGGTGATGTTTTGATGAAATCTCATTTGTCATCTTCAGGCTTGTGTCTTCGGCTTTGTGCTTCTTGGAGTAATGTGAGCTTGCAGCTGTTTTTTCTTTTAACTGCCAGTGGGAGTGCGACTTGATTGGGTGGGGGTTTGGCTGTGTTCTGATTGGGTGGTGGTGTGTTCTCATGTGTTGCAACCAATGAGAACACACCCCCACCCAATATATATATATATAACAGATGAACACTATACAGAAGCCTGATGATGGCAGATGAGATTCTGCTGAAACGTTGCTACAACTTTAAAAGAACAACTACAATGACGTGGGAAAATACCCGAACAAAGCTGAATGCCATACATGTAAGTACCCATGAAAACTTAAGAATATATATATATATATATATATATGTTATGGCTCCCCCTTCAGAATTCAAACAAAACCAAACCAAAAGCAGCCGTTCCAAAACTTAAATCCAACAGAAAGGAGTCTTACAAGATAACGGCTGTCATAAATTATATTCCACAGCAATAATACACGCTCTGTTCAGCAAACCAGTCCTGGCACAAATTCTCAAACCCCAGAGCCCCTGCTGAAAACCTCTTCACACAATCAGTCACTTTGTTCCTGACAAGTTTTCCAAACCCAGCTGTGTCCTTTTATACTCATTGAGGCAACGTGCTACTTTCCCTAATCAGCGTCTGGCTTGCCTCCCCCCCCAACTTGGCGTTTCAGGCTCCTCCTAGTTCTAGTATCAAACCACGATCTGTCAGCTTCCCCACTCGACGCCTCTGACTCATTTTGTGGATCAGTTGCTGGCATGAATGAGGTCGCAGATTCTGGCTAAAAGCGTCTTCTACTAATTCAGACTCCACATTCACAACAGGCTCCAGCCTGTCATCATCATCAGAGTCATCAGAGTCAAAACTCACAGCAGGATCGATCCTTTCAGTCACAACACATACACACACACACACACACATATATATATATATCTTTGGTTATTCGGGTTTTCTCCCGCGTAAGATTGGAAGTTTCTTAAGGTTTGTTAAAACTTTATTTAAGCGCTTTTATTAGTTCATAACAACTGGCTTGCCAGAACCAGGCCAAACCAGTCAAATACCACCACTGGTCCTCGACTTACAACCATTCGTTTCGTGACCATTTGAAGTAACAACAGCACTGAAACAAGTGACTGATGACCAATTTTTTTGCTCTTACTACCATTGCAGTTTTCCCCTGGTCACATGATCAAAACTCAGATGGTTGGCAACTGCATCATATTTATGATGGTTGCAATGTCCCGGGGTCACCTTTTATAACCTTCTGACAAGCAAAGTCAATGGGGAAGCCAGATTAACTTAATGACTGTATTACTAACAACTACAGTGATTCACTTAACAATTGTGGCAAGAAAAGTAATACAATGGGACAAGATTCAATTAAAGCCTGTCTCATTTAGCAACAGAAATGTTGTGTTCAATTTTGGTCATCAATCAAGGTCTACCTCCAGATCCCATGCCAGAGGGAACATCCAAAATTTGTGATCCATGAAATTGTCTGTGTTTGCTCAAAGTTTTGCATTGTGTACATGGGCATTTTTCAAACCCACATGATCAAACATAGTATGGCTGTTTAAACCTTTTTGATAATGATGTTTTGAGACACACAATAAAGTGCAAAAATATATCTTTTCATGCTCAAGCCAAATCTTTGTCTGGGTAATGACCTGGGACGTGGCACAAAGGCAACACAGTCAACTAAGCGACAAGAATCCCTTTATTATCTCCAACTTTGCCCCAATGTCCAGGTTACCTTCATCTGGAGAAAACTCTCCCAGGAACAGCCTTTAACTGGAGAAAATTCAGTCCCAAACAAGGTACATACACACTGTAACTAAAAATCCAAACAAACCAAGCTGAAGTAATTAACTTGACAGGGCAGGAGAAGGAATTTCAGACTAGAAAGCAGGGCAAAACTCACAGTTGGGAAGATGCCAGGAACACAGATAAACCACGACGATACAAGATAAATTCATGTTTTGCTCCCAATAGCTTGCTGTGCACAGCTTCCCTTTGTAAACACTATGTTCCCAGTTGCAGCTAATGAAGGAAATCAGGGCCTTCTCCTCACTCATAAGCCATGCAGCTCACGTTACTCTCTTCTTCATTCCTCCCTGCATGCCCTACAATATAGAGGGGGAGGGCCTGGGTCTTCCTCTGAATTCCCTCTCCTTTGTTCTACCTCTTCCCTGCTCTGCCCAACTCGTCTGTATCCTTCCCCAGTTTCTTCCACAGCCAATGGAGCCACACTTCCATTCCCTGTCAGCTGTTCGGCCTCCCCCTCCAAATTAGATTCCGACAGGGGCATGTCAGTGGAAGTTGGTACTGCCTGCCTCTCCTTCATTTTTCTTCCTGCGCATTCAACAATTTGCACAATTCTAGAAAGTAAACAATTGCAAGAGTGGGCAATTTCATAATGGCTTCAGTTATTTAGATTCTAAAAAAAAATCAATTACTCATTTCTTGAAAAGTCACTGTTAAGTTCTGCGCATGGGCGCAAGGAACGGAGACGAGACAGTGAACAGTGAACTTCAACTCTTTATTAATCATTCTGAACAGAGCAAAAACCTAGGGCAGCAGCAGCCCTTTTGTAGGGCAGGCTGCTGATCTAGTAACCAATGAGAAATGTGGAGTGTTAACCCCTTGAACCAATGAGAGTGGCTCGTTAACAGCCAATCAGATTCTCCTGAACGGACCAATCCGATATCGCTATTATTGGCCAATCAGAAGTGCAGGATTAGAACCCTGCTTTTTCTAAAAGTTTGATAAAACTTTATTTAAGCGTTTTATTAGTTCATAACACCTCTTCCCCCCGGGTTCCATATAAGAGGTGCGGTGATGTAATCCCTGAGGTATGAAGGTTGTTTTGACTGTCTATTGTTGTTTATGCTGTCCCACTGGTTCCTGTCTGTAACCCGGTTTCGGAGGGACGTTTTTGGGCAAGTCAGGTACCGGTGGTTCTGTATCCTCATTGGATGACTCGGTGCCGCTAATGTTCTTGTTGTTGTACTCTGATCTTTGCGGGCTTGCTTCTGTTGAGGTGTTCCTCTGTGGCGAGGACACTCCCCTCCCTGATTCTTCTTCATTCGTCATGCCTGATTTCTGACTTCTTTCGCTCCTGCTTTCCACCATCTCGAATTCGGTTTCTTCGACATCCCCTCCCCCCTCAGTTTGGGAGTTACTGGAGTTGCGGAAACTAGGTTGTAGCCTTGAGCAAAGCTGATCTATATGGCATTTCCATATTTTTCCATCGCAGGTTTTCACACGGTACGACCTGGGTCCAGTGGCTTGAATTACGGTTGCCTCGACCCACAACGATTCGCCGGAAAGGTTTCTGGTGAAAACTAAGTCGTCTATCTTGAACTCGTGGCATTTTCTGCTAGATCCACAGGGTTTCTCTGGCTCGTAAGATGGGTGAAGCCGGTCGAGGTGGGAATGGAGTTTGCGTCCCATCAATAGTTCCGCTGGAGTCTTGTTGGTGACGCTGTGTGAAGTGATGTGTTGGAGAAGGAGTATTCTGTTTATTTTATTTTCAATGTCCCCCATAGTCCATTTTGTAGAGGGTTTTTTTAACAAATTGTACCATGTGCTCGGCTCTTCCGTTAGCCGAAGGGTGCACTGGCGAAGTTAGCGCATAGCGAATACCCAGGTCCGCTAAGTATTGTTCAAAGGGTAGAGTGGTAAACTGGGGTCCGTTGTCAGAGACCAAAACGTCTGGCAGTCCATGCATCGCGAATAGTCTGTTCAACTTCCAGATGACAGACTTGGTTGTAGTACTCTTCATTTCGTGGATCTTGAGCCAGTTGGAATAGGCATCCACTGTTAGTAGGAACGTATGTCCCTTAGTAGGTCCCGCAAAGTCAATGTGGATGTGGGACCACGGTCCCCGGGGTGTTTCCCATTCTGTTGGAGTTGCTTTCGGTGGGGCACTGCTAACTTCTTGGCACTTTAAATAAGTCTTTACCCAGGCTTCGATCTGTTTGTCGATGCCCGGCCACCACGCGTAGCTTCGTGCGAGTGCTTTCATACGCACGATGCCGGGGTGACTCTCATGCAGTGTTTTTAATACTGCTCGTTTTAACCGCTCTGGGACAACGACTCTATCCCCCCATAGGATGCAGCCTTTTTGCGAAAAAAAAGTTCTGTTTGCTGGTTCTTGAAGGGGTTTGTTCTACTGGCCATCCCTGTTCGACCCAGCTAAGAACTCGCACTAAGATAGGATCGCATTTTGTTTCGATCGCAATATCTCTAGCTGTTAGTGGCGGTGAATGTAGCGTTTCAATCTGGAGTGTCGTAAGGGTTGGAGCTGGGTCATCGATGGTTTCCGGAAGTGGTGCACGGCTCAGTGCGTCAGCGTGGGGAATGCTTTCCCCGGGCGGTGTTGCAGCTTATAATTGTACGCAGCCAAAAACTTCGACCAGAGAGTCATTCTAGGTGATAATATATAGGGGGTTGGCTTGTCTCCCGCTATAATCCCCAGCAAAGGTTTGTGGTCGGTAACAATAGTAAAAACTCATCGATATACATATTCATGAAACTGTTTCACAGCAGATACAACAGCAAGAGCCTCTTTATTGATTTGACTATAGTTACGTTCAGCCTTTGATAGGGTTCTTGAAAAATAGGCAATAGGGGCCTCACTACCATTTGGTAACACATGGCTCAAAATGGCTCCTACTCCAAACAGTGATGCGTCACATGTAACTGTTAAAGGCAAAGTCTCATTATACTGCATTAAAACAGCATCTGAGGTTAGTAAGTTTTTCACTTGTCGGAACGCGTTCTCCTCTAGGTGCCCCCAGACCCAGGTTGCTTTTTTGTCGAGAAGCCAATGTAGGGGCTTGGCTACGGTCGCTTTGTGGGGCAGGAAGATGTTGTAAAAATTAATGAGCCCCAGAAAAGCTTGGAGATCAGTCTTATTTCTGGGTCTTGGGGCATTCTTGATTGCTTTTAGTTTGCTATTGGTGGGGTGAATGTCTTGTTTATCGATTAGGTACCTCAGGAACTCTACTTTATCTGTACACAGTTGACATTTTTTTTTAACCTTAAAGCCGGAGTCTTTAAATTTCTGGAGAACCAATTTAAGACGTTCTTCTAGTATTTCTCTATTCGGGGCAGCAATTAAAATATCATCAAAGTATGGTACGACCCCTTTGATCCCCTGCAAGAGTCTCTCCATCAAACTTTGAAAAATCCCTCGGGCTACGCTAACTCCAAATTGGAATCGGTTGCACTTAACGGCACCTCAGTGCATAACAATCGTTTGTGCCTCTGCTTCTTTTTTATCTACAGGCAGTTGTTGGTACACCTGTGATAAATCCAATTTAGTGAAGACTTTTCTGCCCCCCAGGGAATGGAGAAGATGTTGTACCACCGGCACCGGGTAAGCCTTATGTTGAAGGGCGTGATTCAGGATGGCTCGGTAGTCCCCACAAATCCTTAACGATCCATCCGGTTTGATGGGTGTTACGATTGGGGTTTCCCAATGAGCGTGGTCTGTTGGTTCTAAAACACCCTGGGTTATTAATTTATCAAGCTGCTCATCAATCTTTGGTTTAAGGGTGAAAGGTACCCGATGAGGCTTAAGGCGGATGGGGGCTACTTCAGGGTTAAGGTTAAATGATATCGGGGTCCCCTTGTACTCGCCTAGTTTGTCTGAAAAGACGTCCTGGAATTCCTGGACGAGGGCCTCCTCCCAGTGGTCGCTTCTGGTTTGGTGAATGCCGGCTACCTCGATCCCGAGTGGGGCAAACCATTGAAGGCCTAACAAGCTAGGCCGATCACAGTCGACGATGGTCAATGGTAAAGATGCAGTACGATTTTTGAATGAGACCTGGACTAGGCTGGATCCAACGATCGGAATTCGGTTTCCCTGATAATCCTTGAGTATAATTCTTTGAGTTCTGAGGTCTTGCTGCCAGACGGCAGGGATTAATTGTTTAAGGGTCTTCCAGGAAACCATTGAGAGGGACGATCCTGAATTGACTTCCATCACGCAGGCCTGGTTTTCGATGACGACCTTCACTCGGATCTTCTTTGCATCTAATGATGAGGTGTGACCAATTGTAATGGTTTGGTGTGCCTCTTCTCATTTTGTTGAATTGGCCAGTGGTTTATTTCTGTAGGAGTGGTTGTTCCATTGGTGGTTCAAATGTTCTCAATTCACAGGACGATTTCCTGTGGTTTGGCGGTAGTTCATCCCCCTCTGAAGTGGGCTGGATCCTTGCTTGCTTCTACAGACCTTTCCAATGTGGCCTCTTTTCCCACAAACATGGCAGAGCGCGTTGAGGAATTTGCAGTCTGATCGTGGGTGGTTTACCCCACAACCTGTGCATTGATGCTGCAGTCTCTGATTATGCTGGTGGCGTTGGTCTCGTTCAGACCGGAGCCGGTTGACCTCTTCCTCATCACTTTCTGATGACGATTCGAGATCCTCGTGGTGGGTTGCCGTTGTGTGTCCCTCTAGGCGAGGTGAGGTTTCGCTGGCGAGTTGGCGGAGTGGTGCGTTGGTGTGGCGTATTCGGGCAGCTGACTTCCTGGTTGCTTCTGTTGCAGTAGCATCAGTGATGGTATCTGCAAAGCTGATGTCACCTTTTGCCATCAGCTTACTTTGCACGTGCGGTGCATCTAGTCCCAGAACTATTAGGTCTCTCAGAGCTTCTTTGAGGTCGGCGAACCCACAGAGGCCTCCTAGGTTCCGGAGATCTGCGATGAAATCTGCAATGCTCTCTCCTTTCCGCTGGTCCCTCTGGTAAAATTCATGTCTTCGGACAAGCGTTGGTATGGTAGGTGCATAGTGGGCCTGTAGGAGGGGCTCGAGGACATCCCAGTCCATGGATTTCACCTCAGCCAGTTACGTCAGTGCCTTGGCCATCTTAAAAACGGCAGGTCCGCAATGGGATACTGCTCAGGAATACCGCTCACTTTTTCCCCATAGTGGCATCCTTCAAGTTGTTGGTCTCCAGAAACATCTGGAACCGGTTCATGTACGAGTCCCAGTCTTCTTGTGCTGGGTCAAATGGAGCGGGTGGTATGGCGTCGCCAGACATGTTTTCCGCTGTCGATGTGCCTTCAGCCACATGCTCTGTTTGGTGCTCTCTAGTGTTCAGTCAGCTCTGAGGTCTCCATATCCCATCCTCATCGCCAGTGTTAAGTTCTGCGCATGAGTGCAAGGAACGGAGACGAGACAGTGAACAGTGAACTTCAACTCTTTATTAATCATTCTGAACAGAGCAAAAACCTAGGGCAGCTGCTGATCTAGTAACCAATGAGAAACGTGGAGTGTTAACCCCTTGAACCAATGAGAATGGCTCGTTAACAGCCAATCAGATTCTCCTGAATAGACCAATCCGATATCGCTATTATTGGCCAATCAGAAGTGCAGGATTAGAACCCTGCTTTTTCTAAAGGTTTGATAAAACTTTATTAAGCGTTTTATTAGTTCATAACAGTCACAGTGAAAATATAACACATGCTGGCAGTTTTGTCTAAAAGACAGAATGGATATGTCCGTGTGTTTTCTTTTATTTATTATTGGTTCACCTAATTTTGGTTCATTTATTTATTTATTCTTTCAATTTTATACAAAGTTATCTGGCTCCACAATGACTCTTCCTAACTCCCTTATTAGGGTAATATTTTTGGTACATCCATTCTTATATGAAAACTTTTTAGGGAAAAAAAAACAGCCCACCGTGGAAGAGCCACAGTTTATACAGGGGGGAAATGTTTTCTTTATCCAAGAAACAAACATCTGAAAACAAAGGAAGCAACTTCATTCAAAACCAGATTATGTTTTCACCTGTTCTACTATTATGAGACTTTCAAGAAGAGATTGGACTGCCATTTGTCAGAAATGGTGTAGGGTCTCCTGCTTGGGCAGGGAGTTGGACTAGATGACCCAGAAGGTCCCTTCCAACTCTTTTAATCTGTATCTGAATGTATTCTGTCTGACAGCAACATTTGGTAATCTTAGACAAAAATGTTCTAACCTAGCTACAGCTTGAAACTTTTAAGACATCTTCCAGCCAGTGGATCTGTGACCTTTTGTGTGTAAAGCATCTTCTCTCCTGCTTCAAATATTTAAGCTTATTATTTTTCCTGAGAAGCGAAGTTGCCTGCTGCAATTAAGCTGTTTGCAACGAAAGCCACAGTACGATTGCTATATGCGGCCCAATTACAACTATATAACAGCAGGATCAACTTAGAAGAATTTAAGCAAAATTTTTAAGAAGAATCTTTTAGGTTTTCCACTGTGTGAGAAGTGCAGACAGAAAACAGGACTCAGTAAACTTGAATTCAGTCTCTGGATAAAAATCTTTTACCTACTGGCTAATTACCTAATGGGTCAGTCATTAGGACACCACAGTCCTAATGACTGATCCATTTAATATTGTAGACAGTGTCAAATCTTGGGAAACAGCTTTCCCAAAGGAATAGTGTCAACATGGATTCTTAATGTTCGGGCCAGATGAAGCTAGATCAGCATTAAGGTAAAGGGTCTTATCTATAGAAGTCCAAAAGAAATCATGGCTTTTTCACACAATATAATTGCAAATAACTAACTTTCAGTTTCGAGTACAAAACCCAGGTGTTTCCAAATGAAAACAATGTACATTCTTCTCTTTAATTAAAAGAGACGATTATGCCAACTCCAACCATGAACCTTCTTTAAAAAAATCCTTCCCAGAGTCTATGATGGGCTTTAAAGCACATACAGTCATGGTTTATTGAATAAACTATTGACTGGACACCTTATATGACATGTTTGAGACCCTTTCCATAGAATTTCTCACTTATTCTGACCATGTCATGAGCTTGAATTCAGTGGAGAAAGCAATTATCTTGGGAAGAGTTAGCAGTAAGGGGAAATCAGGCCACCAAAGAATATGGTAGCTGGACACTGTTACGAACTAAGCAAACGCGTTATTTTAAAATCCTAATAGTTTTGCTTCCACAGCAGGCTTGTAATCCTGCACTTCTGATTGGCCCGCGAACAGCGGATCGTGATTGGTCGTTTCTGGCTGATCTGATTGGCTGCTAGCGGGTCGCCGCTGATTGGACACTCCCAGCGTGGCAAACTCAAATCATTGGTTATTGTGACAGCAACCAGCTCTATAAAAGGAGCTGCTGCTGCCCCAGTATTTAGCTCTGTTCTGAAGTCACTAATAAAGAGTTGAAGTCACTATTCGATGCCTTGTCTCCGTTCTTTGCGCCCACACTCCAGATCTAACACTGGCGACGAAGGTGGGATGCAGAGACGATAGAGCTGACTGAACACTCACTGAACGCTAGCAGAGTATGTGGCTAAGAGCGCACCAAGAAGTGGCAGAATGACCAGCAGCGCTATACCACCCACTCCATTTGACCCAACTAACGAAGACTGGGACTTGTATATGGACAGGTTCCAGATGTTCCTGGAGACCAACAATTTGAAAGATGCTACGCCTGGCAAGAAACAAGCTGTATTCCTGACCCATTGCGGGCCCACCATTTTCAAAATGGCAAAGGCACTTGCAAAACCAGCCGAAGTCAAGACAATGGACTAGGACAACCTCGTCCCAATCCTACGGGCTCATTATGCACCCGCGGTGCCAACACTCATCAGGAGACATGAGTTTTACCAGACGGACCAACATGAAGGTGAGAGTGTTGGAGAATTCATCGCTGACCTCAGGAACCTTGGAGGACTCTGTGGCTTCGCAAACCTCGAGGAAGCCATAAGAGATCAAATTGTTCTGGGCTTCAAAGACCCTACGACCCAGAGCAAGATTATGGCGAAAGGGGACATCGGCCTCACAGATGTCATCGCCTATGCTACTGCAGCAGAAGCAACCAGGAAGTCAGCCACTCAAATGCACCGAGCGAACGCACTGCACCGCCCGCTCGCCAGTGACACTACACCTTTATCCGAAAGGCACACAACTACCACCCACCATGAAGACCTCGAATCTTCATCAGAAAGCGAGGAAGAAGAGGTCAACAGACTCAGGTCAGAATGCGACCAGCGAGATCAGTGAAATCGTAAGCCTTCGTACCAATGCGCTGGATGCGGGGGAAATCACCCGTGATCAGACTGCAAATTCCTAGACGCACTCTGCTGTTCCTGTGGAAAGAGGGCCACATCGCAAAGGTCTGCAGAAGCAAGCGAGGGTCCAGCCCAACCCGAAGAGAAAATTTCTGCCATACAACGGGCACCCCACCATTAAACTGGGACCGCCAATGGAACTACTACTACAGAAATCGAACACCCGCCACTTCAACCAGACGGGAAGAGACCCGTCAAACCATCACCATCGGCCATGTTTCATCCCTTGATGCAAGGAAAATCCGAATGAAGGTCACAATTGAGAATCGACCATGTGTTATGGAAGTCGACTCCGGGTCGTCCATATCGATGGTCTCCTGGAAAACCTTAAAACAGCTGATCCCTGACATCCGTCGCCAGGACCTCAGCACTCAAAAAATCATATTAAAGGACTACCAAGGAAACAGAATCCCAGTTGCCGGTTCCAGCCACGTCCAAGTATCTTTCAAAGACCACACCGCAACTCTACCACTTACCGCCGTCGATCGAGATCGACTCAACTTGCTGGGTTTGCAGTGGTTTGCACCGCTAGGAATTGAACTAGTGGGCATCAACCAAACCGGAAGCGATGACTGGGAAGCGGCCCTCATCCAGGAATTCCAGGACATTTTCACCGAGAAGCTAGGCAAGTACAAGGGATCCCCCATATTGTTTAATCTCAGCCCTGATGTTGCGCCCATTCGCCTTAAGCCTCGTCGAGTGTCCTTTGCACTCAAGCCAAAGATTGATGAACAATTGGACAAATTAATAGCCCAGGGCGTGTGGGAACCGATTGACCACACCCGATGGGAAACCCCAGTTGTAACCCCCATAAAACCTGACAGGTCTTTGAGAATTTGTGGGGATTACCGGGCCACCCTCAATCACGCACTTCAACAGAGTGCTTACCCTGTACCTGTGGTCCAGCATCTTCTTCATTCCCTGGGAGGTGGGAAAATATTCGCAAAATTGGACCTAGCTCAGGCGTACCAGCAGCTGCCCATAGATGCAGAGACTGCAGAAGCCCAAACTATAGTCACGCACAGTGGTGCCTTCAAGTGTAATAGACTCCAATTCGGAGTGAGTGTAGCACCTGGCATCTTCCAAAGTCTGATGGAAAGATTGCTTCAAGCATAAAAGGGGTCGTGCCGTACTTTGATGATGTCTTAATAGCTGCCCCCACTGGAAGCATACTAGAAATACGACTCAGAATGGTCCTCCAGAAATTTAAAGACGCTGGCCTGAAAGTCAAGAAAGACTAATGTCAACTATGTACTGAGCGGGTTGAGTTCCTTGGGTACCTTCTGGACAAACGGAATTCACCCAACGGAGAAAAAACTGACTGCAATAAAAAACGCCCCAAGACCTAGGAATAAAACAGATCTCCAAGCCTTCCTGGGACTCATTAACTTTTATAACATCTTCTTGCCCCAGAAGGCGACTGTTGCTGAACCCCTGCATAGGCTCCTCGATAAGAAGGCTTCCTGGGTCTGGGGACATAGTGAAGAGCGAGCCTTTCAGCAAGTAAAAGACCTGTTAACTTCCGATGCTGTATTGATACAACATAACGAGACTTTGCCTTTAACTGTCACCTGCGACGCTTCACCATTTGGCACGAGTTCTCAGCTGGGTGGAAAGAGGTTGGCCTGTGAACCAAACGACACCTTCAAGCCCTTCAAAAACAGGCAGACAGAACTTTTCTCCCAAAAAGGATGCATCTTGTGGGGAGACAGAGTCGTCATCTCAGAGAGACTACAGCATAAAGTTCTAAAACTATTGCACGATGAACATCCAGGCATCGTGCGAATGAAGGCACTAGCAAGGAGCTACGCTGGATGGCCAGGTATAGATAAGCAGATGGAAACCTGGGTGGCCACTTGCAGCAAGTGTCAGGAAACTCGTTCAGCTCCACCAAAAGCACCACCAACTGAATGGGAAGCACCCTGAGGTCCCTGGTCATGTATTCACATCGATTTTGCGGGACCTACCAAGGGGCATATGTTTCTTTCTTTTTTTTTTTGAAAAAGTTTTTATTAATTTTCTACAAACAAACAAGACAAACAAAACATAAAAACATCAACTCTTATATGTACATCCAGTGTGTCAGTTGGTTCATCATTTTTGTGCATTCATTCTGTAGTCTCAATTACAATTATATTACATAACAACTCATATTGTCAATCCAAACTTATATATCCTAATATCACTAAAAAAAGAAGTTTTTGACTATATTTTTAATCATTCATGCTTAATGAGCTAACAATACTTTAAACCAGTTTACTCTATAACAAATCATCTAGTCATATCAAATCAATCCTAAAAAATCCTTTATAAATATAATATCAAATAGCAAAATAATAGCAAAATAAAGATATTCCTTACTATCTAGCATTCTAAATATTCTATTATCGTATTTTATCATCTAGCCATTTATAAAAAAGATCCCAAATTTCGTAAAATTGTTTATCCTCTTGCTCTCTAATTTCAAATGTCAATCTGCTCATCTCAGCACATTCCAATATTTTCTTAATAATTTCTTCCTGTAATGGTATTTTCTCATTCTTCCAATTTTTAGCAAATACAATCCTGGCCGCTGTTAATACATTTACAATCAGGTATTTCAAATCTTTACTATATATATCAGGTAAAATTCCCAGTAAGAAGATCTCTGGTTTCAAATCTATATGTTTCTTTATCATTTTTTCCAACCACATGCGAATTATAGTCCAATATTTTCTAGCATCCTCACAAGTCCACCACATATGGTAATACGAGCCGGGTATCTGATGACATTTCCAGCATTTTTCAGATTTGTTTTTAAACATTCTTGCTATTCTTGTCGGAGGAAAGTGCCACCTGTAAAACATCTTATACAAGTTTTCTTTATATGCTGTTGACATTGTCATTTTATAATTTTGAGACCACAATTTCTGCCATTTCTCTAAATCAATCCCATATCCAAAATTCTTCCCCCAAACAATCATAGTTTCTTTGACTTGTTCTTCCTCTAATTTCATTCCCAGTAAATAACCATATAGTTTTTTAATCACCTTCTCATCAGTACCCATCAAGATCTTATCTAAATCAGTCTGTTTATCATAAAATCCCTCCGTTTTAGAATCTTCATCATACCTTGAGTGTATTTGTGCATATGAAAACCAATTCATCCTTATACCTTGTTCCTCTAAGTTTTGGATCGATTTAAGTTCACCCTTTTCATCCAAAAGTTCCCCATATCTAACTGTTTGTTCCTTCTTATAGATTATAGGATAGGAAAATGCTTCAATGGTCGATAACCAAACTGGAATTTTCAAATAACATTGTCTTTTTATCTTCTCCCAATTTAACCACAAAGACTCCCGTACATAATGTCTTCTAAAATAACCCTGTGTTTTAGTTCCCTTATACCATAAAAAAGCATGCCAACCCAACAGCAAGTCATGCCCTTCTAATGTCAACAACCTATGTTTCCTTAATGTTATCCATTCTTTGACCCACATCAAACTTGCAGCTTGATAATACAATTCCCAATTAGGCAGACCAAAACCTCCTCTAATTCTAGCATCTTGCAAAAGCTTTAGCTTTATTCTCGCTTTTTTACCTTGCCATATAAACTTCAACATAATTTTATTTAAATCTTCAAAATAGTCTTTTCCAAGCCTAATTGGTATTGTTTGAAACAAAAATAAAATTCTAGGTAAGATATTCATCTTAATTGTTGAAATTCTCCCTATTAATGACAATTGCAAGTTTTCCCACTTCTTCAAATCTGTAGTTATCTGTTGTTTAAGTTTAATATAATTATTCTCCTTTAATGTGCTACATCTTGTTGTCAAATATATCCCCAAATACTTAACCTTATTTGTAACTTGAATTTTCAAAAGATCTGCCAATTCTTCTCTCTGTCTCAATAGCATATTCTTTGTCAAAATCTTTGTTTTGTCTTTATTTATTTTCAAACCAGCCACCTCTCCATATGTCTCTATCCTTTCCAGTAACTTTGGAGCTGTTTCTAGCGGATCTTCCAAAATAAAAGCTAAGTCATCAGCAAAAGCTTGTAGCTTAAATTCTTCCTTCTTAATTTTCATTCCTTTTATGCTTTTATCATCCCTAATATTTCTATTCAACACTTCCAAGGTCAACACAAATAGCAAAGGAGATAGGGGGCATCCTTGTCTTGTGCCTTTCCTTATATTAATAAAATCTGTAAGTTCCCCCTCCATCATTACCCTTGCTGTCTGTTTATTATATATAGCTTCTATTGCTTGAATAAATTTTTTAGCGAAACCCATCTGCTCCAATAATAATAACATAAATCTCCAGTTCACGTTATCAAATGCTTTTTGAGCATCTAGGAATATCAAAGCCATTTGCTTTTCAGGATGAGCCTCATAGTATTCCAAGGTGTCCAGGATTACTCTCATATTGTCTCTAATTTGTCTCTTTGGCAGAAATCCATTTTGATCTGAGTGAATAAAATTATTTAAATATTTTTTAAGTCTTTCTGCTAAGATTGAAGCAAAGATTTTATAGTCTGCATTCAATAAAGAAATAGGTCTATAATTCTTAATTTGCAATGGGTCAGTCTCTTCCTTTGGTATGAGTGTAATATAAGCCTCTGACCATGTTTTAGGTATCATCTTTTTTAACATAACTTCATTCATAACTTCTAACAATGGGATGCTCAATAATTCTTGAAATGTTTTATAAAATTCTACTGGAAGCCCATCTGGACCCGGAGCTTTCCCATTATTTTGTTTCTTAAATGCTTCATTTAGTTCCATCATTGTTATATTGCTTTCTAGCATTTCTTCAGTCTCTTTAGGTATCTTTGGTAAATTAGCTTCCTGTAAATACTGTTTGACTTTTTCTTCGTCAATATTTTCCTGTTTATATAATTGCCCATAAAAATCTCGAATAATTTCTTTTTTCTCCTTATTCCCATAACAAACTTGGCCTTGTTCATCTATTAACTTCAATATTTTTCTTGATTCCTTCTCTTTTCTCAATTTATATGCTAGCCATCTACCTGATTTATTTGCATCTTCAAAATAATTCTGTTTAGAGTTTCTAATTTTCTGTGCCAGTTCTTCTTTCTCTATTAATTCCATTTTATGTTTGATTACATCCAGCTTCAATTTAATATCCTTTTTCTGTGGCATTTTCTGTAATTCTTTTTCAAGAATTTTATACTCATCTTCCAAGGCCTTAGAAGCTTGCCTTTTCCTAATATTCTTTTTTCTTGTATAATCTATTATCAAACCTCTAGCATATGCCTTCATTGTGTCCCACACATTTTGCGTTGAAGTATCTTCTTTTTTATTTTCTCTGAAGAAAAAAGCCAATTCCTTCTCCATCCATTGTGTAAAATCTTTCTCCTTTAAAATAGTATTATTTAATGTCCATCTCGATCTTTTTTTTTGTCCCTTCCATTTAATTGTCATTGGGCTATGATCTGCCCAGGTACTTGTTTCAATATTTGTTTCTTTAATATTAGATATTAGTTCTGTTGAGATCCAAATCATATCTAATCTGGACCATGATAAATGTCTATTTGAATAAAAAGTATATTGTTTAGCTTTAACGTTTCTTTCTCTCCAAATATCTTTTAAAGTTAATTCATCTGTCATTTTAAAAAAGGACCTTGGGAGAGCCTTTCTATTTTGCTTTGTTGTTGTTGCTATATAGTCCAGTTTATTGTCCACAATTCCATTAAAATCTCCCATCATAATTATATTAACATAGTCCAGTCCAATTATTTTCATATGTAGCTTTTTATAAAACTCTTCTTGTTTATCATTCGGAGCATAAATTGCAATCAAGAGTATTTTTATATTATTGTCCATTATTTCTACCATTAATACTCTTCCATCTTCATCCGTGTAAATCAATTTTGCTGGGATAGCCTCTTTAATGTATAAAACCACACCTCTTTTCTTACATTGAGTCAAAGAGGTAAATATTTTCCCTAATTTTGGCTGTAATAACAATTGTTCATGTTGTTTTTTAATGTGAACTTCTTGTAAACAAATTATATCAAATTTTAATTTCTCTAATTTATGAAAAGTTTTCCTTCTTTTAACAGCTGAATTAAGTCCATTTATATTCATTGTAATCAGTTTTTTTTCCTCCATGATTATGCTTTATATTTAGGTCTAACAGCTCTCGTGGATCTCACTTCACGCTGTTCTTTATTATCCATCTGTCCCCCTGCTGCTCCTTTCTCTTTTTCAGTCTCCAGTTGTTCATCTTGAAACTCAATTGATAAAGCCTCTTTCTCTGCTTCCTCTCTTCTTCCTCCAAAGAATTCTGCATGAAAAAGTTCTGCTTTCTCAATTGAATCAATTCTATATCTTTGCTCTTGCCACCCAAACACTAGTCCTTCTGGAATCAGCCATCTATAATTCACTTCATTTTCCAATAGTATTTTGGTCAGAAATCGATATTCTCTTCTCATCTCTCTCACTCTTCTGGGTATTTGTTTTAAAACCACAACCTCTTTACCCTTGTATTTCAGTGTTTTCTCTCTTACTACTTGTAATATTTGCGTTTTAATGGATTTTTTGGTAAATCTAATATGGACTTCCCTGGGTAATTTATTTCTCATCGCATATCTTGTATAGACTCGATATATCTCATCTATTCCATCCATCATCTTTTCCTCTGTAATTTCCAAAACATCTGCCAAAATTTCTATCATTACCGCTGCCAAATTTTCTCCTTTTTCCTCTTCTATATTTTGAAATCTGAGGTAAAATTCTGACCTTTCCATCTCCCACCTCAACATCCCACCTTTTTCTTGTTCAACCGCTGTTAGTCTGCTGTCAATATTTCCAATCTTCTTCTCTCTTTGTTTTCCTTCTTCCTCAATTTTTTGGAATCTCTCCTCATACTTAACCATCATTTGTTTAATATTTTCCACTTTTTCATCAGTCTTCTCTATTCTTTGTTCAATATTTTCTGTTCTTTGTTCAATATTTTCTATTCTTTGTTCAATATTTCCTGTTCTTTGTTCAATGATATCTGATTTTGTCTTGAGATCTTGGATTCCTTGCATAATCATCTGTAAAGTTACTTTTTCTTGTTCCTTATCTTGTTTCAACATTGTCTGAATTAAACGTTGTCCTCCAGCTGGTGGGGAAGCAGAGGTAGAAGCAGAAATGCCAGATGGTATTGGTTTCCTGCTCATTTCAATGTTTCCAAAACTTCAAATTCTTCTTGACTTTTAATCCAACTGGTAGAGCAGCCAATTATAATCCAAAATGGAGAACTCCAATAGTAAAAAACACGAAACCAAAGAAGAAACAGGAAAAAAGGAAGAAGAAAGATCTTCAGGTTCTTCTAGACCCTAATCCAATTACGAGATAATCCACCATAAAAAAGGAAAAAATAGAAAGGAGAAAACAAACACATCCAAAAATAATAATATTGATTAAGAGCAAAAGAAAAAGGAAAAAAGAAAAAGCAAAAAGAGAAAAACCAAAAAAAACCAAAAAGTTCCTTCAGATTCTTCACACCTTAATCCAATTAAAAAGTCTCAATAATCCAAAAAAAAACAAAAAAAAAAAACAACCTCAACAACAAAGTAGTCCAAAAACATAAATATGAAAAGCAAAAAATTCCCAATAAAAAAGAAAAGAAAAATAAAGAAGAAAAAACTCTGAGGCTTTCCCTTTAAAATAAAAGGCAAAAATAAAAATATTACTAAAATTAAAATTTAGAAGAAGGCTAGCGAATGGGGTATATATAAGAAAACACACTGCACTTTGTTATTTATCCAAGGCTCTTGTTTTGACTCTCTTCTCCAGCAGCTTCAAAGCCAAACCTCAAGTATTGTTGATAACAGTCCAGGAAAGCACCTGCAATAATATTTTGCTGTGCTCTCCCTCTATCTTATCACATTAAAAAGTCCTTGAGATGAGGTCTTTTTGCAATTCTCTCCAATTCACATAAAGATACTTTCAAGCCTCTAGTTGGCAGTGTTACAAAGTTTCTTAATGCTCCTTCTCTCCGCCCGCCAGAAAAAAGGAATAATATATACGGAAAAAAAAGAAAAAATAGCCAAAGGGAGCCTCTATCCTAAAGAAAGTTAAAAAATCAAAGGAAGCATAAAATCAAAGGGAGCATAAAAATATATATAAGAGAAAATTCAATCCGGTTACCTACAAAGTCACAGTAAAATCTTTCCCAAAAAGTATAAAGAAAAGAGAAAAAAAAACCCAAGCCTCAATTTGACATCACTTTAAAAAAAACGCCGCTCAAAACAGTTTCAGTCAAAAAAAAATCTTACAGCTTTCTTCTTTATATCGGATGAACTTTCCAACCTGAGCGAATTTACAGCACAAAAGAGTTTTTCTCACCCAGCCGACACACTTCACTCCAATCACTTTCTTCCGGAGCTGTCCCGACTTCAGCAGCTATGGAGGCTGCCTCTCCGCCGCCAGCAAAAGGGCTTCTTCCGGATCAAACCAGAGATTTTGCGATATCTCTGGGATCCTGGAACAATGCCCTTCACGATCACCGTCTCTACGGGACGGTTTAGGTCCGTTAGGACCGACCAGGGGCGAAAATATCGGCTACGATCTCAGAGCCCCGAGATCGCAGCTGTATCGCCGGAACGAAGCTCCGCCTTCTCCCCAAGGGGCATATGTTTCTTATAACAGTGGATGCCTACTCCAACTGGCTGGAGGTCCACAAAATGAAGAGCACCACCACAGAAGCCGTCGTTAAAAAACTAAATAGACTATTCGCTATGCACAGGTTGCCAGATGTCCTGGTTTCAGATAATGGCCCCCAATTTACCGCTCTGACATTTGAACAGTACCTCGCAGATTGGGGGATACGCCATGCCTTGACCTCGCCAGCTCACCCTGCAGCCAATGGTAGGGCTGAGCGAATGGTCCAATTCATAAAGAAAACTTTACACAAGATGGAGCAAGGGGACATCGATGACAAGGTGACCAGGATGCTTCTCCTCCAAACAGCACCACAAACAGAACCCCGGCCGAACTCCTGATGGGCCGGAAACTTTGCTCACATCTTGACTGCCTGCACTCTGCCTACACACCGGAAAAGCCCTTCGGATCAGGCAGCAGGTTTCGCACTTTCAAGGTAGGCGACCCAGTGTTTGCAAAAAACTTTTCCGGTGACCCATTGTGGGTCCCCACCACCATAACTCAACTAACGGGTTCACGTTCCTCCTGTTTACAAATTACTGATGGGAAAATGTGGAAGCACCACATCGACCAACTGCGCTCCAGGCTGGCACCTGCCCCCGTCACAAAGCCCGAACCTCAAACCTGGGGGGAAGGGAAATCGAGGGGCCCGGATAAGAACTAGCACACGACCCAGTACTTGGAAACCAACAATCAGCACAACCAAGCCGGGGATATTCACCTTCCGAAGGAGAGCCCAGTCAGACGATCGCCTCACCACAAAGCAGCACTGCAACAGCAGCAAATCCAAGGGTCCCGGATGACAGCTGTGATGGCAGCAGAGATAACAACCCCGAGTCACCCAACAGAGAGGTTGGACCATCTGCTCCGCCAAGCTTAGCAAGCAGCCCACCAGGACCAGAGTCAGGGCAAGGACTGGTGGAGCAATGTAGATCAGGTAGACAAGTGAAACGACCTGCCTACCTGCGAGAATACATCACCCCGCCCCTCAAACGGAACCTGGGGGGAGGGGTGTTACGAACTAAGCAAACGCATTATTTTAAAATCCTAATAGTTTTGCTTCCACAGCAGGCTCGTAATCCTGCACTTCTGATTGGCCTGCGAACAGCGGATCGTGATTGGTTGTTTCTGGCTGATCTGATTGGCTGCTAGCGGGTCGCCGCTGATTGGGCGCTCCCAGCGTGGCAAACTCAAATCATTGGTTATTGTGACAGCAGCCAGCTCTATAAAAGGAGCTGCTGCTGCCCCAGTATTTAGCTCTGTTCTGAAGTCACTAATAAAGAGTTGAAGTCACTATTCAATGCCTCGTCTCCGTTCTTTGCGCCCACGCTCCATATCTAACAGACATCATCAAAGCTGACACCAGCCAGAGCATAGAACAACTCAAAGAAGCAGGGTGTCATGTCCCTGTCAGAGTCTGAATCCAAGGAGGAAGACAACAGCTAACAGGGAGTGGGAGTGTGGCTCCGTTGGTTGTGGAGGAAACTGGGGAAGGGCAAAGTTCGGCCTGGCAGAGCAGGGGAGAGATAGAACAAGGGAGAGGAAGTTCAGAGGAAGACCCAGGCCCATACCCTCTTCATCCAAGGCCATGATGGCGAACCTATGGCACGTGTGCCACAGGTGGCACCCAGAGCCATTTGTGCCAGCATGCGAGTCACAGGGAAGCTTACCTCACTGACCATGTGTGTGCCTCACAGCTGATTTTTGGGTGGTTTGAGGCCTTTTGCTTGGAAAAAGCCCCTGCAAGCTTTGCAGGCCAAATAATAGGCCTGTTTCGGCCTGCGAAGCCTGCAGAGTCTTTTTTCAAGCCTCTGGGAGGCCAAAAAGGGCCTCAAACAGCCCCCAAATCAGCTGTGAGGTGCAGTGAAGGTAAGGGGGTGGCGGGGGTTATTGCACATGCATGGGCAGGGGACATGGGGGGGCACGCGCATTGCCTTCTGGGTGTTGGTACAGGAGTGCGTTTGTGCAAGGAGCCCAAAAAGGTTAGCCACCACTGTCCTAGGGCATACAGGGAGGAACGGAGAAGAGAGCAATGTGGGTTTATCTTGTGTTGCCTTTGTGCCATGCCCTGGGTCATCCCATAGGGCCATCACATAGATCAGAAGGTGTGGAGAGACCTGGCCCATAGAATCGCCAAGAATCGGATACAACTGAATGGATAACATCATCATCATTGACTGCATTCATCACCACCACCACCACCATCATCATCACATCATTATTGACTGGATCATTATTGACTGGATCATTATTGACTGGATTTATAATTTATGCTAACCCATATACCATGATTAATAACAAGCATAATTCCCAAAGAAGGAAACCTGTATATCCTAGAATATATCAACCCTGTCTGCAAGATGTCTGTTAGATTTGACTAGCAGAGTTAGTGATATCTCTCCCTTCCTTCCCACCCCACAATAGGTTGCTATGCTACCTATTTCCTTTGTCTAGCTTCGGTTTTCCTCCTTGCTTTTTAAGGACACTGAATCATCCACAATGAAGCTCTTTTTAGAAAGGCACTTCTCAAGTAATTTAATGTTCTCAAGTACATGATGCATTCAAAAACTGCACGAGGTTTTTGCATAAGCTTCTGTTGCTTTGACTATGCCTTGGCTATGCAGAAGTTATTCATTCCTTACCCTTGAGAATCTTCCCCCTGTTCTGTCCCTAATTAGCATTCTTGAGATCCCCGCGCTTTGATTGGCCAGGCACTCTGATTGGTCAGGCGAGCCGCGCCGATTGGCTCGCTAAGAATCTCCCGCGATTGGTCCATTCGAATCGCGGGAGATTCAAAGCGGTGCCATTGGCCGCGGCCGCCGCGGCTGAAAGAATAAAAGCCGCGAACATTTTGCGAAGAGCCAGTTCGGTTCCTACCTTAATAAAAGAGCATGATTTTAAGTCACCGACTCCTGGCATCATTTCGCGGACACAACACTGGCGATGAGGGTGGGATCCAGACCCTGAACCGAACCACGTGTCCGACGGAAGCCAGACGAACCACCACGTTGGCGAAAATCTCACCCCCCGCACCCTTCAACCCTGCCACCGAGGACTGGGAATCGTACTCTGACCGATTCCGCATGTTCCTCGAGTGCAGCGACCTGGAGGACGCCACCGGCCCCATGAAGCGTGCCGTCTTCCTGACCCACTGCGGGACCGAGGTATTCAAGATGGCCAAGGCGCTTGCCAAACCCGCTGACGCGACTGCGATGGACTGGGACGTCCTCGAGCCAATACTTCGGCGGCACTACGCTCCAGAGGTACCCATCCTGATCCGACGCAATGAATTTTACCGTCGGGACCAACGGTCGGGTGAGAGCTTCAGTGACTTCGTCGCCGAGCTACGGCGCCTAGGGGGGCTGTGCGAATTCGACAACCTGAACGACGCCCTGTGAGACAGAATCATGCTCGGTTTGTGGGACCCCGTCCTCCAGAGCCGGCTGATGGCCAAGGGCAACATCAGCCTAGCAGACACCCTCACCGCAGCCGCAGCTGCCGAAGCAACCCGAACCTCTGCTGACCGCATGCGCAGACTGAACGCTGGGGACCGCAGCGGAAACAACAACCCTGCGAGGTCAGCCGAGGCCCAACCCGAGACGACCACCCACCAGGGCGACTTCCACTCGGCATCGGGCACTTCCGATGACGAGGAGGACATCCATCACCTCCAGACAGGCCGCGAACCATGGAACCGGCGGGTCGTAAGTCGAGGACCAACTGTGCCGGTTGCGGAGGCGACCACCCCAGGTCCGAATGCCAGTTTTTCGAGTCGATCTGCCGGCATTGTGACAAGAAGGGACACATCGCCCGCGTCTGCCGCCTTAAAAAGAACCGCAGCCCGGCACGATGGGACCAGAGCGACCGGAGGAGAGAGAGCACACCACCCCGGACCAGAGATCGCCCCTCGGACAACAGATGGGACCAGAACGGACGATCCCTGAGAGGTGGCGATAACCGGCGAAGAGAGGAGACCCATCAGACGGTCACCATCGGCCACGCCATAACCAATGACGCCCGGAAGGTCCACGTGGAGGTAGGCATCAAGGGCCAGCCATGCAAAATGGAGGTGGACTCCGGGTCCTACCTCTCCATGATAGCATGGCATGAAATAAAGCGCTTGGTGCCTACCATCCAAAGGAGGAACCTAGACAGCCAGAGATTCATCGTAAGGGACTACCAGGGAAACCGCATCCCGGTAGTCGGAACCAAACACTTCAACATCACATATAAAGGGCACACCGAAAGGCTTCCCCTGACAATCGTCGACCGCGACTGCCCAAGCCTACTGGGACTGCAATGGTTCGCCCCGCTCGGCATCGCAGTCACGGGAGTCGACCACGTCACCGACGACAGCTGGGAGCAGCAACTGGCCCGGGAATTCCAAGAGGTCTTCGACGGAAACCTAGGCAAGTACCGAGGGCCCCTTATATCATTCAGCCTAGACCCAAACGTCCCCCTTAAAACGCCTGAAACCAAGGCGGGTGCCATTCTCACTTAAACCCAAGATAGACGAGCAAATTGACAAGCTCGTCAAGCAAGGGGTCCTACAGCCCATAGACCACGCCCGGTGGGAGACTCCCATAGTCACCCCGATCAAGCCCGATGGGTCAGGGAGAATCTGTGGGGACTATAAGGCCACCCTAAATGGCGCGCTACAACAAAGCGTCTACCCCGTCCCAGTAGTGCAACACCTACTGCACTCACTGGGAAGGGGCAAGGTTTTCGCCAAGCTCAACCTCGCCCAGGCATACCAACATTTGCCAGTAGACAAGCAAACGGCAGAAGCGCAAACCATAGTCACCCACCGGGGAGCATTTAAATGCAACCGACTCCAATTTGGAGTCAGCGTGGCACCAGGAATATTCCAAAGCTTAATGGAAAGACTATTGCAAGGCATCAAGGGGGTGGTACCTTACTTCGACGACGTCCTAGTGTCGGCAACCAACCAAGCCGAACTAGAGGGTCGCCTAAGGGAGGTCCTAACCAAATTCAAAGAGACTGGGCTCAAAGTCAAGAGGGAGAAATGCCAATTATACATGGAACGGGTAGAATACCCAAGGATACCTCCTAGACCGTCATGGCATTCACCCCACAAACCAAAAAATCAAGGCAATCAAAAAAGCTCCCACACCCAAGTCGAAGACGGAACTACAGGCATTCCTGGGGCTACTTAATTTTTACAATGTGTTCGTGCCCCAAAAGGCGACGGTGGTGGAGCCCTTGCATAGGTTCCTGGACAAGGCGGCGACCTGGACTTGGGGGAAACTCAAGCAAGCCGCCTTCCAAAGAACAAAAGACCTCCTCACTTCGGACGCCGTCCTTATACAGTACAACGAGACCCTACCTCTGGCCATCACATGCGACGCATCACCTTTCGGCGTCGGCGCTGTCCTCAGCCATACCCTCCCCGACGGAAAAGAAGCACCCATCGCGTTCTTTTCAAGGACCCTCACCAAACCGGAGCGGAACTATAGCCAGCTGGACAAAGAGGCTCTGGCTATCGTTGCCGCCGTAAAAAGATTCCACGAGTATCTCTACGGCCGGACATTTACCATCATAACCGACCACAAGCCGCTGCTGGGAATCCTTGCAGGAAACCGGGCCACCCCGAACATTCTGTCTCCCCGAATGACAAGGTGGTCCGAGTTCCTGGCGGTCTACAACTACGGACTCATACACAGACCGGGTAAGACGATCTCCCATGCAGACGCCTTAAGCCGCTCGCCGCTACCAGAACCTGACACCGACCCAGCACCCACGACGACCACCCTCAGCATGGAGACTCTACTCAACCTGCCCATAACCGTGTCAGACATTGCCCGAGAGACTAATAAAGACAAACGTCTGGCGCGGGTGTTGCATTGGGTAGAGAAAGGGTGGCTGGAAAGGGACAACGACGAGTCCGTCAAAACATTCCGAAACCGCCAAACGGAACTCTTGTTATTAAAAGGGTGCATACTATGGGGGGATAGGGTGGTTATTCCAGAAAAGCTACAAGGGAAGGTTCTGGAACTGCTACACGAGGGGCACCCTGGCATCGTTAGAACTAAAGCCCTGGCCAGAAGTTACGCTTGGTGGCCAGGGATGGACAAACAAATTGAGACCTGGGTAGCAAGGTGCCAACGATGCCAGGAAACTAGGCCAAGCCCACCCACAGCACCCGTCCTAGAGTGGGAAACCCCAAGGGGACCTTGGTCTAGGATTCACATAGACTTCGCCGGGCCCACAAAAGGACACACCTTCCTTATAACAGTAGACGCTTACTCCCACTGGCTGGAGATAAGCAACACGAAAACAACAACCACGGAGGCCGTGATCAAGGAACTCTGCAAACTCTTTGCAACGCACGGCCTCCCAGACGTCGTCGTTTCCGACAACGGGCCCCAATTCACCTCGCTGGAATTCGAAAAATTCCTAGCGGAAAGGGGCATCCTCCACGCGCTGACAGCACCGATGCACCCGACAGCGAACGGTAGGGCGGAACGGATGGTGCAATTCACTAAGAAAACCATCCGGAAAATAGACCACGGGGAGATCCAGGAGAAAATAAACAAACTACTCTTCACCCAATACATAACCCCAAATACCACAACGAATAAGAGCCCAGCCGAACTATTAATGGGGAGGAAATTAAGGTCCCCACTCGACATGTTACACCCCACGTATAACCCGGAGAAGCCCCCAGACTCAAACAGCAAACACCGAACTTTCGCACCAGGTGACCCCGTATACGCAAGAAACCTGACGGTAGACCCACTATGGATACCAGCCGTCATCACACAAATAACAGGCCCACACTCGTACCAGCTACAAACAGCACACGGACGAGCATGGAAATGCCACATCGACCAATTAAAGTCGAGGACTGCCAACCAAGAGACCACCGACGCACAAACAGGCGAAACCAACCCCCACAACACAAACCAAGGGGGGAGGGAATACCCAGGGGACCAAAACAAAAGAAGAATAAACCAGCCATACTTACCGGAAAGCAGCCATCACGACCCCTCGCCAGGAAGAGACAGCCAGGCCTGCTCGACCGACCCAGAAAGACCGAGTGGGAGCGGCGAAACCCGCAGCTCAACCAACCCGGGAGGCCCAGGAGGGAGCTACGGAGAGCGGCCCGGCCTGACCGACCAGCCGGTTCCCACGACGGCATCAGGAGCAGCAGAGATGCCGACCAAACTGGCCGGGATCCAACCTACGACTGAGCTGCGCAGGTCCAGTAGGCTCAGACGGAGCCCCGCCTACCTACGTGACTACGCGACGTAAGGACTTAACCAAGAGGGGAGGGGTGTTCTGTCCCTAATTAGCATTCTTGAGATCCCCGTGCTTTGATTGGCCAAAGCGCGGGGCACTCTGATTGGTCAGAGTGGGGAAGGGCAAAGTTCGGCCTGGCAGAGCAGGGGAGAGATAGAACAAGGGAGAGGAAGTTCAGAGGAAGACCCAGGCCCATACCCTCTTCATCCAAGGCCATGATGGCGAACCTATGGCACGTGTGCCACAGGTAGCACCCAGAGCCATTTGTGCCAGCATGCGAGTCACAGGGAAGCTTACCTCACTGACCATGTGTGTGCCTCACAGCTGATTTTTGGGTGGTTTGAGGCTTTTTGCTTGGAAAAAGCCCCTGCAAGCTTTGCAGGCCAAATAATAGGCCTGTTTCGGCCTGCGAAGCCTGCAGAGTCTTTTTTCAAGCCTCTGGGAGGCCAAAAAAGGCCTCAAACAGCCCCCAAATCAGCTGTGAGATGCAGTGAAGGTAAGGGGGTGGCGGGGGTTATTGCACATGCATGGGCAGGGGACATGGGGGGGCACGCGCATTGCCTTCTGGGTGTTGGTACAGGAGTGCGTTTGTGCAAGGAGCCCAAAAAGGTTAGCCACCACTGTCCTAGGGCATACAGGGAGGAACGGAGAAGAGAGCAATGTGGGTTTATCTTGTGTTGCCTTTGTGCCATGCCCTGGGTCATCCCATAGGGCCATCACATAGATCAGAAGGTGTGGAGAGACCTGGCCCATAGAATCGCCAAGAATCGGATACAACTGAATGGATAACATCATCATCATTGACTGCATTCATCACCATCATCATCATCACATCATTATTGACTGGATTTATAATTTATGCTAACCCATATACCATGATTAATAACAAGCATAATTCCCAAAGAAGGAAACCTGTATATCCTAGAATATATCAACCCTGTCTGCAAGATGTCTGTTAGATTTGACTAGCAGAGTTAGTGATATCTCTCCCTTCCTTCCCACCCCACAATAGGTTGCTATGCTACCTATTTCCTTTGTCTAGCTTCGGTTTTCCTCCTTGCTTTTTAAGGACACTGAATCATCCACAATGAAGCTCTTTTTAGAAAGGCACTTCTCAAGTAATTTAATGTTCTCAAGTACATGATGCATTCAAAAACTGCACGAGGTTTTTGCATAAGCTTCTGTTGCTTTGACTATGCCTTGGCTATGCAGAAGTTATTCATTCCTTACCCTTGAGAATCTTCCCCCTGTTCTGTCCCTAATTAGCATTCTTGAGATCCCCGCGCTTTGATTGGCCAGGCACTCTGATTGGTCAGGCGAGCCACGCCGATTGGCTCGCTAAGAATCTCCCGCAATTGGTCCATTCGAATCGCGGGAGATTCAAAGCGGTGCCATTGGCCGTGGCCGCCGCGGCTGAAAGAATAAAAGCCGCGAACATTTTGCGAAGAGCCAGTTCGGTTCCTACCTTAATAAAAGAGCATGATTTTAAGTCACCGACTCCTGGTATCATTTCGTGGACACAACACCCCCCTTTCATTTTGTTCTGAAATGAAAACAAGTAGCCACAAAGTTGATTCGAGTGGTATTGATTAAAATTTATTTTCTCCCAGTTGAGTCAAATTGATTTTGTTCACATTATTAATTCCCTGATATAAAGCCTTTTTTTGTGAGAAGCCTCTTGGAGAAATGGCTATGTGAATGAATCTAAATTAAAATATAACCGAAAAACTTGTTTTGCCCCACTGAACTTAATAAATAAAGTGAGATCATTGATAGTCAGTGCATTATGAAAAGCTAATAATACCTATAGGGCATTTAGTGATAATCAGGGACAGAAACATCTCAGATTGCAGTTAAATGTTTGAAGCTTGCATCTGGGGATTTGCATCTGCATATGAAAATTATTCTTCCCAGCATGGTAGCCTCAAACAGGTCAGGAATAAATACAAGTCATCTCCATTCCATGTCAAATTGCATCCAATCACTATCAGAGCATTCTTAGAAGTACAGTTCTTCATCCCAATTATAACATACCCATCATGCTAATAGGCAGCAAACAAAGTGCCCATTAATGAGGCTTTTCCACACAGAATGATGCATCATGTACTAAAATATTGGTAAGAAATGAATGACTGAAAATGTTCTTCCTTAAATAAACAACTAATTACAATGGAAAATTACTATATAACTAAGGCGACTGCATGCTTCAGAAACCACCCCACAAGGAACATTTCAGATCTTGTGTAAATATGAACCTGAAAGTGTCGTGTCCTTGAAAATGATGCCAGGAGTCGGTGACTTCAAATCATGCACTTTTATTAGTGTAGGAACCGAACTCCCGCTATGCAAAAGGTTCGCGGCTTTTATTCCTTTAGCCGTGGCGGCCGCGGCCAATGGCACCACTTTGAATCTCCCGCGATTCAAATAGACCAATCGCGGGAGATTCTTAGCGAGCCAATTGGCGTGGCTCGCCTGACCAATCAGAGTGCCCCGCGCTTTGGCCAATCAAACTCGGACCACCTTGTCATTCGGGGAGACAGAATGTTCGGGGTGGCCCGGTTTCCTGCAAGGATTCCCAGCAGCGGCTTGTGGTCGGTTATGATGGTGAATGTCCGGCCGTAGAGATACTCGTGGAATCTTTTTACGGCGGCAACGATAGCCAGAGCCTCTTTGTCCAGCTGGCTATAGTTCCGCTCCGGTTTGGTGAGGGTCCTTGAAAAGAACGCGATGGGTGCTTCTTTTCTGTCGGGGAGGGTATGGCTGAGGACAGCGCCGACGCCGAAGGGTGATGCGTCGCATGTGATGGCCAGAGGTAGGGTCTCGTTGTACTGTATAAGGACGGCGTCCGAAGTGAGGAGGTCTTTTGTTCTTTGGAAGGCGGCTTGCTTGAGTTTCCCCCAAGTCCAAGTCACTGCCTTGTCCAGGAGCCTATGCAAGGGCTCCACCACCGTCACCTTTTGGGGCAGGAAAACATTGTAAAAGTAAAGTAGCCCCAGGAATGCCTGTAGTTCCATCTTCGACTTGGGTGTGGGGGCTTCTTTGATGGCCTTGATTTTTTGGTTTGTGGGGTGAATGCCGTGACGGTCTAGGAGGTATCCTAGGAATTCAACCCGTTCCGTGTATAATTGGCATTTCTCCCTCTTTACTTTGAGCCCGGTCTCTTTGAATTTGGTTAGGACCTCCCTTAGGCGACCCTCTAGTTCGGCTTGGTTGGTTGCCGACAATAAGACGTCGTCGAAGTAAGGTACCACCCCCTTGATGCCTTGTAATAGTCTTTCCATTAGGCTTTGGAATATTCCCGGTGCCACGCTGACTCCGAATTGGAGTCGGTTGCATTTAAATGCTCCCCTGTGTGTGGCTATGGTTTGCGCTTCTGCCGTTTCCTCGTCGACTGGCAACTGCTGGTATGCCTGGGCAAGGTCGAGCTTGGCGAAAACCTTGCCCCCTCCCAGTGAGTGCAGTAGGTGTTGCACTACTGGGACGGGGTAGGCGCTTTGTTGTAGCGCGCCATTTAGGGTGGCCTTATAGTCTCCACAGATCCTCACTGACCCATCGGGCTTGATCGGGGTGACTATGGGGGTCTCCCACCGGGCGTGGTCTATTGGCTGTAGGACCCCTTGCTTGACGAGCTTGTCAATTTGCTCGTCTATCTTGGGTTTAAGTGCGAATGGCACCCACCTTGGTTTTAGGCGTTTTGGGGGGACGTTTGGGTCTAGGCTGAATGATATAAGGGGCCCTTGGTACTTGCCTAGGTTTCCATCGAAGACCTCTTGGAATTCCCAGGCCAGTTGTTGCTCCCAGCTGTCGTCGGTGA
Organism: Hydrophis major; assembly: GCA_033807585.1. NCBI lineage: Eukaryota > Metazoa > Chordata > Lepidosauria > Squamata > Elapidae > Hydrophis > Hydrophis major. The sequence continues at coordinate 9,776,891 of CM066335.1, read as the reverse complement.
CGTGGTCGACTCCCGTGACTGCGATGCCGAGCGGGGCGAACCATTGCAGTCCCAGTAGGCTTGGGCGGTCGCGGTCGACGATTGTCAGGGGAAGCCTTTCGGTGTGCCCTTTATATGTGATGTTGAAGTGTTTGGTTCCGACTACCGGGATGCGGTTTCCCTGATAGTCCCTTACGATGAGTCTCTGGCTGTCTAGGTTCCTCCTTTGGATGGTAGGCACCAAGCGCTTTATTTCATGCCATGCTATCATGGAGAGGTAGGACCCGGAGTCCACCTCCATTTTGCATGGCTGGCCCTCAATGCCTACCTCCACGTGGACCTTCCGGGCGTCATTGGTTGTGGCGTGGCCGATTGTGACCGTCTGATGGGTCTCCTCTCTTCGCCGGGTATCGCCGCCTTGTAGGGATCGTCCATTCCAGTCCCATCTGTTGTCCGAGGGGCGATCTCTGGTCCGGGGTGGTGTGCTTTCTCTCCTCCGTTCGCTCTGGTCCCATCAGGGCGGGCTGAGGTTCTTTTTAAGGCGGCAGACGCGGGCAATGTGTCCCTTCTTGTCACAATGCCGGCAGATCGACTCGAAAAACTGGCATTCGGACCTGGGGTGGTTGCCTCCGCAACCGGCACAGTTGGTCCTTGACTTACGACCCCACCAGTTCTGTGGGTCCCGGCCTGTCTGGAGGCGATGAATTTCCTCCTCGTCATCGGAAGTGCCCGATGCCGAGTGGAAATCGCCCTGGTGGGTGGTCGTCTCGGGTTGGGCCTCGGCCGACCTTGCAGGGTTGTTGTTCCCACTGCGGTCCCCAGCATTCGGTCGGTGCATGTGGTCAGCGGATGTTCGGGTCGCTTCGGCGGTTGCGGCTGTGGTGAGGGTGTCTGCAAGGCTGCTGTTGCCCTTGGTCATCAGCCGGCTCTGGAGGACGGGGTCCCATAGGCCGAGCACGATTCTGTCTCGCAGGGCGTCGTTCAGGTTGTCGAATTCGCACAGCCCCCCTAGGTGCCGTAGTTCGGCGATGAAGTCACTGAAACTCTCACCCGACCATTGGTCCCGACGGTAGAATTCGTTGCGTCGGATCAGGATGGGTACCTCTGGAGCGTAGTGCCGCCGAAGTATTGGCTCGAGGACTTCCCAGTCCATCGCGTTCGCGTCAGCGGGTTTGGCAAGTGCCTTGGCCATCTTGAATACCTCGGTCCTGCAGTGGGTCAGGAAGATAGCGCGCTTCATGGGGCCGGTGGCGTCCTTCAGATCGCTGCACTCGAGGAACATGCGGAATCGGTCGGAGTACGATTCCCAGTCCTCGGTGGCGGGGTTGAAGGGTGCGGGGGGTGCGATTTTCGCCATCGTGGAGATTCATCTGGCTTCCGTCAGACACGTGGTTCGGTTCAGGGTCTGGATCCCACCCTCGTCGCCAGTGTCGTGTCCTCGAAAATGATGCCAGGAGTCAGTGACTTCAAATCATGCTTTTTTATTAGTGTAGGAACCGAACTCCCGCTATGCAAAAGGTTCGCGGCTTTTATTCCTTTAGCCGCGGCGGCCACGGCCAATGGCACCGCTTTGAATCTCCCGCGATTCGAATAGACCAATCGCGGGAGATTCTTAGCGAGCCAATCGGCGCGGCTCGCCTGACCAATCAGAGTGCCCCGCGCTTTGGCCAATCAAAGCGCGGGGATCTCAAGAATGCTAATGAGGGGACAGAACAGAAAGGGATATCTGCTTTAAGAAATCCCCTTATTAAGTTAATCCGAGTCTTCAAAGAACAGAACTTTCTTTCTTGATTCACTCAAAAGGGAGCAAAATATCATGGGACTTTAATGAATAATGGAAATGTTCTGAGTTTGCAAGATATCTTGCAGGAGATGACTGGGCTGAGCATCATCAGTTATGAGTTCCTTTGTGCTGGATTTAAGTCCAGCCCACTTTGAATTCCTGTGACTCTTATCTACTGCCAATTTGCTTAGGCCATTAATAGTTCAGATTCTTGTAGAGAGATTAAATTTGCCATAAATATTTGTATCCATTTGAACTGCCTGGATTTCCTGATTTCCCGGCCATCTGACAGATCTAAAGCAATCTTCTAAATCATGTTTAAAGTGTGCATGGACAAATCAGTCACTTGTTTTTATCAAACCCTTATCATGTTTCACTTGAATTTCTTTCCTGACCAGAAAGAGATATGAATTAGTTTAGAAAAATTTGGGGCTATTCTGGATTTTTTTTTTTTTTAACTTCTGCTCAACACATTCATTCATTCATTCAAAATCCCAAATGACAATGGGCAACCCAGAAAAATAAAAAGCAACATAAAAAACAAGAACAGATTATAAAAAAAAATCCCTACAAAATAATTACAAGGTAATAATCTAGCAAATACATCAAAATATTAAATTCCACAAGTAGAGGATTCTTATCCACCCTACCACAAGCAAGATTTTCAAGGCTTTCCAAAATCCAATCAAGGTGGGATCCAGAATGATCACATTCGAAAGATCAGAAGTTGCCAAAAAGAAAGGACTTCCTGGGACCTGGAATAGACTAATAGATCTGTTGTATCATACTAGCAGAAATCATGGGAGACAGGGATAACTGCGCACTATGCCATAATCCACATTATCTTCATGTGAAACTTATATATGACACAGGAGGCCACAATACAAAAAGAATAGGATGAAACAAACTGGCTATAGCTTGGCAAAGGAGCATGACACAGCTGTATAATCCCTATTTATTTATTCAACCTGAGCATATAGTAAAGGAAGCTGGCTTGGAAGATGACAATGATTTTAAAACTGGAAATTCCCTGGATCTAGAAGGCTGCCAGTCAGTCTATGTGGGATTGAACTGGAATTACTTTCTCCCAATCCAGGACCATCTAGCTTTAACAACCTTTGACCATATGGCAATGTTCAACAATTTCTAAACATCTGAGATTCTAAGTAGAAGTATGCAAAATGTTTGGTGATTTGGGGCCTGAGGATAACCATTCTGTCTTATTCTGAAATATCAGAAATGTTCCAGCATCATTTTACCCACATAGAAAGTCTCGTAGTATCTATCCTGTTGGAACAATCCATTGTGATGCATGTTGTAATTATTCAAGACCTGAAAACTGTCTTTTAATTATTTATCAGAGAATACTAGCAGTTGAAATGTTCAATTCAGAAGATTTTCTGAGTGAGGTGATTAATATTGAGAAGAGTTCCAAATCATGAGCATACTGGGACTGTCTGAGTAAGATTCTAGCAAGTAAGAAATTTGCAGCTTCTTTTTCATGAAAATATCTTCAGGCTTCAAATGGGGAAGGAATTCAGCATTCTGCTCATTGTTAATGTATACGTTTCCTGTACCTGGTTAAACTAACTGTTACAGAGCAGAGATAATTTCAGATTAGAGCCTGGACTGTTTTGTATCAGAAATAAGAGATTTCAATTAATTGCTATATAATGTACTATTGTAAAGGCTGTTTTCTTTAACAATCAGCTATGCAATCATGAAGAATAATTTCTTGTTTTATTAAACAGAGTTTTTTTAAATTAATCTCATTATGTTCAAGATGCTTCTTATTTGAAAAGAATTATCTCCTGGAGATTTAGAGATATAGTAAGAAAGGATAACGTGTAAGGTAGGAACATGTTCATGGCAACCCCATTTTGAGAGTTTTCTCTCACCTCTTGCTTCTTCATTGAAAGGCTAGCCAAAAATTAACTTTTTCTTGTGGGTTCAAATGACATGGCCTCCTGAATCCCAGCTAATTGGCTGGGTCTCCTTTGGTTGCCCTGCACAGGGGAACAGAGCTAGAAGGCAGGTTAGTGGGGTGGGGAGGGAAGGAGATTTTGTAGAAACCTCCCTCCGGGAGTGTGGTGGGAATGGGGGTTTTGCAGTATCCTTCCCCTGCCACGCCCACCAAGCCATGCCACGCCCACAAAACTGGTAGTAAATTTATTTTTAATCCCACCACTGTTGAACATCCCTCCCCAATAGTATTGCTGACATTATGCAAGCTTCTTTTCAACTTTTTGGGCAATGCTTTCTACTAAACCATTCTTATTGGTTGTCCATAATGCACTTCAAGTTACGAGTTTAAAGATTTAAAGTCAAATCAAATAACAGTTAAAGGGACTATGCATTTATCTTTATTTTCATTTTTTTAACCAACGTTTCCTTTGCTAAAATGGGAATTCTTTAAAAGGACTGAAGACATATCATGTTGTATTTTTGTATTAATGGTATTTGTTTAACTGGAGGACTTTGAACAATTTACAATATCTCTTAGACTAAGAAGGTGAAAATCAACATGAAATAAACTAATACATTACAGAAAATAATCTCAGTCCACTAAAAATAGCCAAAGGGATTCATTGCACACTTAGCACATGCAAGAGATAAAGCTGAAACCCATTTCCACAAGGAAAATGGTTTCAGACTTCTAAAAGCAATATGAAACTGCCGTGTTTCTATCAATTACTTATCTAACAAGTCATTGACAGTGCAGCGGTTGGAATGTAATACTGCAGATCAGGAAATTGATTCTCACCGGCTCAAGGTTGACTCAGCCTTCCATCCTTCCAGGGTCGATAAAATGGGGACCCACATTGTTGGAGGCAAGATGCTGACTGTGTAAACTGCTTAGAGAGTGCTGTAAAGCACTGTGAAGCAGTATATAAGTCTAGGTGCTGTTGGTATCGCTATGTTCCTTTATTTTGTTTGGTTTGAATACCGTGAAGTTGGAATACTTCAACTTTTCTTTCCTTTACAGTCCTGCAAAGGTCATCAATGCAAGGAATGGTTCTACAGTTACTTTTTCATCACTGTTGTTACTGCAAATAGTTCCAAACCAAAGAAATCATGAAATGAGGACTACCTGTAAAAAAAACAACACCTGTCGCTGACAAGCTGAGTTTTCTGAACTCACAAAAAGACACTCTTCCACATTGCCATTGTTTAATGATGTTATTATATCACAAATGATTTCAGTATTGCTGCTCTTTTCCTCTTTCTCTTTAAGATCTCTTCCATTGAATGAGGGCAAAAGCTTAGTGGATAAATAAATGAATGTCTTAAATCACATAGAAATACAACCCTTCCATGAGCAGAAAGACTAAAAGAGCTAATTATGTTTGCTAGCATCAGGGCAAAGGCAGTAATCACCAGGATCAGAATAATTTTCTTTTCCTCTTCTTTGTGACCAAGAAACCTGAGCAGAGGGAGTGAAGCTAGTTAATCTTTCTGTGTCCTAAGCATTTGTCGGTTCAAAACACCCTTTTCCAGTTGTGTTTTCACCAGTGAGGTGAGAAAAAGAAAGTTACTCAAAGCTCATGGTTTGAATCCTAGTGAGTCATCAATCTCCTTTCTGGATGCACCCCTTTCTTCTATTCTATTTATGGGTATAGCCCATCTTTCAAAACAGAACTGTTCCATATAGTTGTAAATGCTTTAAAAATCAACGTTGGAAAGAAACAAGTTATAGATTATAAAACCAGAAAATGAACAGATTCTTAAAAGAGTAACACATAGCATTGCCTTGCTTTTGTCAACTGCCCTGGAAACATTGATAAAAGGTATTATTTTTGTTTTAATGTGAGAAAAAATGGCTTGGGATAGATTACAATACTTTACAAGTAAGATATTAAAAGCATTTTAAAACAATAAAAACAATCTGGTTTTTTTTTTAAATCCACCATTTAAATCCACCATTTAAATCCACCATTTATTAGTAGTGTGTTGTGTAAAACCAATCAATTGCTTAATTTGCTATGAACCAAACTATCAATGTAATTGAATATATAACTTTTTTCTCCCAATAAAAGCAAAAATAAAACTACACATTCCGATCAGGTACCATAACAAACACTTGATTCTGGGTCAATCAAGCTAGTTAGATCTATATTAAATAATTAACAATTTCAAGTTATAAGTGTCTTGAATTCGAGTTGTTGGAATGTAGTCTAAAACTAACACTTAGCCCGTTTTCTGTGACAGTTTTTGGTTCTTGTCTCTACAATTGTGCATCAGAATAATGCTGAAGTCTTTACTCTGTTGAAATTTTGCTTACAAGTCTGTTCCATTTTTGTATTGAGTGCCTTTACTTCTTTTCCCTTTGATCTTGAGTGTACTTAGTTAATCCTTTAACCATCTTTAATGTAAATTGAAGACAAAACAGAACAAAATTTTTTGTTAACCTATCCATTCTAAAACTGAGCTAACAAAACTATTTTTGTTTTTGGATTTTGCGCCATAAAATGACTTGGTTTAATCAATAGGCTAAAACAATGGACAAGTTCCAACAAATTAATGGATCTTGTTCTTCCTAACCCTACAAAAGCCTCATATGGAATGTGAATCCAGTCACAATATATTGATTCTAGCTACCTCACTAAGCTTTGTTTGATACCCATGGTCCTAAGTAAAATCTTGCCCGTGGAAATGCAACACAAATAAAGCAGGAATGATATTCTGTGTTATTTCTTTTAATTATTGGGACAATAAAAAGTACTTTTTCCCTGGCATATGCCTAGCAATGCTAAGAAAGTCATAAAATTCAAACATAATTTAGGAAGAAAATGGCTGCATTACTGTTAGTCTCTTTCCAGATAGATGGAAATTAAAAGAAAGGATATTCTGAATAATTATATACTAAAGGACCATTCAAAACTGTTCTCTAAGGGGATTCTTTCTAGTTCAAAAAGACATCAATAAATACCTCCAGGGCCTTGTTAGTTCTTCTGAAAAATGAAGTTTTTATATTGTTTATGTTATACCGTATTAACTGAGCTATAAATACTGGTCAAATTATTAGCTCAGTGGAATCATCCAAGTAAATTGCTTTTAAAAAGGGAAGATTGTGTCTGTAAAGGTGACATCTCCCCACACAATTATTCAATGATCTATTGTTATTAAACATCTAAGTCTAATTTTTTGGCATTGTTTAGTGGTTTCCTGGATTATGGCATTCCAATACCATATAGGTCTTTGCTGCTACTGTGCTTAAATAAAGTTTTGTACCTTGAACTAAAAGAAAAAGATTTATTTCAAGAAATGATTGAGTATTCCCTTCTTTTAGACCTTGATGGAATTATTATCCAAGTGAACCAATCCAAGGCAGGATGAAGGCTCTTTCATAAAAAACAATTGATTCAATGGAAAAGAATATTTGTAGTTCAAGTGGAACTGTGGGAGTCCTTAATGTTCACTGATCTTGGTTGTTTTCTTGCAGATGTTTCATTATCATATCATTATGAGCTGCGGTGGTGCAGTGGTTAGAATGCAGTACTGCAGGCTACTTCTGCTGCCTGCTGGCTGCCTGCAATTTGGCAGATTGGATCTCACCAGGCTCAAGGTTGACTCAGCTTTCCAAGATCGGTAAAATGAGGAACCAGATTGTTAGGGGGCCAATAGGCTGACTCTGCAAACCACTTAGAGAGGGCTGTAAAGCACTGTGAAGCGGTATATAAATCTAAGTGCTATTGCTATTATCCAAAAAGTAACATTTTCAGTGCTAGAAGAGAGTGGGAATTGGGGTTACTCACTCCCTTCTAGCACTGATAGGGTTACCTAGTCAAGTAATGAAATGTCTGCAAGAAAACAAAAAACAACCAAGCTCAGACGGCACGAGTTGAAGTCCGCCAGGCTTCCAGGGGCCAAGGTTGGAGACCTCTGCCATAAACTATGCTCTGTAATCTATCATGGTAATGGAGTGTGAATTGGCAAAAAATATGTTTTTTAATTCTCCAGCCTAGGTCTAGAAAGAATGAATGAATGATATGCCCAGAGTCTTGTTTCTTTGATTTCCTGATCATAGTCCAGTACCTTAACTACTACAACATATTAGTATGCTGTGTGTTTGTATGTGTGCGTTATATGTGCAGAATAGAAAAAAAACTATGCTTTTATCTGACAATAGGAAAGTGACCCATCTTTTAAGGTTAACTAGAATAGCAGTGAGAAAAACAAATCTTTTATTGGTAAGAGATTATCTGTCAAGAATTGGGATACATTTATATGTTCAAACTGATTGTGTACAAGTAAGAAAATGTATGCATAGTGATAATTCTTACCAAAGAGTACAATACATTAATCATTTTTCAGATGGCAAAATGTAAGATATTATGTAGCCATCCATTCATCTCTGAAATAAACATTACACCAATTATTATTATATGTATAATCTGTACAGAAACATCTCCCATTATCTTCAGAGAAACATATTCCCAGGTAACTAAATATATAATTGTGGACACAATAACTTTCAATACCTTAATGGCAGTTGCAAATGCTTAAACTACTTTCTGTTGTAATTCATAGTGTTTGAAAAATGTAGTGTTTGATAAAACAGAATTTGATATATTGAAGGATAGATATTGTGGTGATAATCCTCAATTTACAACCACAATTGAGCCAGAAATTTTCATTGTTAAGAAAGATGCCAAGTGAATTTTGCCCCATGTTACAACTTTGCTTGCCATTGTTGTTAAGTGAATCTGGCTTCCCCATTGACTGTCATGCCCTTGTTAGAGTCAGACTCTGAGGGAGAGGAGGAACAGCCAACAGGGAGTGGAGGTGTGGCTCTGGAGGTTGTGGAGGAAGCTGCAGAAGGGCAGAGGCCAGTTGGGCAGTCAGAGGAAGAAACAGGCCCATCCCCTCTTCATCCTAGGACATGCAGGGAGGAATGGAAAAGGAAACAACTTGGCTTACGAGAGAGGAAGCGGCCATGATCCTCCTCATTGGTTGCAGCTGGGGAGAATAGTATATAAGAGAGATGGTTACAACACAGCATTGCCAGAAGCAAAGCATATTTTATTTGGGGCTGAAGTTATCTTGGTTGGAGTTCTTCCAACAGACTTGTTATCTCCTTGAAGTTGGTAATTACTTATCCTGATCCATTGTGGAATTTCCTTCATTGAAGTTTGTTTTGGGTTTTTTTATTTCACTTCTTTCTGCTGATTAAGTTCAGACTGTATTGCTTTCTTTTGAAGACTATTTTTTTTATCTCCAAGTGAGAATTATTGAACAATGGGGCCAAAGGAGGCATTAAAGGACATTAATTTATGTTTTGGATTTTGTTACATTTGTGTTACACTCCGGGTCATCACATTGACTTTGACATATATCCAATGCAAAACTATGAGCAAAGACAAGGAATTTCATGGCAAGACACATGGATCACAAACTTTGAAGTCTTGGATGTTCCCTCTGGCATGGGATCTGGAGATAAGGTGCAGATAGTCTTCAGTTTATGACCAAAATGGAGCCCAAAACTTCTGTTGTTGATTGAATTATTTATTATTTGAATTTTATCCTAATTTATGACCTTTCTTGCCATTTCCACAGTTGTTAAGTGAATCATCGCAGTTGTTAGTAACACAGAAGGTCACCAAAGAGGATCACATGATCCCAGGGCACTGCAACCGTCATAAATATGAGTGTTAAGCCTGAGTTCCCCAACCAGGGTTTAGGAGACAAGCTAAACAGAATTTTCTCTTATATATATTCTTATGCTCCTTTTGATTTTTTAATTTTCTTTTAGGATAGAGGCTCCCTTTGGCTATCTTCTTTTTTTTTTTTTTTTGGTATAAATTATTCCTTTTTTCTGGCTGGGGGGGGGGGGAAAGAGCATTAAGAAACTTTCCCCCGACAAAGAATAGCAAGAATGTTTAAGAACAAATCTGAAAAATGCTGGGAATGTCATCAGATACCTGGCTCGTATTACCATATGTGGTGGACTTGTGAGGATGCCAGAAAATATTGGACTAAAATTCGCATGTGGTTGGAAAAAATGACAAAGAAACACATAGACTTGAAACCAGAGATCTTCTTATTGGGAATTTTACCTGATGCATATAGTAAAGATTTGAAATACCTGATTGTAAATGTATTAACAGCGGCTAGGATTGTATTTGCTAAAAATTGGAAGAATGAGAAAATACCATTACAGGAAGAAATTATTAAGAAAATATTAGAATGTGCTGAGATGAGTAGATTGACATTTGAAATTAGAGAGCAAGAGGAGAAACAATTTTATGAAATTTGGGATCTTTTTTATCAATGGCTAGATGATAAAATACGATAATAGAATATTTAGAATGCTAGACAGTAAGGAATATCTTTATTTTGTTTTACTTGCCTTTGTTATTTGACATTATATTTATAAAGGGTTTTTTAGAATTGATTTGGTATGATTATATGATTTGTTACAGAATAAGCTGGTTAAAGTATTGTTATCTCATAAAGCATGAATGATTAAAAGTATAGTCAAAATTTTCTTTTTTTAAGTGATATTAGGATATATAAGTTTGGATTGACAATATGAGTTGTTATGTAACATAATTGTAATTGAGACTACAAAATGAATGCACAAAACTGATGAACCAACCGGCACACTGGATGAGAGTTGATGTTTTAATGTTTTGTTTGTCTTGTTTGTTTGTAAAAAATTAATAAAATTCTTTTCAAAAAAAAAAAAAAAGGTTTGCTGTGTCTGTCAGTGTAGTGTCCAGAGCATGGAGGCACTACCAGGAGACAGGCCAGTACATCAGGAGACGTGGATGAGGCAACAACCCAGCATCAGGACCGCTATCTCTGCCTTTGTGCAAGGAGGGACAGGAGGAGCACTGCCAGAGCCCTGCAAAATGACCTCCAGCAGGCCACAAATGTGCATGTAGCTGCTCAAATGGTCAGAAACAGACTCCATAAGGATGGTATGAGGGCCCGACGTTCACAGGTGGGGGTTATGCTTATAGCCCAACACCATGCAGGAAGTTTGGCATTTGCCAGAGAACACCAAGATTGGCAAATTCGCCACTGGAACCCTGTGCTCTTCACAGATGAAAGCAGGTTCACACTGAGCACATGTGACAGACGTGACAGGGTCTGGAGACACCATGGAGAACGTTCTGCTGCCTGCAACATCCTCCAGCATGACCAGTTTGGCAGTGGGTCAGTAATGGTGTGGGGTGGCATTTCTTTAGGGGGTCGCACAGACCTCCATGTGCTCACCAGAGGTAGCCTGACTGCCATTAGGTACCGAGATGAGATCCTCAGATCCCTTATGGGACCATATGCTGGTGTGGTTAGCCCTGGGTTCCTCCTAATGCAAGACAATGCTAGACCTCAAGTGGCTGGGGTGTGTCAGCAGTTCCTGCAAAACGAAGGCATTGATGCTATGGACTGGCCCACCCGTTCCCCAGACCTGAATCCAATTGAGCACATCTGGGACATCATGTCTCGCTCCATCCACCAATGCCACGTTTCACTACAGACTGTCCAGGAGTTGGGGGATGCTTTAGTCCAGATGTGGGAGGAGATCCCTCAGGAGACCATCCGCCACCTCATCAGGAACATGCCCGGGCATTGTAGGGAGGTCATACAGGCAGGTGGAGGCCACACACACTACTGAGCCTCATTTTGACTTGTTTTCAAGACATTACATCAAAGTTGGATCAGCCTATAGTGTTTTTTTTCCACTTTAATTTTGAGCGTAACTCCAAATCCAGACCTCCATGGGTTGCTAAATTTGATTTGCATTGATAATTTTTGTGTGATTTTGTTGTCAGCACATTCAACTATGCAATGAACAAAGTATTTAATAAGAATATTTCATTCATTCAGATCTAGGATGTCTTATTTTTGTGTTCCCTTTATTTTTTTGAGCAGTGTATATATAAAAATGCATTGCCCGGTGCTTGTGGTTCAGAAAATTTAATTCAACAAAGGTGAAAATTAAAATTTACTTCCACTTATCTTCACGAAAAATGTGGGTTTCTTCCATTTACTCAATCTCAGCTATTAAATTACCTTGCCTGCAGCTACAATATTTTCCTAAGAACAGGTTGTTTTTTTATTGTTGGTCTTTTGAAATAATGCAAAATGTAGTTTTTTTGTAATTCACAATCAGTTTTTAAAATTTCTTTTTCTGCAATTTTTGTAATTCACATTGAATACCAGCAGTATTTGCAGTAGGGCTTCCATGCAAGATCACTATTGGAATCTGGTAGGGGAGAAAATGTGATAAACTATTGGTTTAATTGTGAATGTGTGTTTTCATTTTGTCATGGTGGTTGACATGTTTGTATTGCTGGAACTGTTTTCTAGAATTCAAATTCAACATTAAATGTGTGTATTTTTAAGAAAAAAAGAAAAAGGAGAGGTTTGGGAACAGGTGGAGATTTTGAAGATTATACAGATTGTTAGCATGTGTGGTGCATCAGCTAAGAACATTAGACTGGGAGATGTATGGAAAACTGCCCATAAATGGCCATTTCTAAATCCTTTTTTCTGTAAACAGTGGGAAAGTTGGCAAAGAGAGATCAACTCTGGAGGTCCTTTCCAGATGAGGAATGAAAAATTCATCAACTGTAGTTCTCTCGCCAACGATGCTCCATTCATGGTAAGAACCAAAAAGGAAGCAACTGGGCAGAATTTCAAAAGTAAATTTCAGGAGGCTTTAGATCTCCTATAAACAAAGCCTTTATAATCCCTACATCCTGAACATTTGGGTCATTCCTCCCATCCCACCGGTTTTGATAGTCACCACATCTATGCAAAGCCTAATTAGTTGGTCCAATTTTGGTCAAAGGTTTTGCCTTGTTTATGTTTTCATGCTGCTCATGCTGCCATTGAGAGATGACAACATGCAAAATAAGCTTCCAAGCTAACAGTGTCTCATTAGCTCTGATGTCAAGTGTCATAAACTCTGCACCAACTGAAGCCAACTCTCGTTTAGCGCTGGCATTGATTGTCTTTTCACCTATATAATTAGAAGCTGCTTTGCTGCATTTTTTTTTTTTTTGCAACAGGGGGTGAATCTGGGGCTGAACATGTGATTAAATACAATGCTGGTTTTTGCTGCTGAATTTATCTCTCTCCAGTACTGTCTGCGTTCTGTGTCAGAGCTGTCTCTGCCTCCTTGTGTCTGTGTTGCTGTGTTGTTTTCCAAGAAGCTAAGCTAGGTTTCAGATACGTACAGAAGGTGGGGACTGACAAAACGGGAGAAGCTGCTTTAGTATGCACATCACGGATATACTGCAGGGAGCAAGCAGTTATTGCACACACGAGCCAGGATAAACACTTGGTTACTCTCCTTATAAGCACCTCTTCCAACAGGGAGAGGAAATAAAGTGGGAGGAAACAACAGCATTTGAAGTAACCTTTTCCAAGGAGCAGGTAGAGCCACTAGTAGTCTCTCCCCCCATTTCTTACTAAAGAGACATGTGTTATTCCTGCTAAGGAGACGAGGCAGCATCTAAGGGTACAGACTTAAGGGGAGTAGCAACCTATCACAGGTAGGAAGTACTTTTTGACATCTTTCTCAATACTTGTCTTGGCTACTTGTTTCCTTTGCAAGGGCTCACTTTTTCAGACCTTCTGTCATGTTGGTGATGGTATTTCCTATTCTGAATAGAAAGGACCTTGAGGAAACCTTCAGGGTGTTGCTCAGATATGCGCTCATACTCTTGAGTGCTCTTTAAAGTGGAAGAATGTCCCTTTCCTCACCTGGAAGTAGGGAGTGCATTCTGAGTGCTAAAATGCAGCTAGCGGAACTGCAGCTGTTCTCTTACACACACACACACACACACACACACACACACACACACACATAGCAAGAAGCTTTGTTGCTTTCCCTCCAATTTACTACAGTAAATGTCTGTGTGTTGTGAAGGAAGAAAGCATGTTCTGGTGTACTTAAAGTTATGTTGAGAGTTAATGTGCTATTCTATTTTCAAAGAAATGAATTAATATTTCATCATGAGTTCGGTAAAGTTTTATCTGGGACAGCTTTGTCTTCTCCTGCAGTTGTTCTTTGTACTTTGTAATTTAAGACAAGTGTTTCAGGTCATTTCATTTTGCAGTTGTGAAGGAGGAAAGAGAAAAAAATGCAGGATGTATGGAAAGCTGCTGGTGTTTTTTTTCAGAAATTTTATTTTAGTTTTGGTTTTATTTTAGGAATGTGCATATGACATTAGATTGTTCTTGCTTATCCTGAAGTTTAACAAAAATGTTTCTTTTGGACAGAAGTGAACTGAATGTTTGCTGAAACTTTTTCATGTTGCATCATATTGCGTCATATTGCATTGGATTTATACAAGTCAGTGATTTAAAAGTATGTGTGTACAAGTAAAAATGAGGATTTTTTGATGGAGCAGTCCTACTGGATATTAAAAGAATGTTAAAACTATTGCTGAAATTTTTAAAAAGCGTATTTTTAAATATTAATGTATTGCATTTTGATATAACATAAGCTGGGACATTTTGCTAAAAACAAACTCAACTAGCCTGTTTTCAATAATATTACAGAATATACATAACATTTGACTGTTTAAAAATGTAACAGCAAGCCTGATATTTTAATCAACTTTTTAGAATACAGTTTCTGTTTAGAATGCAGCTACTACTTCTTAATATTTTATGTAATGCTCAGACTGGTTTTTTAAAAGTTGAAGGGATCTGTTGTATTTCAGATAGGAGTTTAATTGAGTAGAAAAAACACTTTGTGACAAAACACTGAATGATTTTTGTCACTGTACAGTTCATAGTTTCATTTTAAAATTGTGCTTATTGGAAAGTTTCTATGAAATATAGCATATCTTAGAAGATATATGTACAGCCTCAAATAATTAATCCTATTAACAGGATACTGTTAATAAATAACCAGTAATGGCTGGTAAGCATAGGGTGTCGCTACAATCTTCTTTAAGAGCACCAGCATGAGATTGGATCAAATATGTCTTTCTTTTGTCCTATTATGTTATTTAAACTGATTTTGCAAATAGCAACACTTAAAAATACCTACTAATAAGATACCATGTACACAATACAAGCCATTATATATACTATTATTTGATGCCCCATAAATTCAAAATGCAGGTCTACATTCCGTAAAACATTGAAATGACATATTTGCTACCCTCTGTTAAGAGTGATGCCTTAAAGTTCACCGAACTGTATATAAAACAAATTTTGTCAATTTGTTTTCAAAGTACTTTCTTCATAATATAGTGCAATGCATGAAAAACACCAAAAGATATGCAGAAGCTTTAAGGCATGTGATATTTCTAGTGTTTTAAGAGTTTATTTTTGAATGCTTCATTCAAGGAAAGGAGAAAAGTCAAATAAAATTCCAATTCTTGCAATATTGCACAAATATCTGAGGAATGAATACAGTAATTCCATGGTTCAAATAAAACAGACCCACATATTTTGATTATTGTTGCGAGCTTGCCAGAATGATTTATACTTTGTAAGGTGTTACATCTTTTTTTAACATTTGAAACCTTACATTTTCATATTGTAGTTCATATATGTGCACCCAAGAAAAAAATTATATTTATATGCCTTTATCTATGTAACTTATTTTTTATTGCAGCTCAGGGTTTCTCAGCTGTGCAAACTTTAAGATGTGTGGACTTCAACTTTCAGAATTCCCCAGCCAGCCTTGAAGTCTACATATCTTAACATAGTCAAGATTGAGAAACGATGGTGTAGACCTTTTAAGATCTGGATTCAGTTTTTCATAGCAAAACATTCTTACATGAGTTGAAGCATAACTGAGCAGTGACTACATTCATTAATGTCTTTTGACAATTGGAACTGATATTTTATATTAAACTGGGAAGTATCATCATGTAGTAGACCTACTTAATACTTTAGCAACCCTTCAATGCCTCTAAATAATATTTTTTTTCCGTGTTTAAACATTTTATTAGAGTATAGAATAAAATTCAAAATATAAAAACAAATAGGAAGACTCTGGATGGGGGAAGGGGAAAGAGAAATGAGGAGGAGAGGGAGAAAAAAAAAAGAAAGCATTGACTTCTGACTCCCTCTGTTGCAGTAAAGTAAAGCATTAACATCAAACCACAACTTTTTGCTTTTCCAGAATAATATAAACTAGCCATTTCTATAACAACAAATCAAGCTAATTGGTAATACACAAAACCAAACTTTCATTTTTCTCCACTTCAAGCACAAAGTCTTCATATGGCAAAGAAAAGTACTTATATTCTTTTCTTTAATCAAAACAGTCAATTTAGCCATTTCTGTCAACTCCATCATTCGTCATTCGTCCATGGTGAGAATCAAAATATCTTTCCATTTTTGTGCCTACAGAAGTTTTGCTGCTGTCAACATGTATAAGATCAAAATTCCAATTTTTTTCTCCAAGTCTTTTCCCATTAAACACAAAAGAAAAGTTTCTGGTTTCATCATTATCTTCAATTTAAAAACTCTCTGTATTAAAATATGACTCTTACTCCAAAATTTCTTTGCTTTATCACATGTCCACCATAAATGATAAAAAGAAGTCCCTACTTTACTCGTACACTTCGAACATTCATTTCAAATACCTTTATACATTCTAAATAATTTATTCGGTATTAAATACCAGTGATACATCATCTTATAGAAATTTTGTTTTAAATTATGGTTTAGTGTAAATTTTAAACCTTTCATCCACATTTTTTCCTATTGGTTAAGCATCACATTATATCCAAAATTCCTTGCCCACTGAATCCTTCAATGTTTTACATGTTCACTTTCCAAATTTCAGTAACATTTTATAAATCTTAGCAATAATATGTTCATCACTACCATACAATAAGATTTCCAATTTATTTTTAACAAAATCAAACCCATAACTCTTTTCATCTATTTTAAATCTTTTTTAGTTGTTGATATGTAAACCAATGGCAAACATAACCTTTTCATTCAAGCTCTTCCCTTGATGTTAGTGTAGCGTGACCAGAGTTGAAAGATAATATTTTACCATATATCCACCAGTCTGGCTTGGCCACCATTTCTTTTCTAAAAAAAAGCTTCCTGTTGGGACACCCAAAAGGCAACTTCGGAAAGAACATTGTTTTATATTTATTCCAAACTCTTAGTATGGCACATCTAGCAAATGATTATTAAAATCAACATTAACATTAACTTTATCATACCATAGATAACTGTGCCATCCAAATCTTTATCTATGCCCCTCTAATTCAAGTAGCCTCTTGTTCTTTTAACCAGGCCTGACAGCATGCATCGAAATACAATTTCAAATCTGGTAAACCCAAACCCCACTTTTCCTTAGCATCATGCAATAGCTTGTATCTAATTCTTGTTTTTTTTTTTTTCCCCTTGCCCTATAAACTTGGAAATATCCCTCTGCCATTATTTAAATGGATTGTAAGTTTGTGAGTATTGGTGGTATCTGGAATTTAAAAAATGCATCTTTGGTAACATGTTCATCTTAATTACAAAAATCCTACTCTAGTGATAAATGCACTTAGTCCTATCTTTGTAAGTCCAGTTTAATTTCCCTCCAAAGAGGGATATAATTATTTTGAAACAATTTTATATTTGAATTGTCAACATAACCCCTAAGTCTCAGTCCCCAGGTGTGCCTTGTGAAGAGGGGTGGGGTGCTCTCCTCCTGAGTAGTTGGGTCAGTCTAGCCTTCTTTTCACTCTCTGTACTCAAGGATCAGGAGGGGGCAATCCTTGCTCATCACTTGAGCTCAACCTCTCATGTTCACTGCTCAGCCTCTCTTGGTCATCCTGCCCCCCTTCCTCCTTGCCTACAAGCCATCCCAATCCTGAAAGGCCCTGGCCAGACTGGGCCTGCTTCTTCCCATTTTCCTCCCAACCCAATGAAGCTGCCCCCTTGATCTCCATCTGCTCCAATTCCTGCTTGTCTTCCTCAGATTCAGGCTCTGACAGAGGATGAGAATATATTGACAATAAAGTCTAAATCATAATATAGTAATTGCACTTCTACAAGTTATGCTTTTTATAGTTTTCATTGTTTTAGATGCCTTTCATGGGGCTTTTGTTGTATGATTTGATTATATTTTTGTATTTTGTGTTTGGGTGTGTATGTGTGTGTGTTTTAACAAGCTGCCCAAGGCCATGTATTTGAAATAAGTCACTATATAAATTGAGCAAATAAATATGAACTTTTAATGTCTTTTATTGAGATCTTTAATGTGATCTGGAAAGAAGTTTCTTGTGTTCTCAAGCAGAATGCAAAGCTAAGATCATTTAATATAACTTAAATAGCTGAAAACATATTGGTGGATCACCATGGTATATTGCTCATGTGTTTTCTATTCTAATAAACCACAAGAAACTGAAATCAATCAGTTCCTCTGCAATGCCATCCATTATTACAAAAAGACAGACGTGTCCACCTAAACTAATGAGCATAGTAAATCATAATGTGATATTTAAACTCTGCTATAAATATGAGCTGTTGCAGTTCTCTTGAGTGTCCAGTAACTCTTGATGCACATATTTTAATGTAATGAGTGTTTTCCAAAGCAAAAACCTAAATATAGTTGCTTCCCTAATAATATATGATCATAAATGTTATAGTAATGATGAAGCTATTAGAATTTAATGCGTGTTTTGGGGAAGAGATTGAAGTAGGCGATGAATTATAGACTCATCTATATTCCTGAAGATGTTCCTAATAATGCTTTTCTGCCCTTTTATATATTGACTTAAGTCAACAGAAACTGAAGTTTGTGCAGAATTGCAGCCTGTCTCTGATACATTTTTTTGAGTCATTTCAGCAACAGCTTTCCGAATGGTGACATTTGCTACTTTAAGAACTGCTCTTTGTCCATTCTTGATTAATTTTAGATATCAGGCCAAGGTCACCTGCTATAAGTAGTTTCTGATTATCATAGATTGATTCAGTGGGGCATCTATAGGCACTTTATTCAGTAAATTAATTTTCTACCCAGGTAAATAGAGTAAACATTCCGTTCACCTGTTTTAACAAGAATAAAACAAAAATTGTTCTATCTCAAAGGACGAGAGTGAAATGGAATCCGATCCTTACCAAGAATTCTTGCTACATCAAAGATCCACACCACAAATAAAGTGAGTGGGTGTTTTTCTCTAACCTCTTGAAACTTAGGAAACTTACATTTCGTAACAGCTAAAGAATAGTATTGAAAAATTTCAATATAAAAGTGATGGGTAATTATGCACAACCAAACAACATTGGGTTATAACGTTGCCATAGCAAGTAGTAAAATCAAAGTTATAAACATATACAATAGGCAAACTTAGTCTGAAGAAAGATGAACTAGATAAAAGCAAGTCAAAAGTATAACATTTTCTTTGTTTTTAGTTTGTTATAAGATGGGTGGACTTCAACAGATAGTTAGGATTGTGGAAAGAACAATTGCAAACAGTCTGCCTTCAATTGAGGATCTGTATACTGCAAGGGTCAGAAAGAGGTCTGAGAAAATATCTACAGGCCTCTCACATCCTGGGCATAAACTGTTTCAACTTCTCCCCTCAGGACAGCACCAGAGAGCATTGTATGCCAAAACAATCAGATACAAAGACAGCTCCCCACCCCCAATGCCATCACTCTGCTAAACACCTAATTCCCATAGCACTGTATTATGCCTAAAGATATTTTATCCATGTAGCAGGCTGTATTGCTATTATCATTCTCATCTTCTCATCTTCCTCATCTCTCCTACTACCTTCTATTTTAATCTTATGATTTATGTTTGTGTCTTATGACTTATGATCTATGACTTACCACTTTGTTGTTTATATGTATACTGAGAGCTTATGCACCGGAGACAAATTCCTTGTGTGTCCAACCACACTTGGCCAATAAAGAATATCCTTATAACTGTTATAAAACAAACAAACACCAACTTCTTGAATTTTGTCTGCCAAAAAAATTATCTCTAATTTTCTTCTCTTTCATCTATCTATATCCAAGTTAGAAATGCCTGGATCTTGAGTGATGTATTCTCTTCCCCAAGAGTGATTGATTATTTATTCATTAAACTTCTATACTATTGCAATCAAATGATTCCTGGCACCTTATCTAGAATATGACAACTTAAAATATCGACAGTTGGATAAAGGTCCAAAACAGGGGCAATCAAAAATAGCATAAAAATATGGCACCATATATATCTATGGAGATTCTCAATCATCAAGGTCAGGGGTAGGGAAACTTGGTTCTTTTTTCACTTATGGACTTCAACTCCCAGAATTCCTGAATGAGCCATAAAAGGTTCCCCATCTCTGGCCTACTGGTTTTTCAGTTGTGGGGGGAAATCAATTTTTGACTTGAATGGGACTGTTTAATATACAAATGTAGGGCATATGTACTAACGTAGTAATACATAGCTACAACCTAGATGTTTGTCGTGTTAGGAATCTGTATACCAATTAGTTGGGTTGGCAATATATAAGCCAACAATGCATGTTTGTAGCTTTAAGACAAAATCACTGCATTGATTTATACCATATTCTGATTGGTTGATTATATTGCAAATTACCATAAGAGGGAGCTAGAGAGCAAAGCTTGCTCTCTCTGACATTCTGTCTCTCTGATATTCTGTTGCTATCTAAGGTTCCCTGTTGTATTTATGCTGTGCTTATACTTTGATATCTTTGTTTACTGTAAATGACAAAGGCAACCGGAAAGAAGACTTTGTAATTGGACATTCTTTGGACTGTTAAATGTATATGACCTGGACTGTTTATTGGACTGTGCTATTTCTTAAAGTAAACTTTAACTCAATTTAGTGTATCTGTGTGTGGCTGGATAATTATTCATAACTATGCTCATAAACATTTCTATGTGCATATCCTTGTTACTCAAGGGTCATTCTGCACATATCATAACAGGTCATGGTGATACTGATTGTAGAAAGAAGTCTTGTAGCATGAAGTCGTCAAGCCAAATACTTAGTTTTCCATTTTAAGTTCAGTTTTCTATTTGTTTCAGTCTCATTTGGTGCTTCCACTCATTAAAATATTTGTTTGGAAGCTAGGAAACATTTGAAATAGCTGTATTAGAAAGCTACAACCTGCAGGAACTTTAAGCAAAATCCTGTTTTATTTATTTATACTCTTTTAGTCATTTTTAATCCTCTCTTTGGTATTTGTCTAATTAAATGTCCAATTGAAAGAATATGGGGTGGGAGAGTGAAGAAAAAACAAAAGTTCCCTTTAAGAGCTTCTCCGCCACTTTCCGCTCTTCTTAGGGATACAATGTATCCTCCAGCAGTTCAGGCAGTTCAGTTCCAGCGAGTTTAAAAGATGTTGATTGACCTGGCTCAGCCAGCACTTTCACTTTTCTTGCTTCCTCCAGCACGATCTTACCCGGTTGCAGGCTTCTTCATGGCGGCCATTACTGACCGCCGCTCCACCACCTCGGGAAAAAGGGTTTTTTTCGGATGAGGAGGGGGTCTGCGACACCCCCAACCCCCTGTCTGGCTCCCCTCTCTCTTCAGCTGTCCCTACAGGGCAGCCATATCCCCCTGACCCGTTTGGATCGGGGGTACCTCGGCGGCAAGCGCAGTAGGAATCACGAACAGTCGTGAATTCCTGCTGCTACCGAAGCCACGCGGAACCGAAAACCAATTCTTTCAGACTTTATAGGAAAAAAATCTAAATGCAAAAACAGCTATACACTTTTCAGCACTTGATGTGCTACTATATTGTCAGTGAAACACCTCAAAAAGTTGTTCAGAGCTTTTTGGAATTGAATGGCACATGAAGTTCAGAAATAGATAAATGAAGTCCCTTGCAAAGGCTTTCCATACAAAATTGGTTGACTCTCTAAATAGAAAGATTACAAATATTGTGGCAGAACAATGGCAATACATATGTTTCTATTAAATGGAGTGCATTTTAAGTTCAGGGCTTCAGAGAAATGAGTATTTAAACAAACCTTTTGTAATGTACGGCAATGACTTTCAATTTTTTTGTCAAAAACAAAAACTGCAATACAATTAATTAAAACAATCAAAGGTCTGATCAATATTAAAAGCCATATTAATTCAAATTGAAAAAAAGTAAAGCCTTTGTTAGTTCTTAAACACACAAAATAATTAAGCATAAAAAAATTTCAACTAGTGCTCGAAGGATAGAGTCAACATTTTTAAGTGATTTCAAAGTTCAGGTAAAAAGTTACTGGGATGGGATTTTAGATAAAAGTTAAAAGTGTTGAAAAAAAAGAGAAGTTCCCGTGGTTTTTCTTTCCCCGATACAAGAATTCAAAGATAGGGCTGCCTGATTTGGTAGAACAGATGGAAACCTTGAGAGGTCTTGAGAAACTGCCAATCATCCACAACTTATCTTTGTTTCTTTAGCTTCTGTATCTCTAGAGACATAGAAACTGTGCTCTGATTGATCTACATAGCTACCAATATGACTGCCAAATGTCTCTGTTCTGGAGCCCTATCAGTTATTTCACATTTGCAAATTAAAATTGACATGATATTGATTGATCAAAACCTCACTAATTTCTCTGAACACATATTTCTTAATTGGCTTTCTCACAATTGGATTATATTTTTAGTACCCAAATTCAGAATGTGCCGATTTCAAGTGTTCACCTTTGTTGCACACATGCCTAGACAGGCAGGAAGGCAGGCACACAAACACACACACACACAACCTGAACTGTTTCTTGCGACTTAAATCTCAGAAGCTTTGCTCTTATTTTTCCAGGTTGCTCAAGCAACCATTTTATTTGTTTTTTTCCTAATGACTGACAGAAAAGCCTCTCTAACAAATTTACAAAATTTGTCCAGCAGTTTGTAATATTTCCAGGAAACTGATTATCTGCTTGTTGAATAGGTGGATACAAAACTTGCTGCAGTTAAACATTCTTCTTTGTTGTACAATAGTGACTTTTATTTGAAATGTTTTATATAATTTGAAGTCTTTCTTTTGGCCTAATGCTCTTCTCCTTTAATTTGTATTATTTTTCATCCTTCTGTTGATATTTCTGGGTTATACTAGTCAAAAATTTCATGCTGGTTAGATTTAATTAGAATGGATACCCATTTTCAAAAGTTACTAAAGCTAGCTGCAGTTTAAAATCAAAGTTTGATTATTCTATCTCATGGGTGCAGGGGGCGGAATACTACTGGTTCAGACCGGTTCTATAGAACCAGTTGTTATGATTTTGCACAGTTCGGAGAACCGGCAAATCATGCACCTGGCCAGCCCCATCCCCTCTCTGTGCACCCCTCCCTTCCCCTCCCAGTCAGTCCTTATCATGCAGGCACAAAACTGTGTGCCTGCTCGACATCGCTGACTGCCATTCTTCCCCACCCAGTCACTCCTTAAGGAATTTCTTTTTTTCCCCCTCCCAATGATCAGCTGTTCCTATGATCAGCTGTGCTGGGATTCCCCTCGCTTACGTACTGCATTGCCCAGGAGGCTTCTCTGAGGCCCAGGGGCCCCCAAAACAGAGCATGGGAGCCCCCTCCGGGCTCTTTTTTTTCTTCCTGAGCCTCAGGGGAGCCTTCTGGGAGCAAAAATGACCCCCCAGGAGGCTTCCCGGAGGCTCAGAAGGCCTCAAAATGAAGCGCAGAGGGCTGCTGTGTATCCTCCATGCTCCATTTTTTTCCTTCCTGAGCCCCAGGGAAGCCTTTTGGAAGCAGAAATGTCCCCCCCAGGAGGCATCCCTGAGGCTCAGAAGGCCCCAAAAATGGGGGACAGGTGCTGCAAAAAAAGAGTCACACCCACCCCGTCACATGACCACACCCACCTAGCCGTGTCCACCTAGCCATGCCCACAGAACCAGTTGTTTCAAAATGGATGTCATACTCATGGCATCATGTTGCTGTCACGTGATGTTTTGTGATTTTTTTTTCTCTCTCTCTGGCAGAGCTGGGGTAGGTGTGGCCTATGCATGACGTATGCAGCCCATGGGTTGCCAGTTTGACACCCCTGTAATCTATCTCTTCTTCTGTGATGGAATGTACAGTTGGAGAAGTGAGGAAGAAACTGTAGAAGAAGAGCAGGCAGAACTGGGAAATGGAGTTAAGCTTAGAATCATTATGTTACCACAAAAGAATCAAGTTCAGCCCCACTATTCCATGGATCCTTTTCTAGTCCCAATTTAGTGCTAACTGTTAATTGACTTGGTTCTTGCATATAGCCTTGAGCAATACATCTTCTAAACCGCAACTTAATGCATTTTTTTTCCTTTTAATGACCCCACAATCCCTTGCATCGGAGTGAAGTCAGGGCAACAGAATGGAGCTGTGTGTTTACTGGCTGGATGCCTTTCCTGTTGCCAATGCAGAGTTCACAGCAGAAATTTACTCACTGTGCCCAGAGAGAAAAATATCTTCCCGTTTACCAAGGATTGAACTCACAGCCCACTGATTGTGAGTGCCACCTCTAAGTCATTGCACCAGTCAAACTGCAACTAAGTGTTTGGTCCTGATCATTTGT
This sequence comes from Hydrophis major, assembly GCA_033807585.1. Lineage (NCBI taxonomy): Eukaryota > Metazoa > Chordata > Lepidosauria > Squamata > Elapidae > Hydrophis > Hydrophis major. The sequence continues at coordinate 9,752,681 of CM066335.1, read as the reverse complement.
GTCTGACAGAATCTCAGCCATTACACCATGGTTTTCTAAGGAGGAGGTAGCACATTCCAGAGAGGGGCAGAAAATAAGTAATAGATTACCATATTTACCACAGTAATTGACTATCATGTTTACCGATCAGATCGTGAAATCCATAGAGGAGGTGGTGTTGCTATCTTCTATAAAAAGTCGCTACATCTAAAAAACATCCAAGTTACCCAGATGCGGTATCTGCCATCCCGCATCTGATGGGCGGCTCATGATAGGGAGCGAAGGGAAGAGAAACGACAGGAAGCGAGGTTTCCTCTTGATGAGCGCGCCCCGAATGTCTTGGCACACGCTCTTTTATTGTGCTTTTTTACAAGAAAATGATTTAATCAAAAAGCTCAAGTCAAACATGATAATCTCATCAGGATGTGCATGTTTACAAAGCTGCATACCGGACAGATCATTTACAGTGTGGATAAGCTTATTAACAACCGTCTAGCTCCTTGTCCCTTGTACGTGCCTTGCAAAGGTCACTGAAGAGACAGAAGTTAATGATTACACGTGAATGATACAATGTTGCAAACACATGAATGATACATAGTTGCAATGATACATAGTTGCAACACCCAGGAGCTTGCTATTCCTGAGACCATCATCTGTGAACTGTCCTTAAATATCACATTTTGGTTCTTATTATGTTACAGAGCCCCTGATTATGACATCGAACATGCAAACAAGCTAAATACACTACTAACATGGGCAACATCCTGACCACACGCTTTTATCTTTCTTGGTGACTTCAATCTTCCTCATATTAATTGGACCCTAAATGAATGTACAACTGAACCCACACATGCAACCTTCTACAATGCAGTAACAAATCTGGGACTGGAACAACTAATAACCAACAATACTAGACTTAACAACTGCCTCAATCTCATCTTCTGCAATAGTTTGAATTCAATTTACAGAATACAAATTAAAGAATCCTTTTCCAACAGTGACCACAACATGATTGACTTTTGTCTCAACATACGTCCGCACAAATATCATCACAACAATGGAATCCACAATTATAACTTCAAAAAAGGCAACTGTGATCTCATAAACAACGATCTCTCATCCCTTGATTGGCAATTTCTATTCTCTGGATGCAATCCTGTAGAAGACCATTACAACATATTTTTACTTGAGCTCAAAAGAGTCATCAAATTATATGTACCAATAACAACTCCCAAAACCAGAAAAAACAAATTACCCATACCAATAAGGAAACTTCAATCCAAAAAGAAATCATTTTGGCGAAAAAACAAATCTGGTCATGTTGCCAACTTCAAAAGCCAATACAAAAATTTATGCCACCAGATAAAGACTGAATGCATCAATTATCACATTAAACAAGAGGAAAACTTTCTATGCACCAATTCCACCTATGTGGTCTACAATTTTGTCAACAACAAACTAAAAGACTCAAGGTCCATCCCACACCTGAAAGGACCTAATGGTAAAGATTGCAACGGCGACATGATTAAAGCCAACGTCTTTAACACATTTTTTGGCTCAGTATTTGTAAACAGAAATGGATTATGCCCAATATTTCCTAGTTGAACCACAGACAAGAAGACAATGTTGAAAAAGCACTACACAATCTAAAACCATCTCTATCTATTGGACCAGATGGAATATGTGCCTACTTCTTAAAAAAGCTATCCACTGCCATAGCCGAACCTCTAAGCATAATCTTTGACCAACTCCTTGCCAAAACTATGGTCACAAGCCACGGTCATCCCCATCTTCAAAAAGGGAGGCCCCAGCCTAGTTGAAAATTACAGACCAATCTCTTTATGCTGCATCACTTGTAAAGTCATGGAATCAATTATTAACCATATAATCCATCATTCTCCACTTAGAAACAAACAACCTACTCTCTAATAAATAATTTCAGAAAAAAACTATCCTGCAATCTGCAACTCTTACACTGCAAAATATATGGACTACACAACTCGATCAGGGCAAAGCAATAGACTCAATCTACATAGACTTCTGTAAAGCCTTTGATTCAGTGGTACATGACAAACTACTCATAAAAGTAAAATCTTATGGTATCTCTGGACACCTGCATAACTGGATAGAAGCATTCCTGTCAAACAGACAACAAATGGTCAAAATTGGGAACGTCCTATCAAATTCTATACCTGTACCGTGGTGTCCTGCAAGGCAGTGTTCTAGGACCAACTCTTTTCATACTCTACATAAATGACCTCTGTGATCATATTAAGAGCAACTGCACTCACTTTGCTGATGATGTAAATCTATTCAACACCACAGACAATACTGCTACCCTTCAAAAAGACATCGACTATGTATCAGAATGTTCAAACAAATGGCAACTTCAAATCTCAACAAATAAATGCTCTGTCTTACATTTTGGCAAAAAAAAAATATATCAGAAAATAAAATACAAGCTGAATAATCAAGACCTTGTTGATGATCCAAACTCTGTCAAGGACCTTGGAGTACTCATCTCTAATGATCTAAGTGCTAGAGCCCACTGTAACTAGATAGCCAAAAAGATGTTAAGAGTTGTTAACCTAATTTTACGTAGCTTTTTCTCTAGTAATATCGCACTACTAACTAGAGCATACAAAACATTTGCTAGACCTATACTTGAATACAGCTCATCAGTCTGGAACCCACATTACATATCTGATGTCAACATAGTTGAGAAAGTCCAGAAATATTTCACAAGAAGAGTTCTCCACTCCTCTGCTCATTGCAGAATACCTTATGCCACCAGATTCGAAATTCTAGAAAACCTAGAACTACATCACCTTTGGTCCGATCTAAGTATAGTATATAAAATCATACATTGCAATGTCCTCCCTGTCAATGACTACTTCAGCTTCAACCATAACAGCACAAGAGCAAACAATAGATACAAACTCAAGGTTAATCGCACCAAACTTGATTTCAGGAAATACAACTTCAGCAACAGAGTGGTCAATGTCTGGAATCCTCTACCTGACTCTGTGGTTTTTTCCCCAAACCCCAAAAACTTTAACCTTAGGCTGTCTACTATTGACCTCACCCCTTTCCTAAGAGGTGTCTGTAGGGGGTGTGCATAAGTGCACAAATGTGCCTATCGTCCCTGTCCTATTGTTTCTTTTATTTCTTTTATTTTTCTTCTATGTATCCATGTATTCATAACTATGTTTTTACTTATACCTATTATCTTGTAAGCAATTGACAAACCAAATAAATAAAATAAAATAAAGTGATTGCACAGTCCTAAACTGGGTGGGGGAGGGAGGAAAAGATTACAGGGCAGTAGTGGCTAAACTTTTGGGGCTCCTGTGCCAAAAATTGCACGTGTGCTTGCATGCTCGCACTTGTGTGCCAGTACCCTGAAGGCAATGTGCACACCCCATGCCCCCTACCCATGCATGCACAATCCCCCCACCCCTTAACTGCATTGTGCCTCACAATTCACATTGTGCCTTCTAGTATTTTCGGAAAAACAGAAAGTGATGAAATGGGGCTAGTTTTCAGCCTGCAGAAGCCTGCAGAAGCATCTGGGAGGCTGAAAAAGGCCTGAAACCAGCCGAAAAATCAGCTGTGAGGCACATACATGTGCAGTGAAGTAAGTTTGCCTGCAGCTCATGTGCTGGCACAAATGGCTTTGCTTGCCACCTGTGGCACACGTGCCATAGATTTGCCATCACGGTTATAGGGTATGGATAATTCTAAAGCTCCATCCAATTCAAGACTGTGCAATCTCTTTTGGGAGGGACTATCTCTGGAATGTGCTGCTTCCTCTTTGGGAAGTCACTATGCAATTACTGAGATTTTCCCCTCACTTCTTCTCCAATTGCACATTCCATCACATCTTCCTCTTAAAATAACACTAAAAACAACACAGGATTTATACAAAATAGTTTTTTTTAAAAAAATCTTAATATTGATTTAATCCTTTTAAAATAGATTCTATTTTAGAAGGTGTCCATGGTTTTAATTGGTCCTATTTTAGGTGTCCATGGTTTTAATTGGAGAATCTGCAGGTGTAAAATGCAAGTTTTTCACTTCTTAATTCTCATGTAGGTCAGCATTATTTTTACTGTGAAGCTAATAGTAACAGAATCTTGCAAGTGTGAATATACTTCTTCCCCTTCTTCCCTTTGTCTTCATGTGAACTAAGGGGGAAATTATCCAAGATGTTTATTCATATGATATTCTTGGCCTGGACTCTTGGCCCTTTTTATACGACTAATCCCTCAGCAGTGATGCTTCCTCCTGTCTGTCAAGGGCATTTAGAATAGAATAGAATAGAATAGAATAGAATAGAATAGAATAGAATAGAATAGAATAACAGAGTTGGAAGGGATCTTGGAGGTCTTCTAGTCCAACCCCCTGCCCTATAGCATTTCAGACAACTAGTTATCCAATTTCTTCTTTAAAACTTCCAGTGTTGGAGCATTTACAATTTCTGGAGGTAAGTTGTTCCACTGATTAATTGTTCTAACTTTCAGGAAATTTCTCCTTAATTCTAGGTTGTTTCTCTCCTTGATTAGTTTCCATCTGTTGCTCCTTGTCCTGCCTTCAGGTGCTTTGGAGAATAGCTTGACTCCCTCTTCTTTGTAGCAACCCCTGAGAGATTGGAACACCGCTATCATGTCTCCCCTGGTCCTTCTTTTCATCAAACTAGATGTATCCAGTTCCAGCAACCGCTCTTTATATGGTTTAGCCTCCAATCCCCTAATCATCTTTGTAGCTCTTCTCTGCACTCTTTCTAGAGTCTGAACTTCCTTTGCCCTATATCTATATCTAATCTCTGTCTGCCCCTCCTTAAAAATGTCACATACTGTACTTACTTGATAACCCCTGCTTGCCAAAAATGTGCTTTAGCACCCATTTATGCTCAGCTGAGACATTCTACTTCAAAGAACTAAAAGGGTTCTCTTTAGAAAATGGCAGAGCCTGCGGGTGAAGTCAAAAGAAGAATCAGCCTGGAATTGCTCTATTCTCAAAAGTAGTCTAAATCACTCTTGAATTCCATTAACCCTTATCTAGTACCAAAATAGTAGTGACTGTCACTTGACTAGATGCCTGTGCATAAGCATGAACAATAAATCAGTTTAACTGGAACTTAAGGTATGCCCCTGATATTTCCCAGCTGACAAGTGTCCTAGGAAAATATGCTTATTTATATATTTTATTTATTTATTTATTATTTTTTGCCATCCAACTCTTTTTGAAATGACTGTGTGATTGTTCAACTTTGCAGACTTGGAGATACTGCTAATATAAAGTTGTAAACCCTAAGTGATCTCTCTGGCCTCCCCCCCCCCCCCAACTCTCCATTTAATTCTCCAAAACTAAAAACAGAAAGAGAGAGTTAAAAACAGTAGCCTTGTGTATAATTAACAGCAAGACTTTTCTTTCTGGCTGAATGAAAAGATTTGGTCTGTACTACTCAGTGTGAATGGATAATCCCTGAAAATCAGTTGCACTAATTAGCAGTATCCTGTTTTCCAATGAAACAGAGGGAGGCCAGCTTTTAACGACCTTGTGCACCATGCTAAAGTATAGATGATGTTGTGAATGAATAATACCAATAAAGTTATCATCGAGCTTGAAATCAAGTGCAGGGTTCTGGCCCTGCACTTCTGATTGGCTGTTAATGGCAGGATCGGATTGGTCCGTTCAGGAGCATCCGATTGGCCATTAACAGGCCATTCCCATTGGTTAACAGAGCTAGCGCTCCAGATTTGCTATTGGTTGAATAGTTAATGAGTTGCCTATATAAGTAAGGCTATAACAGCCCTTGAGCTGAGCTGTCACAATATGTAAATAAAGAGTTTGAAGTTCACTGTTTCTACTGGCTCGTCTCCATCATTCACACCCATGCTCCAAACTTAACACTGGTGACGAGGGTGGGATTGGATGACATCAGAGCCAACTAAGCACATGACTGAAGCGCACAACGGCGGAACCATGTCCGGCGGCTTAATACCACCCGCTCCATTCGATCCAGCTCAAGAGGACTGGGAGTCTCACATGGATCGTTTCCAAATGTTTTTGGAAACGAATAATCTGAAGGATGCCACGGCTGGGAAGAAACGGGCGGTATTCCTGACGCACTGCAGGCCAACGGTATTCAAAATGGCTAAGGCATGAACTTCCGGTTTGTCGGCTTTGCTAGCGGCAGGGTTCCGCGATCCTGCGCGATCCCTGCCGCGCTAGTCGTTTTGGTGCCTCCGATCTGGATGGGTTTGGAGGCTAAGGCTGCCCCACAGAGGCAGCCGAAGATAGGGGGGAGCTGGTGAGGGGTTGGGGGTCTTGCAGACCCCCTCCCCAGCCGGCAAAACTCCCTTCTCTCAAGGCAGTCAAGCGGCGGTCTCTAATGGCCGCCACAAAGAAGCCGGCAGCTGGGTAAGACTGAGCAGGAGGAAGAGGGGAGAAAGCTTTCAAGAGAAAGTTTTTTGGCTGATCCAGGACTTGAAGAGGCATTTAATCCTGAGAACTATGACTTTTTGAAAAATACTTGGTTTCCAGAGGAGGATTTCAAGCGGCAAAATTGAGGTGCTGAAAGGAAAGTTTACCCTCCTTCCCTATGGAATCAACAAATGGCCATTGAGAAACCTGTTGTTTTTTTATAAAAGGTAAAAACTTGGCTTCTTGTTATAAGTGGGAAGGGAGAGGACAAAAAAATATATATTAAGATCTTGCTGGAGGAGATGCCTTGAAGATCTTGAGACTAGAAATTGATTGGAACAAGGCTGTAAAATACAGATTGGGCTTTTTTTATTTTCCCTTTTACTGATACCACCCCAGGAAGAGAAAGTGAGAACTTTGTGCGTTGTTTGGACTGATTGATGTCTCTGGGACTTTGAGGAATTGTTTTAACTTTTGAAACATTTTGGTTGCTCTCAGAAGAACAAAGAATGGCTTTATCTGATGATGAACTTAGAAAGGAATATCAAGAAAGTAAAGATGCTGTGAAAGAAGCTTTCCTTTCTTTAGAAATGGCGCTTGCTATTTATCAGCAAACACAACAACAGATGGAGCAAATAGAAGGAGAAGAAGAAAAAGAAGAAGACGCCATCTTCAGTGAATCTAAAAAATTAACTAAGAGAGAAAGGAGAAAGAAAGGAAGGAAAATGAAGGACTTAAGACTTAAAAAACACTTAAGAAAGGAAAAAATAAGAATGCAAAACCAACGCAATGTTACTGAGCAAAAGGAGAAAGGATTACAACAGAGAGGGAAAGCTAAAAAGGCGGAGGTTAGTAGGGGGGGGGTAAAAAGGCCAGGGGGGATAAGAAAGGAAGGGAAAAGGGAGGGAAAAGCCACAAAGGTATGAAACAAGATGGGAAAAAAGGATTTTTTTTTAGGGATAAAAGGTAAGGTATAATTTCTTTAAAAAAGAAGATTCTGCAAGGTACATAAGATGGTATTTTGTATTAGAAATAGAAAACGAGAATGTTATAAGAATTGACAAAAGATTAAAATATTGAAATGTTTAGTAATGATAGATTTTAAAATTTAATAAAATTGTAGCACTTGTTTTTTGAAATAGACAATCGGAATGTTATAAGATTTAATATTTAGATTTATTATCTAATTATATTAATTATTATGAATTTATTATTTTTTCTCTTTAAAGGTTAGTAGGTAGAATGTACTAAGCAGAATCAGATTGGGTATCAGAGGTTATTTTAAATATTAATTTAAGGGAAGGATAGAAAGGCATCATACTCTGATTAGTGATTTCAGGAGAAATTCTTCTTTCTTTTTTTTACTATAGGGAATGAGATAAATGGATAATCTGGAAAGAATGGACAAAAAATACAAATATAATGATTTAAATTAAAATAAATAGAATAGAATAGAAATAAGAAGAACGAAAAGCGGGGGGGGGGGGAAGATATATAGAAGATATAGAATGGTAAATAAGATAGGTAATGGTATACAAGATGAACACGAATTTAAGTCCATACAAAGAGAGGTAATCTGGGGCCAAACTACTTTCTTAAAAGAAGTTTTATATTTTTGTATTGTGTGTCTATGTTTTGTTTGGGAATTAATAAAACCTTGGAGGAATGTTGGATGAGAATAATGGTAATCAAGTCAGAGAGGAATGAAGATGATGATTATAAACTGGATAAATATAGAAAATAATAATAACAATGAAATTGAATACGAAAAGAGAAATAATGGGAAATTTGTTAAGAGATATTTATATGTTTATATTGAAATGGTGTAAAACAGAATTACGTTGCATAAAATAATATTTTACTTGACTTGTAAAATTAATAATGGAAAGAGGTTTTATGTATTTAATGGTTAATGATGGTTTGTTTGTCTTTAAAATCAATAAAATTTGTTTAAAAAAATGGCTAAGGCATTAGCGAAACCAGCTGAAGTGAAGGCCATGGACTGGGACGTCCTCGAACCGCTGCTAAGGGCCCACTATGCACCCACCGTTCCAACGCTCATAAGATGACACGAGTTCTATCAACGGAACCAGCAGAAAGGAGAAAGCATCGCCGATTTCGTTGCAGACCTCCAGAACTTGGGAGGCCTTCGCGATTTCACCAACCTGGAAGAGGCTTTGAGAGACAGAGTAGTCCTCGGGCTTGACACTCTAAACGTACAGAGCAAAATAATGGCAAAGGGCGACATCACCCTTAAGGACGCCATAGCTGAAGCTACAGCAGCAGAAGCAACCAAGAAGTTGGCTGCCCAACTTCGCTGAAATCGCACTCCAACTCACCAACCAGCCAGTGAAATTTCACCTAACGCAGAAGGGCAGCGTTCCATGGCCCACCATGAGGACCTCTCTTCATCATCAGATAGCGACGAAGAAGAGGTCCATCGCCTGCGGTCTGATCGGGAACAACACCCAAAGTCCCAGCAACCGTGCGCAGGCTGCGGGGCCAACCATTATTGCTCCGATTGCAAATTCCGCGACACACTCTGCCACGAGTGCGGGAAATGAGGTCACATCGGACGGGTCTGCAGAAGCCTCCTCGGACCCAGCCAGACCTCGAAAGGAACCAATCTTCGCCAATCGACAGGGAATCGCCCTGTAAGGCGAGAACCAGTAAACCACTCCTATGGAAACCGACCCGTGAATCATCTAGCGAGATGGGAAGAGGCCCACCAAACACTCACTATTGGCCATGCCTCTTCATTAGGCGCTCAGAAAATTCAGGTCACCGTGAACATTGAAAATCAGCCCTGCCAGATGGAAGTTGACTCGGGATCGTCTCTTTCAATGGCCTCATGGAAGACCCTCAAGCAACTCATCCCCACTATCCGGCACCAAGACCTTCAATTTCAATGGCTCGTGCTAAAAGACTACCAGGGGAACCGAATTCCAGTTGCAGGATCCAGTTGAGTCCGGGTTGCATTCAAGAACCGCACGGCGTACTTACCCCTGACGGTGATCGATAAGGACCGGCCTAGCCTGTTAGGCCTACAATGGTTCGCACCACTCGGCATCGAAGTGGCAGGCATTAACCAAATCGGCGGCAGTGACTGGGAGGAAGACCTCGCCTACGAATTCAGGGACGTCTTCGAGGAAAAGCTAGGCGAGTACAAGGGGACCCCGATATCCTTGAGCCTTAATCCAAAGATAGCTCCCATCTGCCTTAAGCCTCGTCGAGTCCCGTTCACTCTAAAACCGAAAATCGATGAGCAGCTTGATAAGTTGATTGCCCAGGGAGTTTTAAAGCCAACAGATCACTCCCCTTGGGAAACGCCGATTGTGACACCCATTAAGCCAGACGGCTCCATTAGAATTTGCGGGGACTACCGAGCCACCCTAAACCACGCCCTGCAACAGAACCCATATCTGGTGCCGGTGGTACAGCACCTCCTCCATTCCCTGGGGGGCGGAAAAGTCTTCGCTAAACTAGACTTAGCTCAGGCTTATCAGCAATTGCCGGTTGATGAAAAAACAGCACAGGCACAGACTATCGTAACACACCGAGGTGCCTTTAAGTGTACGCGGCTTCAATTCGGAGTCAGTGTAGCCCCAGGGATCTTTCAGAGCCTAATGGAGAGACTATTGAAGGGGATCAAGGGCGTTGTCCCCTATTTCGACAATGTGCTCATTGCTGCCCCCACTCAAAAAATCTTGCGGGATCGTTTAAGATTGGTATTACGAAAATTTCAGGAAGCAGGCCTGAAAGTAAAAAAAAAATAAGTGCAAAATGTGTACCGATCATGTTGAATTCTTAGGGTACCTAATTGACAGTCAGGGTATTCACCCTATTGATAGTAAATTGAGAGCAATAAAAAACGCTCCCAGGCCCGAGAACAAGACTGACCTCCAGGCGTTCTTAGGCCTCATCAATTTCTATAATGTATTCTTGCCACACAAGGCGACTGTCGCTGAACCATTACATCATCTTTTAGATAAAAAAGCAATCTGGGTATGGGGTCACAAAGAAGAACAGGCGTTCCGTAATGTAAAAAAACTACTGACTTCGGATGTCATGGTAATGCAGTACAATGAGACTTTGCCAATAAACATTACATGTGATGCATCGCCCTTTGGAGTGGGCACCATTTTGAGCCATGTGTTACCTAATGGTAACGAAGCCCCTGTTGCTTACTTCTCAAAGACGCTCTCGAAAACTGAGTGAAATTACAGCCAAATCGATAAGGAAGCCCTGGCGATTGTATCAGCGGTTAAAAGATTTCATGAGTCCGTGTACGGCCGGGTTTTCACCATTGTAACTGACCACAAACCATTGCTGGGGATCATCGCTGGGGACAAGCCAACTCCCTACATACTTTCTCCCAGAATGACCTGCTGGTCAGAATTCTTGGCTGCCTACAATTATTGGCTACAATATCATCCTGGTAAAGCCATTCCCCATGCCGACGCGCTGAGCCGTACACCGCTCCCTGAAACTATCAACGATCCTGCACCAATGATGACAGCATTGCAGATCGAGACACTCCACACGTCGCCATTGACTGCCTGCGACATGCGAGAGAAACAAAATGCGACTCCATCTTGGCGTGAGTCATCACGTACATGGAACGCAGATGGCCATTGGACCAAGTACCAGATGACTTCACACCATTCAAAAGTCATCAAACAGAGTTGTTCTCGCAGAAGGGCTGTGTCATCTGGGGCGATAGAGTCGTTATCCCAGAACGACTCCAAAAGACACTGCTAAGAACCTTGCACGATGGCCACCCTGGCATCGTGCGCATGAAGGGCCTCGCACGAAGCTCCACGTGGTGGCCAGGCATCGATAGACAAATCGAATCATGGGTTAAAACTTGCAAGAGATGCCAAGAAGTAAGCAACGCTCCACCAAAGGCAACCCCAACCGAATAGCAGACGCCACGGGGACCCTGGTCCTGCATCTATCTGGACTTTGCTGGGCCAACCAAAGGCCACACATTTCTGCTAACCGTCGACACCTACTCGAATTGGCTCGAGATTCACCGAATGAGCAGCACGACCACTGACGCGGTCATCAAAAGACTGGAAAGACTTTTTGCAACCCACGGATTACCAGACGTTCTGGTATCCGACAACAACGGGCCCCAATTTACCACGCTACCTTTTGAGCAGTACTTGGCTGACCGTGGTATTCGACATGCGCTCGCGTCGCCTGCGCACCCTGCTGCCAATGGTAGGGCTGAGCGCATGGTTCAATTCGTCAAAAAGACTCTTCAAAAGATCGACTACGACAACATTGACGAGAAAATCAACCGCATCCTTTTTCTGCAGCACATCACACCTCACAGCATCACCAACAAAACTCCTGCCGAACTGCTAATGGGACGGAAGCTCCGCTCCTACCTCGACCGGTTCCACCCAGCCTACGAACCAGAAAAGCCACTCGGATCCAGCAGCCAATGCCGTACCTTCCAGGTAGGCGATTTAGTATTCGCTGAAAACTTATCGGGCGATCCGCTGTGGGTAGAGGCAACTGTAATCCGCGTAACTGGCCCAAGATCATACCTCGTTCAGTGCCCTGACAATAGACTTTGGAAGCGCCACATAGATCAGCTACGATCGCGGCTACCATCCCACACTTCTGAACTCCCTTTTGACCAAACTGAGGGGGAGGAGATACAGAGGAAAGCGAATTACTATTAGAGGGAAACCTTTTCGAAGAGACTGATAATGGAACCGAAACGCAGGAACAGGAACCAGGGACCAAAGTAAATGCACCTCAGGAAATGGCCAGTGATATTGATATTGATGACAATGGTAACGCGAACTTGGAACCAGAGGCACCCCTACCGCTAAACAACGATCTACCTCAGCAGAAGTGCAGCCAACCGCCAGGCACTTTGCGAAAATCGAAAAGACTAGTAAAACAGCTGTCCTACCTTAAGGACTATGTAACCGCGCCCCGTGGGCAGAAGCCGGGTGAAAGGGGTGTTGTGAATGAATAATACCAATAAAGTTATCATCGAGCTTGAAGTCAAGTGCAGGGTTCTGGCCCTGCACTTCTGATTGGCGGTTAATGGCAGGATCGGATTGGTCCATTCAGGAGCATCCAATTGGCCATTAACAGGCCATTCCCATTGGTTAACAGAGCTAGCGCTCCAGGTTTGCTATTGGTTGAATAGTTAATGAGTTGCCTATATAAGTAAGGCTATAACAGCCCTTGAGCTGAGCTGTCACAATATGTAAATAAAGAGTTTGAAGTTCACTGTTTCTACCGGCTCGTCTCCATCATTCGCATCCATGCTCCAAACTTAACAGATGACATCCTGTGTAATCTTTGTTATTTGCGGGTGGGGACAAAATCCATGCAGTGATTTTGGCCATGTAATCTTCTTTGTTGTAGCTCTCCATTAATCAACCACCTATCCCCCAAAACATGGACATCCTATAGCAGGGGTCTCCAACCTTGGCAACTTTTAGTCTGGCAGACTTCAACTCCCAGCTGGCTGGAAAATTCTGGGAGTTGAAATCCACCAGGCTTAAAGTTGCTAAGGTTGGAGATTCCTGCCCTATAGCATTCAGACCTAGATGGCTTTCACCTATGATCACCTAAGGCAAGGGTCTTCAAACTGGGCAGGTTTAAGACTTGTGGACTTTTAACTGCGAGAATTCCTGAGCTAACATGACTGGGGAAGGAATTCTGGGAGTTGAAGTCCACAAGTCTTAAAGCTGCCAAGTTTGAAGATGACCCCTGACCTAAGGGATCATTATATATTTAAAACAAGTTTATTATTTTTTTGATACTGTTGTCCAGAAGCTTCAGTTAAATTCACTGGCTCCTTACTCTCATTAGCACACACATTAGCATAAAGGGGCTGCCTTACAGAAGTCTACTAGAGATTGCACAATAGGGGATAAACAAAAAACAACAATAGCAACAACAAAGTGCTGTAATTTGCATAGCGTGGGCTGTAGAATCCTAAGCCAATAAATAGAGATCTATAGAAGAGATAAATAAATCACCAGATGGATCCTCTCCACATTTTTGTCACCGAACGGAGTGAGTCTGGTTGTGTTTTTTTCTGCTTGATTTTCTTGCTTTTTCTCCTAATCACTCCTTGAAAGCGGAAAACAAATATTCACAGGTTATCCAAGAGCCTCATCTTAAGATATCCTTCCTTCATCATCATTCCTCCGTTCTCAATTTTTCCTCCTTTTTCTTTTTCTACAACCTTTCAAAAGAACCCCTCTGTCTCTTTTTTCATGGTCCCCCAGTGAATAATGAAATCGAAAGTTGGAGACAAAAAAATCTGTATCCTAAACGCTTATTTTGAGATTTTGTTTAATTTGCATTTTACTCTTTATTTTATATTTTGAATTGAATTACCAATTTCCCCCAGCAAAAATCATTACAATTCATCGAGGTTTTTGCTATTCCCCAAGGAAATTATTTAAAAACTTTGATTCTGTGTTCTTTATGTGTATCAATAGAGAATCTTTAAATTGGAAGAGATTGTTAATCTGGCAACTGTGTTTAATTTACCAAAACACTCTTTTGGGCCATTGTTTAGTTTCCTTAATGGATATATATTAGGAAATGACCCATGCTCCTATGCATTCTATTAACCATATATGTCTATCCAGAGTTAAATCCAACTGCATTTAATGGAATTTTTACAATTGCCATATCCTTGAAATTATCAGGAACTTGATTCAGAGGAAATGTCAACTTTTTAATATGGGGCATGAAGTCAAAACGCATTTTATTTTCATCAGTATTCAATGGCTTTCTTTTTATTCTCCTTTACACATTGCTATCTTACTGGCACAGTTATTTCTTTGACTGGATTATGTGGTTGGGTGGATTTCAGTTTGGTTTTATTTGGATTGCATTTTTTCAATTTAGGTTTGTAAGCTGTCTTGAAGCTCCATAGTAGAGATGAGAAATAAAGGATGGGAGAAACTTATTCATTGTCAGATATGCTCCCTCACATTCATTCTGGATCACTTCCATATTCATCTGCTATTTTTTTTAAAAAAAAACAGCAACAATACAAATGTTTTGCATTTCTGTGACTATTTTCTCTCAGTTTTGAGTTAGTTTCCTCTGTATTTTAATAGTTTTTCTGACTATTAGCTGTTGGGGAACAACAGTGTATCCTTTTTAATATGTACATTTGTTTAGTCACTGGAGGAAGCAGACATTTTTCTTATACAGCTATACAGATAGTCTTCAACTTACAACAGAAGTGGTATTCAGTGGGTTCTGACCAGTTTTGGAAAACCAGTAGCAGAAATTTTGAGTAGTTGGGAGAACTGGCAAATGCCACTTCTGACAGGACCTGCCGCCATTTCTTCTCTGCCGCCCATTGAGTCCCAGCTGATAGGCTGGGTCTTCTTTGGTTGCCCCGCACAGGAGAACAGAGCTGGAAAGCAGGTTAGTGGGGTGGGGAGGGAATGGAGATTTCACAGTATCCTTCCCATGCCATGCCCACCAAGCCATGCCCACCAAGCCACATCACACCCACCAAGTCATGCCCACAGAACCGGTAGTAAAAATAAATTGAATCCTACCACTGACTTCCAACCACAATTGAGCCCAAAATTTTGGTTGCCAAGTAAAACTTTTGCTAAGGGAGTTTTATTCCATTTTATGACCTTTCTTGCCACATTTATTAAGTAAATCACTGCAGTTGTTCCATTGAATTTCTTGAGTTAGTTGTAGAGTGTTATAAAATACAAAATACAAAAAATAAATAGAAGAGTAATGGGATGGAGGGGAAAGTGAAGTGAAGAAAGATAGGGAAAAAAAAGACAAAGAAGCACTGATTTCCGACTCTCTCTGTTACAGTAAAATGAGGCATTTATGTCAAATCACAGCCTTTTGCTTTTCCATAATAGTTTGAACAAGATAAAAATGAAACCAGAATTTTTCCTTTGGGGTCTCATGGAAAAAGAACTGGAAAAAAAAAAAACCTGGAACTTCGTTACTATGTTTGTTGACAACAGCAAGACTTATTATATGCACAAAAATGAAAGGACACTTTGATTCCTAGCATGGAAGAATGGATGCAGAAGCTGATGGAGTTGGGCTGAAATGGCAAAACTGACTACTTTGATTAAAGAAAAGAACATAAATACTTTTCTTTCCACATGGAAACCACTTCTGAGCTTCTTGCTTGAGGTGGAAAAGAATGAAACTCTGACTGATAGATCTTTATAGAAGTGAATCACTTGCAAGTTGTTCAGTTAGCAACATGATTATTAAGTGAATCTGGCTTCCCCATTGACTTTGTTCGTCAGAAAGTTGCAAAAGGTGATCACCCAACCTTGGGACATTGCAACAGTCATAAATATGAGTCAGTTGCCAAGCAACTGGATTTTGATCACATGACCATGGGGAATGCTACAATGGTCATAAGTGTGAAAAAGTACATAAGTCACTTTTTTCAGTTCCATTGTAACTAATGAACTGTTGGAAAAGGCAAAGCTATGGCTGTAGAGATGCCAAGATGGCAAATTGGGCAAACAGAGAAGAGAAATAAGAAAATCAGAATTATAGTCTCTTGACCTGCTTTCCCAGCTTCCTCCTATATTTAAGAATCTCTAACATGTTTAAGAGGTTTAAGAAGTTTTATCAAAGAGAAGGACTGAGGGTAACATGATAGCAGTCTTTCAATATTTGAGTGCTGTTACAGAGAAGAAGGGATCAACCTATTCTGGGTACAGGATAAGAAATAACCAATGGGAACTTATCAAAGAGAGATGCAACCTAGAATTAGAAAAAAAAAAATGTCAATGAGAAAAATCAGTGGAATGCCTTACTCCAGAAGTTATGGGTGCCTTATCATGGAGGTTTTTAAGAAGAGGTTGGACAGCTATTTGTCTGGAATGGTATAGGCCAGGGGTGTCAAACTTGTAGCCCACAGGCCAGACATGTCACATGCAGGCCCTGCCCCCGCCCAGTTTAGCAAAGGGGGAAAAAGTCCCAATATGTCATGTGATGACAGGATGATGCAAGTTTGACACCCTTGGACAGCGTCTCCTGCTTGAGCTGGGGTTGGATTAGAAGACTTCCAGAGGCTACTCCAACTCTATTATTTTGTATTCTGTAATTTTATGCTGCTTCGAGTTATAACCCAATACATTTGGATGGTGCCAACATGATATTGGTTGCCCTGAGATGTTTTTTTTAAAAGATTTTTATTTTTAACAACAAACATAAATACAAACACAAAACAATAAATAAAACCTTCTTTCAATTGTACAGTGTGTTGGTTGGTACATATCTCTTGTGCACAATATCAACAGTCTTTCCCTCTTAAGTTTAGATTAAAATTCATATCATGTAAACCAGCTATTCATATCATATCATATTATTATTAAATCATCATTAGACTTTAATTGCAAATTCACATCATCCTTTTTGAGCAAATCTCAACTTTTACAAGTCTTAATTCATATTATAATTCCTTCCATAATAATCAATTATAGCATATCATTTTATTTTATTATATTTACTACTGTGTTATATTTATATTATAATATATTTCATTTCCCTATTTTCCTATCTAACCATTGATAAAATAAATCCCATATTTTATAATATTCTTTTTCTTCTTGCTCTCTAATTGCCAATGTCAATCTACTCATCTCTGCACATTCCATTATTTTCTTTATCACCTCCTCTTCTATTGGAATTTTCCCATTTTTCCATTTTTGAGCAAATACAATTCTAGCTGCTGTTAAGACATTAATAATCAAATATATCAATTCTCTACTGTATCCTTCAGGCAAGATACCCAATAAAAATATTGCCCTGAGATGTTTTAAGTCCAAGTATTATAATTCATAAGAACTATTTGCTTGTTAAATAAGCCCATATCTGACTGCATTTATGTTGCATTAAGCTCTAGACCATGGGTGTCAAACTCGCGTTGTCACAGCATCATCGCGTGACATATTGTGACTTTTTTTTCTCTTTGCCAAATCAGAAGAGGGCGTGGCCAGTGCCAGATACATCCAGCCGGTGGGCCATGAGTTTGACAGCCGTGCTCTAGAGTCACAAATACAGTTGGCTAAACCAAATAGACCACATCATACATTAATGAACCAAATTAATCCAACCACGAATTTTATCCATCTCCACTTTCTTGAAACCCCACACAATTCTTCTTTTCAAAATTTCCTCTGTCTATACATATGTAGTAGTTGCTCTTAAAAAAACAAAACCATCATAAACCAAATAGCAGTGAAGGGTGCTGCTATCTGCAGAAATACTTTATTCAGTTAGAATAATTGCCCATTAAAATCAATCAATTGCTAAGGTTGCCCATCTGTGCAATGGAAAGGCAAGCAGCTGGCTTCACGGTCTACATAGGAAGCATAAATGTTTGCAGAATGTTAAATACCTTTTCAAGACTTTAAAAACACAATCCTTCTTAGGATTCTCTGTTATATAATTTCATAATCACCAATCAGATGGCATCAGGGCCAACCTTGCTTTGCATTGCTGGACTTCACTGAATCGTTTAATACAGAACTATCCTGTCCATTTAATTATCACAAGGGAAATGTTAAATCTTTAATTCCCTTCATTTGTTTCTGCTCCTGCTTGTTTTGAGAGGCCAACTGTGAAAGCCTGCCAAGGCTGGTCTGAACAACTAAATTGTTGCTTCCTGATGAGAAGGTTCATGCAGGAACTCCAGCCAAGCCCTATGGAAGAGCTGGGCTCAGTAGTCAAAACAGCACAAAACTGTAATCTACCTCTATATCCCATTAAACAAGATGCTAGTGAGCACAGTGGAGTTAAGAACATGATGTCCATATCTCCAGATTCTGAACTCTTCTAGGAAGAAAAGGGAGTCAGAAGTAACACTAGAAAAATTGCTTTATGAACCTCAACAAGTAGCTTAAAGTGGAGATGCTTTTCCTAAGTCAAACAGATCTTCAAGATGAATGGAATGATTCCTGAAATTGTGCAGCAGCACTAAATTAGGACAAAGCCTGAAATCCTCAGAAAACTCTATATTGTGAGAGGTTTTTTAAAAACATTACAGTGGTGATGAATGCCTCATTAGAAGACTGGAAAGAACAGGTTAGGGATAGATCATAATGGATAAAATCTATGTATGTGGTTTCTAAGAGTCAAAACAATTTGATGGCACATAATCAATTTTTCTAAACTGCATGTTGATAGAACCAATCTAAATCTACATTTAGTTCTAGACTGACATGACTCATTTTCCAGCCATTAAGATGGGCAAAAATAGGAAATGAAATAAAATATAAATTAAATTAAATTAAAATGGAACCATTTATCCAGATAATCATAAATCTGTAAGGAGAAATATGTTTTTGTACAAGTTTCCTTTTTCCCATAACAGGAGAAAGATGGAGAAGACTACTTTTAGAAAACTTGTAAGAAAACATGTTGAGAATAAGTCATTTTAGTTATGTATTTATTTATAAATCCCTTGTATCTGACCCTCCTTATGCTAATCTTTGACCATAATAAAGGCTGATTTGATTCATGTTGAGAATTCAACCCGACACCATAAAATATCATTCCTATTGAGATTTTTGATATAATGTTAAATGAGGAAGTTTAGAATAGAAGAGTTAGTGGGAGATTTCTTTCTAATGATCTTTTTAAAGACATCTTCTCTTTTTGCTACAAAAGTTGGCATTTTAAATAATATCAACAGTTGAGGAAAATCTGTTTTTTTTTTAAGGCAGAATTTTCCCCTATGGTATTTGAAATAAAATATTTCCCTCTCTTCCATACAGCCAATTGGATTAATGTTCATATTAGATAATAACTCAAAGGGAAAAGATCATTGGATATGGGAATCTCTCAAAGACCTCATCTGAATATTATATTTTTTATTACCCAGCTCTCTCCTCCCAAATTTTTTTTTTTAAATTCTCTACTGCTTTTTTGAATAAATTCAAAAAACTGAAAGGAAAATCTTTGTCAAGCTCCAAAATGCAACAGACCTGCCCTGAGACTTTCTTAAGCCACAAAATTGTTTCTCAAACCATTGTGTCCCCAAAGAGTGCTGCTGCTGTTGCATTCATACAACAATGCCCCATTGTCTCCTTGTATACATCATTTGGTATACAAAATAACAGAGTTGAAAGCAACCTTGAAGGTCTTCTAGTAACTAGTTACTAGTTATAATCTAGTTCAACCCCCTGCTCCAGCAGAAGACCTTAGGCTTTTGCAGACAAATGTGGTCCAATCTCTTCTTGAAAACCTCCAGTGAGAGCACCCTCCACTTCTGGAGGCAAGTTATTCCACTGGTTAATTGTTCTCACTGTTAGAAAAATTCTCCTTACTTCTAAGTTCTGGATCTCTCTATAATGTTCTTCCACCCACTGCTTCATGTCCTGCCCTTGCTTTGTTGCTTTGGAAAATAGATGACTTCCTCTTTTCTGTGACAGGATTCTTACCTATGCTTTTTGGGTGCTTCTTCCTCACTGGGCTGAATTTGCACTTTTGGAAAATGAGATCTCCTCTCAGCATGTGAGAGCAATTGCTGTATTTGAAAAGGAGGGCCTGCTTTCATGAACCGCAATTCAGTTCAGCAGGGAAGAAATGATTAGGGGCGTAAAGGTGGAAGAAAGAGAAGAACTTGGATGAGAATTGCACAATAATGAAGACACATGAGGAGAAAGATAAATTGCTGCAGAGGGGTAACAGTTCGGGAGACAAGTTGCATGGAAAATGTTGTGAATTAATAAAAGTGCTTAAATAAAGATTATTAAAACCTTTAGAAAAGTGCAGGGTTCTGGCCCTGCACTTCTGATTGGCCGATAATAGCGACATTTGATTGGTCCGTTCAGGAGAATCTGATTGGCTATTAGCGGACCTCTTTCATTGGTTAAGGGAACTAACGCTTCCCGTTTCTTATAGGTTATTTGATCAGCTGCTTGCCTATAAAAAGGGCTATTGCTGCCGTAGTTTTTGCTCTGTTCCACAATGTTAAATAAAGAGTTGAAGTTCACTGTTCATCGTCTCGTCTCCACTTCTTATGCCCATGCGCAGAACATAACACAAAATATGGGTGGGGGAAAAAAGGGTATGAAAATTGAATCTGGGTACATATTCCAATTTTAAAACATTTTTTAGAAATCCTCTAAATTAAATGAAAATTCAGAAGGAATGGAAAGTATGTAGAGAAAAGTAAGAGTATCTGATCCTTATTATAATGTATGGGACAGAAATGGTCAGAACTGATCAAAGTATTGATTTGCTATAAACAGGAAATATGAACAGATTTATTTACAAAATTTGGAGGCTTCCTTGAATGTGAACATAATATTGTAATATTTTCCCCCTTAATGTTTAGCAAGTGTATCATTATCATTTCCTAAAACGCAAAATGCTTTATGTATTTTTGACTTTAAGAGCCACACTGATTGATTCAGTGTGAATTTCTGCAGTGGGCTTGACCGGAAATAATCAATAAACTATTTTTTTTTTAATACCCAACTTTAAAAAAAGAGATATTTTCTTTTTAAAGTATATCCTTTTTATAGTGCAATATTTATTTGCTTCCAGTTCATTTAAGTTCCTTAGAAAAATTGGCCTGATGTTCCATCAAGCAGCATTTTGATAATGGATTTCATCTCCAGATTAAGCTGTAATGTGGTTTGCTAGTCTAAGGCTTAAAGCATTAAAGCATTCATGAATTCATCCAAAATCGTTTATAAACCATATTTATCATGTATTAAATCTGCCAACTTCAGTTTATGCAACAGACCATGGTTTAAAAAAAATCAACACAATACAATATTGGTATTGGTTAATTTATTTAATTGTTTCTCCTGAGTGATACCAAGTTGTAAGTTTCTGTGTAGGAGAAGTCCATCTCCCCATTTACTTCTTGACTCCTTTTCCTCAGAGGTTTAACAGATTTAACAGATTCACAGAGTTGAAAGGGACCTTGTAGGTCATCTAATCCAACCCTCTGCCCAAGCAGGTGATCTTACACCATTTCTGACAAGTGGCAGTCCAGTCTCTTCTTGAAAGCTTCCAGTGATGAAGCTCCCACATATTCTGAAGGCAACTTCTGTTCCATTCAGTTGATTGTTCTCACTGTCAGAAAATTCCTCCTTATTTCCAGGTTGAATCTCTCCTTGACCAGTTTCCATCCATTATTCTTTGTCTAAGGTATTCAGTCTTGCCTTCTGCTAAAGGCTGGAGTTGAACATTAAGTCAAATAACTAGGATATTGCTCCAGAATGTGGCAACATCCAAAGAAATAGGAGCCAATGTGGCTAAATTTAACTTCATTTAAAATTAAATAAAATGAACCAATGAAATGTGTGTATGATTATTTTGATTTGTCTGACTTTCTTCTTCTGTTAAACTAAACAGCATAATTCGGAGCTACTACTCCCTAAGATTGGGAGTGTAGTGGGGTTGCTTTCCCTTACTTATTTCAGGGCATAAATTTTGCAATTTCTGCATGCAAATAAGTGTTCTGCTACTTACTGCTGTGGAAAGAAATAAGAGAGCCATCCATTTTTCATCCTTCTCCCTTGCTAAAGCTGTTAAAAGGTGGGCCACCAATAGGTAGTCCTTCTGCCTTGTTGGACATCCCTATGTAATTGGTCTGCTGAAGTTTTCAGATCTGATGCCTGCTATTCCTTGAAAACTGTTCTGCCTTTCTGTCTTGCATTTTTGTGACAAGGTGTATTCGGCCCAGACAGTTGTTACGAAATGTCTCAGCACCTGACAGAGATGCTGTTTTTGCTCCATTTAAATCAACTTCACCGTCTACAATTTGATTCCCAGAAGTCAGTGTGAAATAGTAGGTCTGCTTGACACCTGTCAATCGGATGGGACATAGCTTTGAGAAGTTGACTTTGGAAGGGATGGAAATAGCACTGGTGATATTAGACAGCTCTGCAAGTTCGTGAAGTTTTCTCCCCACCCTTATATCATTTTCTCATTTGCCTTTATTCCCATCTTTTTTTCTCTTCTTCTTTTTCCTTCTGAATCCACAAGACAATTCTTCTCTAATTGTTGTTTCTTTGAACAATTTCCAATTTATTATTTGCCTTTTTTATGTGCTCTGCTTTTAGATACACACATACACACACACACACACACATATACATACATTTACACACACACACATATATACATATATATCAGTGGTGCTATTCTACTGGTTTGGTCCAGTTCTGGTGTATCGGTAGTGCTGAAGATTGGCAGAGACTGAACTGGTTCTCTCTGACGAGCTGCTGCTGGAGCCACCTGCCTACCTGGGCTCCCATACTGACCTTTATCCTTTGCTTTTGAAGAGCAGATGCTTTGCGTAGCACATCAGACTGCCACGTGTCAGCTGTTGAAGTAACAGGGATTGCAGGAGGTGAGTAGGACAGACTCTGTGCATGAGCAAAGTACACATTTGGCACACACGCACATGCAGAATGTGTGTGCAAAGCATGCCCATCAAGCCACACCCACTGAACTGGGGGTAAACCTCTTGGTAAACCACTGATATACATACAATACATAGAATAGAATGAGTGGGGAGGGATCTTGGAGGTCTTCTAGTCCAGCTCTCTGCTCAAATAGGAGAACCTATACCAGTGGTGGTGAACCTTTTTGGGCTCCTGTGCCAAAAATTGTGCATGTGCTTGCATGCTCATGCTCACGGGCCAGCACCCAGAAGGCAATGTGTGCCCCCCATGCCCCCTATGCATGCATGTGCACTCTCCAACCACCCACCCACCCGCCGCTGCCCCCTTACCTGCACTGTGCCTCACAGCTGATTTTCGGCTGGTTTGAGGCCTTTTTCGGCATCCCAGAGGCTTGAGGAAGGCTTCTGCAGGCTTTGCAGGCCGAAAACTAGCCCCGTTTCATCACTTCCAGTATTTTCGGAAAAATGGGAAGTGATGAAACAGGGCTAGTTTTCAGCCTGCAAAGCCTGCAGAAGCCTTCCTCAAGCCTTTGGGAGGTCGAAAAAGACCTCAAACCAACCAAAAGTCAGCTGTGCAGTGAGGTAAGTTTGCCTGCAGCTCGCGTGCTGGCACAAATGGCTCTGTGTGCCACCTGTGGCATGCATGCCATAGGTTTGCCATCATGGACCTATACCATTTCAGACAAGTGACTGTCCAGTCTCTTCTTAAAAACCTCCAGTGATGGAGCATTCATGGTTTCTGGTGGTAAGCTGTTCCACTGATTAATTGTCCTCACTGTTAGGAAGTTTCTCTTTAATTCTAGGTTGCTTCACTCTTTGGTTAGTTTGCATCCATTGTTTCTTCTCCTGCCCTCTGGTGCTTTGGAGAATAATTTGACCCCCTCCTCTTTGTGGCAGCCCCTCAAATCCTGGAATACTGCTATCATGTCGCCTTCAATTTTATTTTATATACATAAACACATATATACATGATACATGTATATGCATACATACTCATATATAGTTTTTGTGACTTTTTCATGAAGTGATTTGCAATGATGCTTGTAAATATTAATTACAGTATATAAACCTGGTGGTGCAGTTGTGACGTAGTAGTTAGAATACAGCATTGTAGGCTAACTCTGCTCACAGCTTGGAGTTCAATCCTGAAGGGGCTCAAGATTGACTCAGCCTTCCCTCCTTCTGAAGTGGGTCAAATGAAGACCCAGATTGTTGGGGGAAATTGCTAACTCTGTAAACCACCTATAAAGAGGGCTATAAGCATTAGGGTACAGTATATAAATCTATTGTTATTGCTATATATTGGCATTAATTAGACCCCAGTCTGCTGGCAGCCTTTACAAGTGAGGAAACAAGAGGTCAGAGTTCTTATATTCCTTTGAAACCTTACTCAAAATTGTTTTTCTTTTCCAACTTTCTTTGTAGCAGGATATTCTAGACTTGCTGGAATTTCTGATTCCACCCAGTTTGACATTTTAAACAGGTGCTCATCTTCCAACCAACTCTGGGCAGCTCCCAACCAAAAGTTTAAAAAGTATAAAATCTTTTTAAAATTATAAAACTAAACCCATTAAATCATTAAAAACAACAAGGACCAGGCACCAAGTCAACCTTCCCTATATGCAGTTTCCAGTCTTGTCTGAGCTTGTTTGGAGAAAAAGCTTTTTTTATCAGAGCTTTAATGAAAGGTTACATTAGGCTGGAAACATCTTCATTTTACAAGCAAAGGGGATTTGCAATGCTGGGGGCTGTTGATAAAGGGAGTCTCTAATGTAGAGAGGGTAGAAAAAGATGTTTCCATCCTTCAGTTGCATCTATGAATCACAATATCTTGATATATTCCCTTTCCTATTGCATACCCTACAGTGTAAGATGACTAATCTTAGAAATATCTTTTCTTTCTACCTCCAACCCTGTGTACCTTATCTGGACTTGCTTGGCTGTGCTGTCAATCAATCTGAACCTCTTTGTTCTTTATAAATAGAAGTTCCTGATGTAGACTTGGTCTACGAACAATACAGTATTTTATTTCTTTATCCATTCACTCATGAAATTTATATGGCTAACCTTCTCACAAACAGGTGTTCTGGGTGGCATAAAATGGGGGCAAAAGAATTAACAGATGCAAAACAATTGTTTTGTTTATTATTACGAAAAGCAATAAAAAAACACAAGGCTAAGAAAAAAAATTAGACTAAGAGCGTATATTAGTAACAATTATGATTTGTTCTACTTTGGATTAATAAATCACAATTGCTGGGTTTATATGTGCTAGTTATAAGCCATGATTGTCATACTATTATCTATCTAAATAAATAATTTATAGTTTACAAATTATAATGACTGAATTTACATCACATATTCATTTAAAACAAGTTAGATTATGGTTTCAATGTGACTCATACTAAATGTCCCACCGACCTTTATTTGTACAGTTTTGGGGGATATGAGTAAAATTTCTTGTTTGGTTTTAAAGTAGCCGATTACTACTGCACTGAAATTTCCCTCAAGTTTTAACAAAATTGTGCTTAAAGCATGCCTATCTTTTTGGACAGACAATCTGTAAAAATTCTCAAGGTGCTATTATGGATCTACGTCTCAAATCCCAGGGATTCTGTTTTACAATTTAAGGATATCTTCTAGTTGCCAGAAGTCCATTTGAGACCTGAAATATTCATAAAGAAAAAGACATGCATGAGAACTGAAATATGCTGAGAAATACTCCTGAAATATTCTCCCGAGAAACAGTGTGTTCTCCTGTTGCAATGATAGCAAGTTAGAATTAAAGCACGTTGATGTACATCAAAGAATGGAGGCTTGCTTGATTACAAGGGATGTTTCCAATTTTAGTCTTTCATCATCTGCTTTTGAAACAGGACTATTTTGAAGTATAAAGCAGGTGCGCCATCTTTGTAACACATCCATTAAAAAAAAGAAACATTCATTAAAAGAAATCTCAAGCAAAATAGCTAAGGCAGTGCCAAGTGAAACATCATTTGTTTTAAAAAATGCAATTATAAAAAGAAAATAGAACCCACAGCTGACAATAGTATTGATCTTCAGGACAGATGCAAATATGTGTGTGTGTGTGTGTGTGTGTATGTGTCATGCCGCTGTCGAATCTGAATCAGAGGAGGAAGATGAATGGCTGACAGGGAGAGGGAGTGTGGCTCCGTTGGCTGTGGAGGAGGCTGGGGAAGAGCAAAGTCCGTCTGGGCAGAGCAGGAAAGAGGTAGAAGAAGGGAGAGGAAGTTCAGAGGAAGACCCAGGCCTACTCTCTCTTTATCCTAGGGCACACAGGGAGGAACGGAGAAAAGAACAACATGGGTTGTGTGGCTTATGGGGGAGGAAAGGGCCCCGATTCCCTTCATTAGCCACAGCTGGAAAGGGAGTTTAAAAGGGATGCATGCTGAGTGCGGCGTCTGCTGGGAACAAATGTGAGTTTATCTTGTGTTTGGTTATCTAACTTCCTGGCATCTTCCCAACCATGTTGAGTTATTGCCGGGCCTTCACATCTGGAATTCCTTCTCTTGCCCTGCCAGACTAATTACCTAATTTAGTCTTGTTTGGACTTATAGTTACAGTTTCTGTTGACCACATTTTGGACTTGATTCTCTGCAGCCAAAGGTTACTCCTGGGAGAGTTTTTCTCCAGCCAGAAGGTAAACAGGATATTGGGGGCAAAGTTGGAGCTAATAAAGGGACTCCTACTGATTATCTGACTGTGTTGTCTTCGTGCCATGCCCCGGTCATCACAATTTGTGTGTGTGTGTGTGTGTGTGTGTGTGTGTGTGTGTGTGTGTGTGTACAATATACAAAGGTAGCGATTACTATTTGTTTGTCTTTATATTGGTTGGTGATTTTGGCAAAAGAAAAAAAAGAGTGTCCATAGCTAAAATAATGAGTTTTGTGCATATATTACTGAATAAAATCCATGTTTTAGATATATATATATATAAAGATAGAGAGATAAAAGAAGAATCTTCTTTCTTTGCACTATGCATTGTTCTATGACTGCTCATATATGTTTCTACCATAAAGAAGAGAGTTAAATGATGGGATCAAGAATAGCAGATTTTTTTTTCCTGATATAGTTGCTGGGAATAGGAAGAAAGGGAAATTAAAAATTCTTTTCCGGCTTTGATTTTGATCTGGGCTTACCAGAGAAGGAGCCTTTGAAGCTCACTTTTCATATGAGGGGGGATTTTAAATGCTTCTGAAGTTCATTTCTGAGCTGGTTTGGAAGAATTCTGGCACTAGCTCCAAAAAAGATAAACACCTCCATGCAATATATTTATGGCCTAAATGTTCACTATTTTGATCTTTGTAATAGGCACTCTGCTTGAAAATCTCTCTATATATATACTAAAGCCAGGAATGAGACAACTCTACAATTTACACTGATGGGAAATTCCATTAAGAAATATCTCCAAATAACCAAAAGGAAAATGTTAACATATAGCTACATCTTCCAAAGCAGTTGACCACCTTTTAAAAAAAAAAAATCTACGCATTTGCCTTTAACCATCAGTATCAATCATGAATTCCTGTGCATTTTATAGTGCTTTAATCTACAGGGTGTTTAATTCTGAATAATGAAGTATTTTAAGAAGATCTGAATATACTGCACAAAAGTGAGTTTTCCTCAGTTTCATATGCATTGTCTGCATTGTCTTTGCACCCACATGATGTTGGGTTAAATTAGAGCCACAGATTTTTTTTAATAAAAGTTTTTAACAAAAGATGCACAAGGAGTGAATTATAGTGTATGATACTGCTAAAATAAGGGCTGTTTAGCATCTACCTGCCTCTCTTATATTTGAGGTAAGTACTATATAATCCAGTTAACAAATCTAAATATTCAAGTATGGCTTTTCTCCTCTTTCTAACCATATTTAAAGCCCTGTAATAATAGATTTAAGCAACAAAGTATTCAATATATAAAACCTTTAATGCACATATAGTGACTTCCTCTCTCAATCCCACACATGTTAAAAATACCAAAGCACCAAGGTATAATTATATATTCTTACAGAGGAATTCTTCTTGGCTTCTGGAGCATCAATAAGAAAGGTTCAGGCTCTAAAAAACCAGTATGATATTTTATTTAAGGTGTGCACTAAAGCTGAACAGAGTCAAGTTCATGTCCATTTCAGCTAAGACATTTGGATAAACTTTGTTGTTGTAGTGGAGAAAAATTGGAAAGGATGATAACTGTTCTGGAAAAAAAGAAAGAAAGAAAGAAAGAAAGAAAGAAAGAAAGAAAGAAAGAAAGAAAGAAAGAAAGAAAGAAAGAAAGAAAGAAAGAAAGAAAGAAAGAAAGAAGAGAGAAATAGAGGAAAGAGAAGAAAGAAAGAGGAAAAAAGAAAGAAAGAAAGAAAGAAAGAAAGAAAGAAAGAAAGAAAGAAAGAAAGAAAGAAAGAAAGAAAGAAAGAAGGAAGAAAAAGAAAGGGGAGAGAAATAGAGGAAAGAGAAGAAAGAAAGAGGAAAAAAGAAAGAAAGAAAAAAGAAAAAGAAAGAGAGGAAAGAAAAAGGAAAGGGAGGAAAGAAAGGAGAGAAAGAAAGAAAGAAAGAAAGAAAGAAAGAAAAAAAGAAAGAAAGAAAGAAAGAAAGAAAGAAAGAAAGAAAGAAAGAGAGGAAAGAAAAAGGAAAGGGAGGAAAGAAAGGAGAGAAAGAAAGCAAGAAAGCAAGAAAGCAAGAAAGAAAGAATACAGCAATATCTCGAGACAATTATACTTGACAGAGCTAGGGATATATAAAAGGAAGAGATATTTACCATACAGCTTGGGTTAAAATTAATCTTAAAGAGGTCAAGGTATGTAAGAAGGCTCAGTTGTATATTAATTATTCAGATTAAAAACTTTCACATCCCATCCATTACATGCAGGAGTGGGATTCACATTTTTTTTTACTACCGGTTCTGTGAGCGTGGCAGGGGAAGGATACTGTAAAATTTCCAGTCAGAGATGGTATTTGCCGGTTCTCTGAACTAATCAAAATTTCCGCTACTGGTTCTCCAGAACTGGTCAGAACCTGCTGAATGCCACCTCTGATTACATGCCTTCATATGTCTCTTTCTATAAGGCAGGGGAGCGGGAACAGATACCAGATCCCCCTCTGAGGTCTGAGGCCTTTCTCCCTCTTGGAATGGAAGCCCAATCAAACCTTTTTCTGGAGGGCAATCAGTGTGCATCTTCCCTAATATAAACTTCAAAACTTGTCACTTCTGGAGAAAAAGTACCCTTGATTATCAGTCCGTTGCTAGACAGAAAATGAAGTGAAGGTGATATGACAGCAATTTTTTTGTTCCAGATTCAACTTAGCTAGCAGACGCTGTATTTTTGCTTCATGTATTCTTTTACACCTACTTAGAACAGTCACCAGTAGCAATTATTATACGGTGAAGTCCTTTGTCAGAGAAAATTGCATTCATCATAGGATCCATACCGAAGCAGAGCCATTTAAAGACAGAAAATGCTACAGATCATAGCTTGCATTAATTAATTTAATTCTTATTTTATTATGCCATAACATCCCAATGTCAAGGTGCAGAAAAGCATTTTTTTCATGCCTGAGCTCTTAGATACTTAGCATCTCCATATCTCAAAAAAGCTGTGACTGAAAGACCACTTGTAAAACTGAAATGAATCTCTTACTCATTAATGAAGATGAAATTGACCTTGAGGTGGTTAATGACACTTTGATCACACAGTTTCCTTTTTTACTTACTGGTCTTAAAGCCAACAAAATGCTTCCATTCCTTTTGTACAGTGTCTGAAAAATGTGAATTTGATTTGTGTTAAGCATCCTTCATAACAGCTGGTTATCCAGTACTTGGACACAATCCAACGAATGTAAAGCAATTAGATTTGCTCTTATTTGTTTTTCCTTTTAAAAATAAGAGTTGGGAGGTAGGTGTTCTCCGGAAATTTGCTTAGAGTTGTATTTAACTTTTTTTAAAAATGCTATTTACAAGAATAATGGTTTATATAGCAAATTATTATTTTTAAACATCTGAATGGCAACCACTGTCTTAAAAATAAATTTTACTGTCTCATACACTGAAGAATGACAATTCTGAGAAAATGCCCTGCAAAAAAGTAATATATCATCTAAAATACAGCAACATCCCAGCTGGGTTTACCTGTTGTGCTAACCTGTAATTTGTTGCAGTTATAGTTCCTTGCCAAATCTATAGTGGCAGATGTCTGTAACATGAAGACGTAAACAATGGTTTACAAAAATGCAGTGGATTTCATGCTACATCCAAACAAAACAAACTACAGAATGGGTTTCTATAATGGGTAAATGTAATAATTTGATCTTGGACAGAATTTTCTGAAGATTCAAGCAAATAATCTAGTTTCTGAAACCTGGCTTGTCTAAATCCAAACAAACACCAAATACTTTCTTCAAAATGACCTTAAGTATTCTTTTCTGAAAAAAGAAAATATGTTATGTTTTACAAAGAAGAGCAGCTACCTTTATTATTGCTTACTTATGGGCTGAGGGTTTTCCTTGATGTACTCTGAGCTTTATTGGTTTTTTTGCCTAATTTGCAGAAATGTTATTCAGCAGGTTCTGACAAGTTCTGGAGAACTGGTAACGGAAATTTTGAGTAGTTTGGAGAACCGGCAAATACCCTCCGACTGCCCCTGCCCCTATCTATTCTCTGCCTCCCATCGAGTCCCAGCTGATCGGCTGGGTCTCCTTTTGTTGCCCTGCACAGGAGAACAGAGCTGGAAAGCAGGTTAGTGGGGTGGGTGAGGAATGGGGATTTTGCAGTATCCTTCCCCTGCCACACCCACCAAGCCACGCCCACCAAGCCACACTCACAGAACACCACGCCCCCCAAGCCATGCCCACAGCTGATTGGCTCATCTTCTTTGGTTGCTCTGCACAGGAGAATGGAGCTGGAAAGCAGGTTAGTGGGGTGGGGAGGGAATGGAGATTTTGCAGTAACTTTCCCCTGCCACGCCCCCCAAGCCATGCCCACAGAACCCATAGTAAAAAGTTTTGAATCGCACCCCTGCTAGTTTGGGTAATGAAATGCCTGCAAGAAAACATAGGAAATCATCAGAGTTGGAAGATACCTTGGGAGGTCGTCTATTCCAACCCCCTACTCAAGCAGCAGACCCTATATCATTCCAGACAAGTGGATTTCCAGACTCCACTGATGGGGTGCCCAAGCCAAGTTCAGAGAGCACCAAGGACCCCATAGTTCTTCCCCTTCTCCTTCTATCCTCCTCTATTCTGCTAACTTTCCTCCCTTTTAGCGTTGATGGTGTTACCTAGTTTGGGGTAATGTAACATCTGCAAGAAAGCAATCAAGAGAGCAGCAAGAACCCCTCATTTCAACCCTGAGCCCTATAAATATTCTCCTTTATTAGTACTTATGGGGATAACTGATGATACTTGATATAATATATCCCATTTAATATATCTAAGCATAGAATTCATCTTCTATTAATCCCAATCTGCCTTTATACCATTAGTTTACATTATTTAATTAGTAGCATGGTGATATTACTATTCTACTGGGATGGAGGAATGCTGATGATGTTGTTTGCTATACTGTAAACAGAAGTACAATAAAAACCTCAAGTGCCATGAGAAAAGCAACAGTCAAATGTATAGGACCTGCTACTTGCCTAATCCTAACTCTAATCCAAGACCCAGGGAAGAGCCAGATTTTTACAGCTCTTTTGAACAGGCTGACCATTGACTGCATCTCAAATGATCCATCTGTTAAAATGTTGAAGTTTGCTGATGACACAACAGTGATTGGTCTCATTTGAGACAATGACAAATCCGCATACAGACAGGAGGTTGTACAACTTTAGAAAGAACCCTCCCATGCTACCACCTCTTACAATACTAGACAACACAGTATCAACAGTAGAGACTTTCACATTTCTAGGTTCTACTATATCACATGACCTAAAATGGACACCAAACATCAAAAAGGTCAACAAAAAAGCACAACAAAGAATGTTCTTTCGGCGCTAATTCAGAAAGCTCAAACAGCCCAAGGAGCTGCTGATACAGGTTCTACAGAAGAATCATTGAGTCTATCATCTGCACCTCTATAACTGTCTGGTTTGATTCTGCAACCCAACAGGACAGACACAGACTTCAGAGAGTAATTAGGACTTGTTGTGGTTAGCCGGCAGCAGGTGCAGATGGCTGAGGAGAGCGATGACTCTGATGAGGGGCCAGTGGACTGCTGCCTTCAGAGATTGTGGGGGCTGGCAGCAGTGATGAGGAGGTTCCTGAGGAGCCTGTGCCAAGTGCACATGCACAAAGGATTACTCAGAGGCAAGAATAATTACAGCAGCACAGGCAACTCAGGAGTAAGGCTGCAAGGTAATGGCCCCTCCCTCAAGAGGACAAAAGCCAGGTTTGGAAAAGCATTCTTTGCAGACAGCAAAGAAGCTCTGAAACTCAACTGGTGGACATCTTAGTTCATGTTTGGAGAATTTTGTAAATTAATTCTTATCTCTGGGTTTTTGGCAGCCTTGACAAACAACTTGGCAAGGCTCTTTCTTGTCAGAGCTAATTAGTGGAAAGAAACCTTCAGAACAGAATTCGTTATTAAACCTTAAAAAGTGGGGGCTGCTGCCTTTCCCTGTGTTTGCTCTTTGGGAACCCGATTGGATCAGAACAGGATTGCAGAAAAAACAATTACTACCAACCTGCCTTCCATCAAGGACCATTGAGACATGAGTCAAAGAGAGGACTGTGAAAATATTTACAGACCCCCTCACATCCCGGACATAAATTGTTTAAATTCCTTCCCTCAAACGATGCTATAGGGCACTGCACACCAAAACAACTGGACACAAGGACAGTTTTTTCCTGAATGCCATCCCTCTGCTAAACAAATAATTCCCTCAACACTGTTCAGCTATTACAAAGTCTGCATTACTATTACTATTAATCTTCTCATCACTCCTTATCACCCATTTCCTCCCACTTGTATGACTGTAACTTTGTGGCTTTTTTCTTTTATGTACACTGAGAGCATTTGCACCAAGACAAATTCCTTGTGTGTCCAATCACACTTGGCCAATAAAAGAATTCTAATTCTAATCTAATTCTAAAATAAACAGCCAGATTCACTTAACAATCATGTTACTATTTTAACAACTGCAGTGATTCTCTTAACAGGTATGGCAAGAGAGGCTACAAAATGGGGCAAAACTCACTTAACAACTGTCTCGCTTAGCAACAGAAAGTTTGGGCACAATGGTGGTTGTAAGTCAAGGACTATCTGTATGTATGTTTCCAAAAATGGATACTTTTTGCAAAATGGAAAACTACCTTTAAATGAGATATTCTCTTGGTCTGAGGATGCATGATACATCTTCTTTTATGTCAGTCCTTTGTTGAAACATCACAGATGTTGCATACCCATTGGCCATGGTTTGTCTAGTCTGAGACTTGTCCAGGTTCTGTTCTTGTCTGATACAAAAAGAAGAAGAAAAATTCCCAAGCCATTGAAGCAAACGATCATAGACAACGGAGTGAAGGGCCCAGAAGAAATGTATCTGAAAATCTCAATGTAATTACTTGCAGAGGATGTCTATCTCCATCATATCAAACTGCTCAACTGCATCTTATGACAGCGAATACACACACGTTTCATAAAAAAACATTCTGATAATAGGCTTGGATTCTCACGCAGGGTTATCAAACTGGCAGCCCTTGGGCTGGATGTGTCATGCACAGGCCACGCCTACCCCAGCTCCACAAATGGGGAACACGTTGCAAAACATCACGTGACAGCAATGTGACACAGCAAGTTTGGCACCCATGTACAGGCAGCTTTGTTTGCTAATAGGAATCCACAAAAACCAGTCACAGATTTCAGCAGAAGTGGATCGTGTGATTGGCTGGTGAGTGAGCATGCCTACAACAAACATCTGCTTGAAACATTTTTAAAAGGAAACATGCAAGCAGAGTATATATTTGGGGTGTTGCAATTAAAAATACAGGATGTTTTTAAAAGAAAATGAATATTAAAGCTACTGTATATGCAAAGCTATGCATTAAGACAACTTTTGTGACAGGCTTATTAAGGAAGATGGTAAACAACAACAAATGAATCTTAATATTTGTAGAGTTGAACACTGTGACAACAACCAGTTGTTTTTGGAAAGCTGATATAAAATAAAACTGGAATGAGTTACAATGGAAGTATCTGTGAAAGAGAAAGGAGGAGGAAATAACAAGTTTGGGTTCAATGTCAGGAGTATTTTCTGTGTATATGTAGGAAAGAGAAATTGAGCTGCACCCCACTGCAGTGCCAGGAGCGGAGGATGTGGTTTGATTGAAAGCTGAGAACAATTCTCATGCGAGAATAAAAAGACTGGGCTTATAGAGAAAGGGCAGCAGCAGCATCTGAGTTCATAAGCTGAATACCCAATCACTGGCCTGCAACTGGGCCATGAATAGAGATTTAAGACTTCAGCTCGAAAATGTCTTCAGTATCAAAAGGTCAGTGGCTAGACTATCCATTCACCTGGTGGTTGATTGTACCTTAATGCCTGATGCTGATAACTCTGGGTTTTGACTCTTGGACTTTTGCTTCTGGCCTTCTGCTAGCCTTTGGCTCTCTCCATATTTGCTTTCAATTAATTTGTGGTATCTGAGCACTTCCTGCATTATTTTTTTGTCTTAATAATCTTATTGTGACAGATTGTGTGCAGGCTGGGAGAGGAAGGGAAGAGAACAAAGTGATAAACAATCAAGATATAGCCTCAAGCAGGTCAGTTATTGCCTTATTTCATATCTGGGAAGAAGTGTTTTAAAGCACTCTAAAAAGACTCTACCTTAACTCACTGTAAGGAAGGCTAGGAAATTCCTCCTAAGTTCCTGGGTCCTGCTCAGCAGCTTAGAGTTGTCAGATACAGCTAATCTTCCCATCCTCTGTTACTTTTATTTTATTTTGTAAGCTGGTGAGATCATGCAAGATTGGGTTTTATAGTAGTTAAGGCATCAAGCAAGAAACTGGGAGACTGAAGAGTTCTAGTCCCACCTTAGGCATGAAAAACTATTTGGATGTCTTTGAGCCATTCCACATCTCTCAATCCTGGGAATGAGGCAATGGCAACCACTTCTGAAAAGCCTTACCAAGAAATCTTGGCTTGTCTAAGCAGTTTGGACATGATTGAATGGAAGAAAGAAAGAATAGAAACCTAGAGACTAGAAGCTGGGAGATGGGTAGGGAAGAAAAAATGAATGGTGATTTCCCACAATAAAGTGAAAATAACGTAATATAAATTTCAGGCCCCAGATCTATATTTTGCCAACAATATTGTGGCATCAGCAATAACATCTTGAAAAACTTCTAGGTCTAGCTGGACTTGCATATCACTTAAAGGTCGAAAGTAAATAGATCTAGTCTATAATTTGAGCTGGTAGAAACAGGGATGTTCACTTTGACCCGAATTTTCTTAGCGTGTAGTGAAGAGGTGTGGCTGATAGTGAGTGTTTGGTGGGCCTCTTCCCGTCTCATTAGGCGATTCACGGGTCAGTTTCTGTAGGAGTGGTTTGCTGGTTCTCGCCTTACAGGGCAATTCCCTGTCGATTGGCGGAGATTGGTACCCTTCGCGGTCTGGCTGGGTCCGAGGAGACTTCTGCAGACCTGTCCCATATGGCCTCATTTCCCGCACTCGTGGCAGAGCGCGTCGCGGAATTTGCAATCGGAGCGGTAATGGTTGGCGCCGCAGCCAGCGCACGGTAGCTGGGACTTCGGGTAACGGTCCCGATCGGACCACAGGTGATGGACCTCTTCTTTGTCACTGTCTGACGATGAAGAGAGGTCCTCATGGTGGGTCGTCTGCAGCTGCCCTTCTGCCTTAGGTGAAACTTCGCTGGCTGGTTGGTGTGCTGGAGCACGATTTCGGCATAGTTGGGCAGCCGACTTCTTGGTCGCCTCCGCTGATATAGTTTCAGCTATGGCGTCTTCAAGGGTGATGTTGCCCTTTGCCATTATTTTGCTCTGTATGTTTAGAGTGTCTAACCCGAGAACTACTCGGTCTCTCAAGGCCTCCTCTAGGTCGGTGAAATCGTAAAGGCCTCCCAAGTTCTGGAGGTCTGCAACGAAATTGACAACGCTTTCTCCTTTCCGCTGGTTTCTTTGATAGAACTCGTGTCATCTTACGAGCGTTGGAACGGTCGGTGCATAGTGGGCCCTTAGTAGCGGTTCAAGGACGTCCCAGTCCATGGCCTTCACTTCAGCCGGTTTCGCTAATGCCTTAGCCATTTTGAATACCGTCGGGCCGCAGTGCGTTAGGAATACTTCCCGTTTCTTCCCGGTTGTGGCATCCTTCAGATTATTCATTTCCAAAAACATTTGGAAACGGTCCATGTAGGACTCCCAGTCCTCTTGGGCTGGATCGAACGGAGCGGGTGGTACTACACCGCCGGACATGGTTCCGCCATTGTGCGCTTCAGCCATGTGCTTAGTTGACTTCGTCATCCAATCCCATCCTTGTCACCAGTGTTAAGTCTGGGGCATGGGTGCGAATAATGGAGACGAGCCGGTAGAAACAGTGAACTTCAAACTCTTTATTTACATCTTGTGACAGCTCAAACTGGAGGGCTGCTATAGCCTTCCTTATATAGGCAACTTATTAACTATTCAACCAATAGCAATCCTGGAGCGCTAGCTCCGTTAACCAATAAGAATGGCCTGTTAATGGCCAATCAGTTGCTCCTGAACAAACCAATCCGATCCTGCCATTAACAGCCAATCAGAAGTGCAGGGCCAGAACCCTGCACTTGACTTCGAGCTCAAGATAACTTTATTTGGCATTATTCATTCACAACAATCTTCATATAAGAACTTGTCAGAGGACTTGAGAAAAAATTAAACTGGTTTCCCAAGAAAAGGAGTTTCAAGAATTAAGATGTTCCTATATTGTCCTCTCATTAGCAATAACTCTAATAGTAAAAGGACATAAAATGGTGTTAAGTTTATATGAGAGAAGACATATTTAATCTTCCCTTAGTCCCAGACTAGGATTTAGATATTTTCTAAAAACCCAACCATTTTAATAGGGAGAATATTTTTCTAAAATCCACATTCCATTTAACTTGTCTTACAGAAGTTCACTTTGTTCTGCCTATTATAGATAACAATAACAGTGCCTCTGCTGAACTTCAATCCAAACCAGAAGTGTTAATGATACAATAAATATCCAGTTTTATGACTCTAATATATTTCTGCAGCAGAATGACATAATTTCATTTGAGGACCTCTAGGGAAGGGGTTTGTTCTTAAGTAATAATGGTGAGATCTACTCTCCATCTCATGCTTTCCTTTTTAAAAATATATAATGTCATTAACAGTTTTTAAAAAGAAGATAAAAATTAAAGCAAACCATAAAGAATAAAAAGAAAGAAAACAAAGAGGAAGCTGAAAGTGAAAGGAAAAAAATAAAATAAAAAATAAAATACAAAGCAGTAGTTTCCAATTCCTCATAGTAGTTACCAAGTTCAATAATAACTATAGAGTACTTCTTACTCTAAAATTAAAACATATTTCCCTTCTTTCTATAATCTATTCTGTTTAATCATCAAAACCATAACTACAAATTCAGTTTGGCAATCTCAGTGAGTTCTATCAACCTTTGTAATAACTGGCACCTATGTCATGT
This sequence comes from Hydrophis major, assembly GCA_033807585.1. Lineage (NCBI taxonomy): Eukaryota > Metazoa > Chordata > Lepidosauria > Squamata > Elapidae > Hydrophis > Hydrophis major. The sequence goes on along the minus strand of CM066335.1, from coordinate 9,715,176 downwards.
GCCATCAGTTCTTCTCTTGGTTTATTTTGTATAAAATTTGTATTGTATTCTCCCTGAAAAAAATCTAGTATGATAATTTAGCCATTTGTATTTGCCTATTATTTCTCACCTAGAAGATGCTGCTTGTGCTTAGAGCCACAAAAGTGTTTTAAGGCACAACTTGGGTTTGTATCAATTCTACATTCTCAATATGGCACAACTCACATAATGATTTTTAAAATGCATATTAACCTTGACATTACTCATCCCACATATTCCGTTTGCCACTAAGTCATACAAATTAATGGTTCCAAAGTGTTAATTTCATTTTATCCCCAAATTTTTCATTTCTAATGGTGTTTTCTGGCAAGAAGCTGATTTATAATAAACCCCCTTTTTACTTTGATATATGTTCAGAGTGCTGTATGTATCTTGTTACCTTTACAATGCCTTTTTGTGCATTATAAACATACACACAAACACAATTTGAGGTGACTTAGTCATTATTTTTCTATGTGTTTTACAGTAAATGAGCTTATGTGTGTCTAGAATTTGTCAATATTTTGGAAGGAATGCAAAATGTCATAATGATATTATTACATTATAGAATTCCAACTCCTTTATTAATATAAAAAATAACAAAGCAAAAGTAGAAAAAAATACCACCCAATTCTATGATAGAAATATAGCATTGTACTGTGCAGCAGTGTAGGATTCAATTTTTTTTACTACTGGTTCTGGGGGATGTGGCTTGTTGCACATGGCAGGGGAAGGATACTGTAAAATCTCCAGTCAGAAATGGTATTTGTTGGTCCTCTGAACTACTCAAAATTTCCGCTACTGGTTCTCCAGAACTGATCAGAACCTACTGAATACCACCTCTGCTGTGTAGGATTGTTGTCCTGGTTTCTGACAGTGATAGATGTTAAATTAAGAAGTCTTTCCATTTTATAAATATCAACTCTTCTCTGACTAATGGTCAATACAAATGTTGAGCATTACATTCATTGACAAAATTTGTTTGGACTGGTAGAAAGAAAGATTGAACAGAACGCCCTGTTTGCATAATGGTGCTCTGTTAAAGTTCCATTCCACGTAAAGCTTTCCTTATTTTTAGAGTATGGTAAACTGCACTATTACAAGAACTCTGCACCACTTTCTGGCGAAACTGTGCTTGGATTGATATAGAATGCATGTATGTGCAACTTTTATGAGCTCAAGTTATTTATCTATAAGAAATCTCTTGTAATGTTTTTCTTCTTCTCATCTTCTTTCAGTATATCTACAATAACTAACATCTCCCAAAGTCAAATATTACATACATTGAATAGGATTATTTTTTTTTTAACACCAGCACTGAGAATGCTTGTTTTGGGTGGCTGACATGGGTGGCTGTATAAATTTGAAAAATAAACCAACAAAACACATGATTTTATCCCATGATTTTTTTATACCTGTGCAGCTGACCTATTCCAGTTTCTATGTCAATCAATTGACTTTACGGTTGATATCTGAGGCATATTTCCAGAGGTTTTTCAAAAGTTCTGTAATTCATTTATAGTGAAGAACAAGATTTCACTTCTGAATAATAAGTATAATAAGATAAATGCAATTTTAAATTCTAGGGAGAAGATTTTGTTAAAAAAAAAAAAATCTGATTTAGATTTAAATGGACCTGCCTTTTTAAACCTTGATTCAATCTCTATTTCAGTTTTATATCAATAGCATAATAGGATGAGGTTACCATATAATCAAGACTGACTGTGGCCTTTTATCTAAATGTAGTCAATAGTAAAATATCCTTAAAATCACCACATAGGTTCTTAGTTTCAATGTAATCCAGAGGTGGTATTAACCAGTTCACACCTATTCGGGCAAACCGATAGCATTTATTTGGCGTGGGTCACCAAACTGGTGGTGACCCCTGGCTGGCCACGCCCCCAACCTGGTCGCTCACTTGCCCCAATCACTCTCCTAGCTTTCTGTTCCCCACATCCTCTTTCTCCCCAGGGGGAAAGGAAGACAGGCATGGACGCTGCAAGTATCATTTTCCTGCATGAGTTAAAGTGCCTGGAATGAGAGGGAGTGCGGGCTGACAGAGGGGGTGGGGGAATCCACTCCAGCCTTGGAAAATTTAAAGGAGCTGCTTCAAAATGCATGCCTGTTAAGCTACAAAAGTGCTCTCTCTCTCTCTCTCTCTCTCTCTCTGTGTGTGTGTGTGTGTGTGTGTGAGAGAGAGAGAGAGAGAGAGAGAGAGAGAGGGAGAGAGAGAGAGAGAGAGAGAGAGAGAGAGAGAGAGAGAGAGAAGAAAGAAAGAAAGAAAGAAAGAAAGAAAGAAAGAAAGAAAGAAAGAAAGAAAGAAATAGGAAGAGAGAGAGAAAGAGAGAGAAATATTTTAATTGTTCCATTATTTATCATGTGTTAATATTTTACACTGTCCCTACACCTAGAGTGATTCTACTGCCTTTCTTTTGCCCAGGGCTACCACATATTTTTCAGGGTTTACATGCATTCAATGTCAATAGTCCAGAGCATAAACTACACATGTGTTTAACAAGAGTTGAAAGGGACCTTGGAGGTCTTCTAGTCCAACTCCCAGCTCAGGCAAGAAAACTGAGGATGCCAAACTCTGAGTAGAGATCCTGGGAAAGGTGTCAGAATAACAAAATAACACTTAGAAGGGACCTTGGGGTGAACCCGATACCATTTCTGATAAATGGTTGTCCAGTTTTTTCTTAAAAACTTCCAGTGATTGAGCACCCAGAACTTCTGGAGACAGGCAGTTCCACTGGTTAATTGTTTTCACTCACAGGAAGTTTCTCCTTAGTTTTAAGTTCTCTCTGCTTCTCTTTGTTCAGTTTCCATCCACTGCTTCTTGTTTGCATTCTTCTTCTTTGGAAAATATATTGTCCCCATTTCTTTGTGGCAGCCCCTTAAAAGTCTGTTGCCTATCACACCCTTGGGTAAAGCTTGTGAGCCATTTCCTCCATTCAGTGATCCATGACAGTACATCTATAGTATGCAAATAATAAAGTCAAAAAAGGTGAACAACATTTTTACAGAACTATAGATAAGTTGAGGCTGGGTGACAAGGAATGGCTAGGAGGGGAGGGGCCAGGTAAAGCACCCCTTGATGTGAGTGACATTGAGTTGGCCACGCCTACCCAGTCACATGACCACCAAGCACACCCACAGTCATACGATCAAGCCACACCCACCCAGTCACATGATCACCAAGCCACACCCACCCAGTCAGATGACCACCAAGCCACACCCACCAAATAAGCTACGCCCACAGAACCGGTAGTAAAAAAAATTTGAATCCTACCACTGGTGAAACCATACTTATTTATCTTGGATTACGTGCTTAGAAATGGCAGTGTCAGGCTACAGAACTTTTTCCCATTCAATTAACAGGAATGAACTTCTGAAAACCAAACGTATCAAAAGGAATCCTTTATTGAGATGAGACAATTCATGTAGGAGTTTAAAGCAGCATCTAATGTCTCTCAGGCATACCGGGATAGATAAGGGAGTTTAGAACCCCTCCCCTCCTCTCAATGTGTATTTAGTGAAACAAAAGCCAGTATGTTTATTCCCTTTCCCCACCCCTTCTGAAGGAATGATCTTTTTCACAATTTCCCAAGCATACATCTCACTGTGGAATTTTTATAGTCTTCTCATCTCCTGGCTGTGCCCCTTAGAGGTGATAAGTTCCGGCCATCTGGGATTCCTCTCTCCATTGTATCATGTGTGGGTTATACAAATTCGATGTAAGATTGAATGTATTCAGGTTACATCAAGAAAGGATTTCTTTATCAGTCTCTCCCCCCCCCCCCACTTTTTTTCCCCCTTCTTCCACTGAAGAAATGATAGATACATGGATCTGACAGGCAGTATTTGAGAGAGACTTCTTCTGGATATGTTGACTGTATCTTCTCTCATGAACTTCATGGGGATTATAATGGAATTTGTTATTTTCAATTATGCATGTCTTCCCTGGGATTTAGATAAAAATGTGCGTGAGGTTTGCAAATCCATATCAGCTTCTCCCCTTGCAAAATAAAACTGAACCCCAAAACCCTTTAAGTATGTCTTTATCATACAGAATGCTATAATACAGCTGCCACTATTAAATCTATGTTGTTAAGAGTACAAGAACAGTCAGGTTGGATCAGAGTAAAGGTATATTTGCTCCAGCATTCTGTTACCATGGTGATAAACCAGATGCTCTGAAGTAGTTCATAAGACAGATCAGAGCACAGTAGCATCTTCTCTTATGCCCAGAAAATAGATAACACCACATCATCTATGTGGGCCAAATTGCTGCCTCTAAGAATAAAACCTCATTAAATTCCTTTCATATTGTTGACTCACCTTTGCGTTTAATCCACATTCAGTCTTAAGTATTCCAGTGGAAAGGTGGGAATCAAATAGAACAAAAACAACAACAACAACACACACACACACACACACACTGTAAAGTGTATACTGTACTCTTTATTGTTACATATGCTTTGCGTATTTGCAAGACTTGTAGTGAATAATTATGATAGGTATATTGAGAATGAAGATAAATAAGTACTGTATCAATAACTAACAATATGGCATTGTAATATTTAATTAAATGCTTAAATTCAGCTTAAAATAAAAAACCCTTAGAGGCTATTTTCTCCTTTTCACACTTGGGAATGGTCTCTCATTCTTAACACACTCTTCTGCAGATTTATTCTTTTACACATTACTCCCATGCTTTACGCTAATTCTCTCTCTCTCTCTCTCTCTCTCTCTCACACACACACACACACACACATGCTTAGTTATCCAGAACCTGAATTTGCTCTACAATCTAAAATCCAGGACTTCATTTTCTTTTCTGCTTATTTTTTTGCAGATTCCTTCCTCAATTTTCTCAGTTTAATTTGTTCTATACAAGTTACGATCTCTAAGCTATTCTCTGATGGTTAGAACAATTAATCAGTGAAACAACTCACCAACAGAAGTTGTGGGTGCTCCAATACTGGAAGTTTTTTAAAAACAATTTTTTTAAACTTTATTCTAAATTTACACATCAATATATAAACAGTGTGGCACTTAAGCATCATACATTTTGGTGCCCACATTCTTCGAATGCCAATCACCATATTATTTAAGTATGCATGATTATTTAATTATTCAATTCCTTCTTTTATTTTTATTTAAAAAAACCCTTCTCTTTTGGCAAGCATTGTGGTTTCAGATTTTTATATTTTAATACAAATATGACCATAGTTATATATTCATCTTTCTTGTTCAATTTCATATCGCATTATTACTTATTTATATTAATTTCATTAAACTTATTTTATCCAATTTCAGTTCTTATTTCATTTTTCTTGGGATATTCTTATATCTTAACAATATTATCTAAGAGTCTTATTTCATTTCTATGTTCATTGCACGTATTACTTTTATCTGTCACATTTGCAATTTTATCAATTCTTGTTCTATTAATTCTAGAAATTGTCCCTTTTAGTTGTCTATTCGAGCTTACCACCTTCATTCTACATTCATAACATTATTTTCCTATCTACGAGATATCAGATATATTTTATGTCAGATTCAGCATGGTATTCTTTTCTCAATCACCTATATATTGCAAAAAATATTAATCTAGTCAATTAATTATAGAAACTGATATTAATCTTTCCTTTGTTTCTCATAATTTTATACATTGCTAATTATCAATTAATATTCTTACAATAAATTCACATTTCCATATCTATTTCATTAAATTCCATATCATATATAACAATAATCATTAGAAAGAAAAATATCATCCAATCTTATCTATTTTCAAATACTTATTCTTATATATCAGAATACATTACCTTGCAGAACCTCCTTCCCTATCCTTTTTTACCCTTTGCTTCTCATTCTCCTAACTATGTAATTCGTTTTCATTCTTGTTTGCTTCCTGTTTATCTTTATTTTCTGGTCCTTTCTTTTAGTTCTGATTTTTCCCATTATTATTTCCCTCCATTTCTCATTCCAATTATTTATTTTGTCCCCCTCCCTCTCTCGATTTTTCTTCTGTAATTCCCTCTTCTGCTTTTCCCCTTCCCTTTGTTTAGTTTTCCGAACCATTCCCTCATTCATTATCACATCAAACCACAAATTTTTAACTTTAAATCTTTTTTCCTCCTGCTTAAATGATTGTTGTTCTACTTGATCTTCAAAACTGGTTTCCTCTTTATTTACTTCCTCCCCCTCTGGTTCTCTTTGTTCTTCTTCGATCTGAATCATCATTTCTAGTTTTTGTAATATATTGCTGCACATTTCCAAGCATACTTTCATCATTTCCTTCATATTTTGTAGATCCAGTCTCATTTCAACAAATAATTCCTTTATTGTGTATGCTGCTCCTTTTCCCCCCTCTTCCTTAATAATTATATCCAATCCAAATATCTAGTAGGTTGTTTCAACCAGTGTCTTTTATATTTAATTTCAACAATTAATGTAAGTCTTTGTTTCCAGTTTCTTTTCCAACTTTTATCCAAAGTCAACATTTCTTTGCTTGCTTTGAAGTGGAGACATCAGAGACAAATAAAATACAACCACCAGCCAATTGTAGCCCCCACCTCATTGTGGTGGAGCAGGATGTGAGGCGCATTCTGAGGGCTGTGGACCCTAGAAAAGCTGCTGGTCCTGACAGTATCTCTGGCCAAGTGCTTAAAGACTGTACTGATCAATTGGCTGGAGTCTTTACCAGGATCTTTAATCGGTCTTTATCCCAGTCCACTATTCCATCTTGTTTGAAGGCTTTCACCATTGTTCCACTGCCAAAAAAGTTCCCTATCAATAACCTCAAGATTACAGATCAGTAGTACTCATTCCTATCATCATGAAGTGCTTTGAGAAATTAGCCTGCCAGCAATCATTTCTGGTCTTCCACATACATTTGATGAACACCAGTTTGCATACAGAAAAAATAGATCTACAGAGGACGCTTTAGCCATCACTCTTCACACTGCTCTGACTCATCTAGAACAGTGGGAGGGCTATGTGAGGATGCTTTTTGTGGATTTTAGTTCTGCGTTTAACACAATTCTTCCACATAGACTAGTGTCTAAACTTCTGGACCTTGGACTTTCTTATTATCAATCTGCCTTTTGATTATGGATTTCCTGTCTGGCCACTCACAGAGGGTCAGATTAGGTAATCATACCTCTTCAGCCCTTATTCTTAACACTGGTCCACCACAGGGTTGTGTGTTGAGTCCCTTACTCTATACTCTTTATGTGCATGACTGCATTCCCATTCACGCTAGTAATACTATTGCTAAATTTGCAGATGATACAACAGTGGTGGGACTCATCTCCAGTGGGGATGAGTTTGCCTACTGAGATGAGGTGGAACTGTTGCTTTCGTGATGAGAAGACAATAACTTGGTCCTCAACACCAGTAAGAACAAGGAGCTTATAGTGGACAATAGAAGGAACAAATCAGACATCCAGCCCTTGCTTATCAATGGAGACTGAGTGGAGCAAGTGGCCAGTTTTAAGTTTCTGGGTGTTACCCTAAAAGAGGACCTGACCTGGGGTGCCTACATTGCAGCCCTGGTCAAAGGGGCCTAGCAGAGATTATACTACCTGAGATTTCTCAGAAAATAACAGCTGAATGAAAAACTGCTGGTAACCTACTGCTGCACAATAGAGAGTATTATTGCACTTCAGTATGGTTTGCCAGTTGCACAGTGGCAGATAGGAAAGCATTCCAGAGGGTTAATGTCATTGTCCAGAAGATCATTGGTTGCTTTCTCCCCTCTTTGGAAGGGCTTTATAGCTCCTGCTGCCTTAAGAAAGTTCAAAACATTCTCAAAGATCCATCTCATCCTGAGCACCCTTTTTTTAAACTATTACCATCTAGCAGATGGTACAGAATAATAAAAAAAACAAGGACAAACAGACTCAAAAACAGCTTCTATCCCAGGGCAGTAGCTCTTTTTAATTCTACCGGATAGTGCAGTGTTGGTGTGGTGTTGGGGGATTTTGGTTCAATGTGTAGAATGTGAAGGATGTTTGTTTGTGTTTATTTTCATGGTCATGGTCATGATGTGTCCTGAAGATGGTGTTTGATTTTGTTGTATGAAGTGCAATGACAATAAAGTAAATTAAACCAGGTGGTTCCAAGGCATTTTTTTCAAATATCTTTCTCCTTGTGATATTCTGGTATTTCACTTTTCAGGGTTTTTATTTTATTATGATGGAGTTCCTCTTATTTTCTTTTAAGTTCCAAATTCCAATTTTAAAAAGGCCAGACACTTTTCAAAGAGTCATTGAAATTTTTCCTGTGCCATCAGGTGGCACTCTCAACACTATTTCCACATTCCACCCTTTCTTTCCCTTTTTCCCTTTTATTAACTTTTATTAATTTCATTAATTTTAATTATTAACTATTATTTCTTTTCAACACATTCAATTCCAGCATTTACTTATGCCTACTTAGTGCCAAAAGTCTAATAGTTATCCAATTTAATTCCCAAGCCTTTTGTGCTCAAATATTTTCCTCTGAATTTTCATTTCCAAATTTGTTTGTTTCAATATTCAAAGACAGTTTCCTTCCCTTTCTTGCTGATCACCACTTCTACACACTTTCATCCAAAATTGATCTTTGTTTCTTAATTCCAGGGTACCTTAAGGTTCATGTATTATGCCTGGTTCACACTCTGCTCGCTACTACACCATTCCAGAACAGTCTTGGTTTCCTGGACTGCTTCCTGTCTTCATGGTGGCCATTTTGACCATCACTGCAACTTGTCTTTGGAGGGGATTTATCTTGTCAGGGAGGAGAGATGAGGCTACCCTCGACCCTCCAAGCACTTCCCCCTTTCTTCACCACCCCTCCAGGGTGGTTCCGGTCTCAATCGGGATCCTCCAACAAGCAAGCACAGAGCAAAACTGCATGATCGCGGATTCTGCTCCAACTCCGATGGAAGAGCAACCAGAAGTCCTACTGGAAATTTTAAAGAAGAGATTGGACAACCATTTTTCTGAAATGATATAGGATTTCCTGCCTGAGTGCAGGGGGTTGGATTAGAAGACCTCCAAGGTCCCTTCCAACTTTGTTATTCTATTCTAAATCCACATCCTTTTGTCCACATTTCATTCAGCCAAGAGGTGCATGCATTGTAATAATGCACACTTAGAATGCCAATGGCCATAATCAAATCAATAACTGCATCTTGAAAATGTTAAAATAGAAAGCTACAAAATAGAATGATGAAAGCTTATCTTTTTTAAAATTAGTTTTTAAATAGCTAAATGTCTGTGGAGATTCTCAGTCATCCAGGTCATAGTTATCCCAAAGGTGCTTTCTCAAGAGGCAACTGGACTTTCTGGTTTTTCTTTGAAGATGTTCTATTTTTTAAAGCACTTGTAAGCCAGACAAGGAATAATGGATGGAAACTGAATAAGGAGAGATTTAACCTGGAAATAAGGAGAAACTTTCTGACAGTGAGAACAATCAACCAATGGAACAGCTTGCAATTGGAAGTTGTGGGAGCGCCATCACTTGAGACTTTCAAGAAGCGACTGGACTGCCATTTGTCAGAAATGGTGTAGGGTCTCCCGCTTGGGCAGGGGATTGGACTAGATGGCCTACAAGCTCAAAGCTGAAGAAGCTTCTTGGATGAGAAGTGAAATGTCTTCAAAGAAAACAAAGAAAGTCCTGTTGCCTCTTGAAAAAGCACCTTTGAGATACCCTTTAAATAGTTTATATTGAAAAATTCCAAAAGGAGAATACAGTCTCTTTAAAATTAAAATTGGTCTCTATTTCTTGGGGATGGAGAATGTAATTATAAACTGAGTGTGTTGCACAAGTTAGAAATGATGCAGGATGAATTATTTCTTTAAGTGGTAGAAACATCTCCTGATATCCAATAATGAAAAACATATAGTCTCAGAATAACATAAGTGTTGTACTGTGCATCAGTTCAAGGTCTTTTGTAAATATTTGGTTCATAATTTTGACTTCTGGTTGACTTCAACTGAATTTCCAAATCAGTCTGCATTTTCTAAAGGAAACACAAGGAAACTCCAAACCAGTATGGGTTAATATGGAGATGGCCTTTCACACATGGATACTGCATTTTAAGCCTTGGATCAGACTGATGATTCAATGGACTCAACAGTACAAATTGAACTGACAGTTTAAATTAGATTTACAAAGGCCTACTGGTTAGCAATTGAGTACTTACTGAAGCTTATGGATACTTCATAAGAATATCAATATGTGCAGCACATTGTAATCACTTCAGCTTGATGTGAACTATGGCGGAGACCAAATTGCCAAATCTGTCTGAGTCAGCAAAGGTCATAGTTATTTAAATATATTCCTTGTGCGACTGCTACATGAAAATCCAGGTGTACCGCAGGTACTTCAGAAGAGAGTGTAACTGCTTAACCTTAAACTCTTTCTGTTAACATAACAGCATTTCTGATTGGGTCAGGCTTAAGGTTTTCAAAGTAGTTGATTGTAAAAAGCTTAATATGCTAAAATGGGGAAGGAAGGTGGGGGGTCAATCATTTGCAACCTTTCCAGCAGGGGTGAGTTGCTGGGGGTTCGGGAGACACCCTAGCTAAGATTCTGTGCAGTTCAGAGAACCCCCAAATCCCACTCCTGGTTGGCTCCAACCACCCTGCCCCTCCCCTCCCAGGAGTCCCCACGCAGCCAGTTTTGGATGCAGGTAAGTGCAAGGGGTGCCTGGAGGATTGGGGAGGGCAAAAAATGAGCCTCCCAGAAGTTTGGGAAGGCCGGAAATGGGCTCGTTTCTGGCTTCCAGAGAGCCTCCAGAGCCCAAGGAGGCCGTTTTCACCCTCCTGGAGGCTCAAGGAAAGCCTCCAAAGCCCAGGGAGGGCAAAAAATGCCATGGTGCAGGAGGCCAACTAGGCCAAGCCCACTATGGCCACACCCATTCAGCAAGCAGGCAGAGAAGCCTTTGCTAAAACTTTTGAAGCTCACCCCTGCTTTTCAGCTGTCGGAAGCCAGCTGGGAAGCTTGCAAATGATGATCACATGACCCCGGAACACTGCAACTATTATAAATACATGCTGGTTGCCAAGGATCCTAATTCTGATCACATGACCATGGGGCTGCTGCAATAGCTCTCAGTAGAAGGAGTGGTCAAAAGCCACTTTTTTTTCAGTGCCACTATAACTTTGAACGGTCTCTAAATAAATGTTTGTAAGTCAAGGACTACCTGTGTATCAGAAAGGCTGCAGGGATTTTGTCTGAATGAAGCAAAAACTTTATACGGGGGGGCTAGGATTCATTTTCTGAAATCTTGAAAGACAGCATAACTGACAGTTCACGGGCTAGTTGCATAATTTCACTAAATTTTCCACACCAAAATGTCTTTGAGGGAAAGGAAGACAATCATCAGATAGACAATCCTCAGTGAAATTTATAATTACCTGTCAATAGTTTCATAATGAAGCAGGAAATGCATTAGACCTGTCTGAGCATTTGTTATCCATAATGTGTGTTATCAGTGCTATATTTGAGAGGCAATTAGATAACATGACTTCAGATACATTTGGTTGTGGTTTTAAGTGCGGTTGAGTTGAGATTGATCCCAGGGAAATGCAGGGAAGGCAAATTTTGGGCAATTACTGTTCTTTTGGAGCTCATTTTGATGAGGGGGAAAAATAAGCATTTCAGTAGTGAAGATTGAACATAAATGCTACATTCTATTTCTTTAACAACATGCAGTCAGCGATATAAGTTAAAATACAACAAGTCATGGCTGCCAACTCTCACGCAATCAGCGTGAGACTCACGCAATTCAACCAATTTTGACTGTCTCACTCTGATAAACGAAATCTCACGCTAAACCCCCAAAATGGAATGTACAAAAATAAATATATCTCTACATTCTCTGATATTCCGAATATCGATATGCCCAAGCCCAAAGTTTCGAGAAGTGAAGCCTCCGATCCTGGGCGGCTTCAGAGGGCGAACAGAGCATGTGCGAGAGGACGTTGCCCGCATTGATTTCTGTACTGGGGTGAGGAGAGAATTCCACGCTGCAGGAAGCGGTTGCTCCTTTCCGCTCTAGGATGTCACAACTCTCTGGGCTTAACCCTTGCGCTGCACTCTGCTCTGGCAGGCGGAGATGAGAGAGACGAACTCTCTATCCCCCATGAAGTACGACTACAGGGCATCCCTGGGCCTTTCTCGAGAGCTGAGCTCCCATCATCCCCTCCCCGCACCCGTCTGGTCTCAAGGCCGCTGGGATTGGGGCACAAAGGCGCGTCCCTCTCCGGCCTCCCTCTCGCAAGGGGAGCTGCCGTGGCTGGCCTCTTGCGCGCCTCGGCTTCTCTCGCTCCCCAGCCTGATGGGAAGTCCCTGGAGAGGGAGGGGGAAGAGGGGCGGAGGGCTCCTTCCCGGGTACATTGTGTCCCTCCCCCCACCCTTTGCACCTAGATATGCGCCCCCCCCCAGCCTCCCCTGGGTCCAAGAGGCTGCAAGAGGGTCTGGCAGGGAGGAGCCTCTCCAGGAAGGGGGTCCCGCCAGAGGGCAGGCTGGAGCGGGGCGGGGGGGGCTCGCAAGGAGGGGGGGTTCCTGTCCCCTCCGAGCCCCAATTGCAGCCGGTGCAGGAGTTTCTCTCTTTTTAGGCTTCTTTCCCCACTTGATGCCAGGAACGTTTGGATGCTCTTTGGGAGCCCCTGGGAAGGAATCTTGCCTTGAGGGGTCTCCCCACAAATGCCAAGCAAAGGGGGGGGGAAGTGGCCACTGTCCTCTCCTCTCCTCCCCCAGACTATCCAGGACTTCCCTGCAGGGGAGCAGCTGATGGCAGCATTGCTGGGGGTCCCATGCACAGACTGGGAGGGGGGCATTTGGGGAGTGAAGGACACCAGCCTCCCCCCCCCATTCTGTGTGTGTGTGTGTGTGTGTGTCCATCTGCCTGCCTGGCCCTTTCCGACCCTTCAGCTGGACTGTGAGGCTGGTGGGTCCAAGACTCAGCCTGGATCCCCCTCCCCTCCGCAGGTGGGAGGCTCAGAGGGTGGGAGAGGGCTGGGAAGGGCCGTTTCTGCCCAGCTCCAAAGCCGGGAACCCTGGCAAGGCCCCCTCCACCCCCGGGGCCATGTGAGGGAGGCTTCTGTGGCCCTGAAGAGGCAGCCTGGAGGGGCCGGATCCCAGGCACTTGGGACGCCCCTCTCAGCCAGGGACCCTGGAGGAGGAGGAGAGCCGGAGCAGCCCAAAGGGACGGAGCAGATGGGCAGAGGCCCAAGAATGTGGACCCTTTCCGGCCAAGATGGTCAGTGAACTGCATTATTAATATCTTACAAATCTGGTTCAAGTACATTGGTGCTGCTTGCATGTATGTATGTATGTATATGTCCAAATCATGACTAAAGTATGCATCAGATTGCACCATTTAAAATGTAAAATTGTCAAAGCTCCCTACCGTGGAAGGGGGGACACCCCCCTTCCACACCATCCCCCCCTCGGTCGCTTCGCTCCCTCGCAGTGTCTCACTCCGAACTATCACTCAAGGGTGGCAGCCCTGCAACAAGTCATAAAACATAAATATAAAAGAGAAGGAAAAAATAAAATATGTTGAATCCAGTAAAAGTAATCTTGCCACTATTGTTTAAAAAGAGAAATTTGGCTTCTAGAAATTGAACACACAAATAGAAATGAGGGATAATTCCATGGATTGATCTAGCTTGTTCCATCCCATATAGGCAAATGAAAATATTAGAGTGTCTAGCTGTGTCATTTCCTGGTATCCAGCAAATGGCTATCACTGTGCTTGTTCAGACTATTCAGATCCAGACTCTAGGTGGAAAGTGACTGGATGATTATTTTTTATTTAGTTATTTAGTTATTTATTTGTCAATAGCTTACAAGATAATAAACATAAGTATAAATACAGGAAATGGGTACAAATAATTCAGGACAATAGGACAGGGACGGTAGGCACAATTGTGCGCTTATGCAATTATGGGTCTGCTCCTCTCAGTTTCTTCAAGTCTCCTTGGGTGAATAGAACAAAGAGAACTACATGTATAAACTATCTTGAGCTCTTAAGAGAAAGGTGGGATATTGTCAGGCACAAAGAATCAGGACCATTCATAGGATTGCAGCATAGAAGAATTATTCAGGTTTATACAGAAGAATCTGAAGTCAACTGAAGTTCAATACTAAATTGGTGCCAGATAAGAGTCAACAGAATTTAGGAGGGTTGGACTTGGTCCACTAGTGAGAACACAATGACTTTAAGCTGATGACATGTTTAACTCTACCCCGCAGCTCTGCCTGCTCTTCTCCTACAGATATAAATCTAATAAGAATATAAAATAATAAATGAAATACATGCGATGAAACATAGTGTGGTGGAATGTAGTCTGAATTTCCAGGAGGAAGGAGCTGTGCTCCAGAACGTAAAAAGGCTACAGATCTTGGAAACCTTGGTAGAGAAGAACACCCTTAAAATAGGTCCTCCTGAATGATTTGCAGAGTATATCTACAGGTATGCAAATAGTTGCTTTAGTCTGGCAAGATTCTGTCTATAGGTGAAGAACATTAAAGGAAACTACTCAGAAGTAACTCTGCATATTGTTCTTGCTTCTTGGGGACTGATAGCTTGCTTTCCAAAGTTCCTTCAAAGAAGCAGTGTGGTTGAATGTGGTAAATGCTTGTATGAGCCATGGTGGCACAATGGTTAGAATGCAGTACTGCAGGCTACTTCTTCTGATTGCCAGCTCCCTGGAATTTAGCAGTTTGATCCTCATCGACTCAAGGTTGCCTCATCCTTCCAACCTTCCGAGGTGGGTAAACTGAGGACCCAGATTGTTGGGGCCAATAGGCTGACTTTGCTTAGAGAGGGCTGTAAAGCACTGTAAAGTGGTATTTAAATCGAAGTGCTATTGCTATTTGTTTAGGGTGTGGGTATCTTTGTGTCTGTGTGAATGTTCTGATTTTTGTTCTATTATTCTGCTTCTATTTTTAATATAATCTTTATTAAATCTTTGAAACAAGAAAGTAAAGGCTTACACAAATGAAAAGTAAGAAAGAAAAAAATAGATAAATAAAAGAAAGAGCAAAAAGTGCAAGAAAAGAAAACAATGATCAAAAACAGAAAAAGAAATAAAATATAAATAAAAGCCATGCTTCAAATAGAAGACAGTATCCCTACTTTCAGACTCCTGTGGGATCCCAAGGGAATTCTTCCCAAAGGTGGACAGTAAAGGAAGCTTTCAAATAATGGAAATATATATTACAGAAAGGAACAACACTTGTATTAGTAATTTTTTTGTCACCTCCAATGGCAAGATAAACTAAAAACAGCATCACCAAGAATAATGCTGAACGAATTCTGAAGTATCCTGGGAATAAACAAAAAACTTTTGATAACTGAATGATGGATTTTGCAACCATGTTAATCCCAGCAAGAGTTTTGTCACCTTAAATAATCATGCCGAATGTTAAGCAATTCAAAACAAAACTTTACCTACTGGAGCCCCACCTGAACACCATCAATGACAAAAATTCACCACTATCCAATTGTAAGGCAGCTTTACTTGGGACAGTTTACATCCTGCAATGATACCCCTAACACCATAAACCATTGGCATCTGCCTGTTCCACATCCTTGGGAAAGATTTGATAAATGGATAAAAATGCCAAGTCCAGTCTGAATATCTGAGCTGATTTTGCAAGGAATAATAATTCGAATAATTTTGCAGAATAATAATAATGGCACTGAGAGAGGAATGAATAGGCACAGTATAAGATTGACACAAATCTGTCCTGCATTGAATCAGTGTATGACCACCATTTCTGAATGTTGACAATTCCTCATGGCAAGGGTGGCCAATTTTTCAGGCATCTTTGTAAACCCTTGTTAAGTGTGCTGCAATGGAAAAGAAAAAAGGTGCCTGGTGAATGGGACTCAATTCCATTGTAAGGAGCACCCACTTTTTCACCTATTTATTATTCTAACAGATTTATATAGCCACCCATTTCACAAAACATGACTCTGGGTGGTGTACAACTATAAAATGAACAACATAAATAAAGGATGGATTGGAGGAACTGTCAGGTGCAAGAAGTTAGGAACCAGGATAGAGTTAAAAAACACCACAAATTTATTCCATGCAACCTATACACAAGAATGGGTACTACTAATGGTTAAGGCAAATTAGTGCCAAATAAGAGGTAATGGACTTCAAGGAGGCTGGACTTAGGTCCCTAATGAGAGTGTAGAGACTCCAAACTGATGATGCATTTGACTCCACCTTCAGGCTCAGCCTGGTCATCTCTACATGAACACAACCATTTAGCATCACATTCATTCTCTGATCTCATTCTTGAGCTGTTCTTCGTTCTAACACTTTGATTTCTATAGGTGGAAGGCAGTTTCCAAAAAATAAAACTGAAGTGTTCCAGGCGCCTTTACAAATTAGGCCGCATATAGGGATTCCCATCAAGAGTTTCATTTTGTTCTGTCCCCTCATTAGCATTCTTGAGATCCCCGCGCTTTGTTTGGCCAAAGCGCGGGGCACTCTGATTGGCTAGGCGAGCCGCGCCGATTGGCTCGCTAGGAATCTCCCGCGATTGGTCTATTCGAATCGTGGGAGATTAAAAGCGGTGCCATTGGCCGCGGCCGCCGCGGCTAAAGAAATAAAAAGCCGCAAAGTTTCTCAATAGCCTCAGTTCGGTACCCACATCAATAAAAGAGCTTGATACAAAGTCACCGACTCCTGGCATCATTTCCGAAGACACAACACTGGCGACGAGGATGGGATTCTGATCCTGAACCGAAGCACGTGTCCGACGGAAGCCAGACGAAAATCCACGATGGCAAAAATCGCATCCCCCGCACCCTTCAACCCCGCCAGCGAGGACTGGGAATCGAACTCCTACAGATTCCGCATGTTCCTCGAGTGCAGCGACCTGAAGGACGCCACCGGCCACATGAAGCGAGCCGTCTTCCTGACCCACTGTGGGACCGAGGTATTTAAGATGGCCAAAGCACTTGCCAAACCCGCCGACATGACCGCGATGGACTGGGACGTCCTCGAGCCAATATTTCGGTGACACTACGCTCCAGAGGTGCCCATCCTCATCCGACGACATGAGTTCTACCGTCGGGACTAACGGTCGGGTGAGAGTTTCAGCGACTTCGTCGCTGAACTACAGCACCTAGGGGGGCTGTGCGAATTCGACAACCTGAACGACGCCCTGCGAGACCGAATCGTGCTCAGCCTGTGGGACCCTGTCTTCCAGAGTCGGCTGATGGCCAAGGGCAACATCAACCTTGCAGATACCCTCACCGAAGCCACAGCCGCCGAAGTGACCCGAACATCCGCCGACCGCATGCGCCGACCGAACGCTGGGGACCGCAGTGGGAACCCTGCAAGGTCAGCCGAGGCCCAACCCGAGACGACCACCCACCAGGGCGACTTCCACTTGGCATCGGGCACTTCCGACGAGGAGGAGGAAATTCATCGCCTCCAGGCAGGCCGCGACCCATGGAACCAGTGGGGTCATAAGTCGAGGACCAACTGTGCCGGTTGCGGAGGCGACCACCCCAGGTCCGAATGCTGGTTTTTCAAGTCAATCTGCCGGCATTGCGACAAGAAGGGACACATCGCCCGCGTCTGCCATCTCAAAAAGAACCGCAGCCCGCCACGATGGGACCAGAGCGAACGGAGGCGAGAGAGCACACCACCCCGGACCAGAGATCGCCCCTCTGACAACAGATGGGACCGGAACAGATGATCCCTATGAGGCGGCGAGACCCGGTGAAGAGAGGAGACCCATCAGATGGTCACCATCGGCCACGCCACAACCAATGACGCCCGGAAGGTCTACGTGGAGGTAGGCATCGAAGGCGAGCCATGTAAAATGGAGGTGGACTCCGGGTCCTACCTCTCCATGATAGCATGGCAAGAAATAAAGCGCTTGGTGCCTACCATCCAAAGGAAAGGCCTAGACAGCTAGAGACTAATCGTAAAGGACTACCAGGGAAACCGCATCCCGGTAGTCGGAACCAGACAGTTCAACATAACACACAAAGGGCGCACCGAAAAGCTGCCCCTGACAATCGTCGATCGCGACCGCACAAGCCTACTGGGACTGCAATGGTTCACCCCGCTCGGCATCGCAGTCACGGGAGTCGACCACGTCACCGACGACAGCTGAGAGCAACAACTGGCCCGGGAATTCCAAGAGGTCTTCGACGGAAACCTAGGCAAGTACCGAGGGCCCCTTATATCATTCAGCCTAGACCCAAACGTCCCCCCAAAATGCCTGAAACCAAGGCGGGTGCCATTCGCACTTAAACCCAAGATAGACGAGCAAATTGACAAGCTCGTCAAGCAAGGGGTCCTACAACCAATAGACCACGCCCGGTGGGAGACCCCCATAGTCACCCCGATCAAGCCCGATGGGTCGGTGAGAATCTGTGGGGACTATAAGGCCACCCTAAATGGCGCCTTGCAACAAAGCGCCTACCCCGTCCCAGTAGTGCAACACCTACTGCATTCACTGGGAGGGGGCAAGGTTTTCGCCAAACTCGACCTCGCCCAGGCATACCAACAGTTGCCAGTCGACGAGGAAACGGCAGAAGCGCAAACCATAGTCACCCACCGGGGAGCATTTAAATGCAACCGGCTCCAATTCGGAGTCAGCGTGGCGCCTGGAATATTCCAAAGCCTAATGGAAAGGCTATTACAAGGCATCAAGGGGGTAGTACCTTACTTCGATGACATCTTCGTGTCGGCAACCAACCAAGCCGAACTAGAGGGTCGCCTAAGGGAGGTCCTAACCAAATTCAAAGAGACCGGGCTCAAGGTAAAGAGGGAGAAATGCCAATTATACACGGAACGGGTTGAATTCCTAGGATATCTCCTAGACCGTCACGGCATTCATCCCACAAACCAAAAAATAAAAGCCATCAAAGAAGCCCCCACACCCAAGTCGAAGACGGAGCTGCAGGCATTTCTGGGGCTACTTAACTTTTATAATGTCTTCCTGCCCCAAAAGGCGACGGCGGCGGAGCCTTTGCATAGGCTCTTGGACAAGGCGGCGACCTGGACTTGGGGGAAACGCGAGCAAGCCGCCTTCCAGAGAACAAAGGACCTCCTCACTTCGGATGCCGTCCTTATACAATACAACGAGACCCTACCTCTGGCCGTCACATGCGATGCATCACCCTTCGGCGTCGGCGCTGTCCTCAGCCATACTCTCCCCGACGGAAAAGAAGCACCCATCGCGTTCTTTTCAAGGACCCTCACCAAACCGGAGCGGAACTACAGCCAGCTGGACAAAGAGGCTCTGGCTATCGTCGCCGCAGTAAAAAGATTCCACGAGTATCTCTACGGCCGGACATTTACCATCATAACCGACCACGAACCGCTGCTGGGAATCCTTGCAGGGAACCGGGCCACCCCGAACATTCTGTCTCCCCGAATGACAAGGTGGTCCGAGTTCCTGGCGGCCTACAATTACGGACTCATACACATGTGGACGCCTTAAGCCGCTCGCCGCTACCGGAACCTGACACTGACCCAGCACCCACGACGACCACCCTCAGTATAGAGACTCTACCCAACCTACCCATAACCGCGTCAGACATTGCCCGAGAAACTAATAAAGACAAACGTCTGGCGCGGGTGTTGCATTGGGTAGAGAAAGGGTGGCCGGAAAGGGACAACGACGAGTCCATCAAGACATTCCGGAACCGGCAAACGGAACTCTCATTATTAAAAGGGTGCATACTATGGGGGGATAGGGTGGTCATTCCAGAAAAACTACAAGGGAAGGTTCTGGAACTGTTACACGAGGGGCACCCAGGCATCGTTAGAACTAAAGCCCTGGCCAGAAGTTATGCTTGGTGGCCAGGGATGGACAAACAAATTGAGACCTGGGTAGCAAGGTGCCAACGATGCCAGGAAACTAGGCCAAGCCCACCCACAGCACCCGTCCTAGAGTGGGAAACCCCAAGGGGACCTTGGTCTAGGATCCACATAGATTTCGCCGGGCCCACAAAAGGACACACCTTCCTGATAACAGTAGACGCTTACTCCAACTGGCTGGAGGTAAGCAACATGAGAACAACAACCACGGAGGCTGTGACCAAGGAACTCGGCAAACTTTTTGCAACGCACGGCCTCCCAGACGTCATCATTTCCGACAACGGGCCCCAATTCACCTCGCTAGAATTCGAAAAATTCTAAAGGGGCATCCGACACGCGCTGACAGCACCAGCGCATCCAGCGGGGAACGGTAGGGCGGAACGGATGGTGCAATTCACAAAGAAAACCATCCGGAAAATAGACCACGGGGAGATCCAGGATAAAATAAATAAATTACTCTTCACCCAACACATAACCCCAAATACCACAACGAATAAGAGCCCAGCCGAACTGTTAATGGGGAGGAAATTAAGGTCCCCACTCGACAGATTACACCCCACATATAACCCAGAGAAGCCCCCAGACTCAACCAGCAAACACCGAACCTTTGCACCAGGCGACCCCGTGTACGCAAAAAACCTAACGGGAGACCCGTTATGGGTACCGGCCATCATCACACAAATAACAGGCCCACACTCGTATCGGCTACAAACAACAGATGGACGAGCGTGGAAACGCCACATCGACCAGTTAAGATCGAGGACGACCACCCAAGAGATCACCGACGCACCAGCAGGCAAAACCAACCCCTACAACACAAACCAAGAGGGGAGGGAATACCCAGGGGACCAAAACCAAAGAAGAATAAACCAACCATACTTACCGGAAAGCAGCCAGCACGACCCCTCACCAGGAAGAGACAGCCAGGCCAGCTCGACCGACCCGGGGAGACCAAGCGGGAGCGGCGAAACCTGCAGCTCAATCAACCCGGGAAGCCCAGGAGGGAGCTACGGAGAGCGGCCCGGCCCAACCGACCAGCCAGTTCCCACAACGGTATCCAGAGAAGCAGAGACCCCGACCAAACCGGCCGGGATCCAACCTACGACTGAGCTGCGCAGGTCCAGTAGGCTAAGACGGAGCCCCGCCTACCTACAGGACTACGCAACGTAAGGACTAAACCAAGAGGGGAGGGGTGTTCTGTCCCCTCATTAGCATTCTTGAGATCCCCGTGCTTTGATTGGCCAAAGCGCGGGGCACTCTGATTGGCTAGGTGAGCCGCGCCGATTGGCTCGCTAGGAATCTCCCGCGATTGGTCTATTCGAATCGCGGGAGATTCAAAGCGGTGCCATTGGCCGCGGCCGCCGCGGCTAAAGAAATAAAAAGCCGCAAAGTTTCTCAATAGCCTCAGTTCGGTTCCCACATCAACAAAAGAGCTTGATACAAAGTCACCGACTCCTGGCATCATTTCCGAAGACACAACATATTTTCCCATTCCTATACACTTTAACCACTGTATTACAACGACCCCTAAGGAGGCAAGTCATGTATTATCTCCACCTCTCGGGAAATCTGGCACAATTTGGGAGAAAGTTTGCTAAATGAAGTACAAGGTTCAATTTCTAACTTAGTTCCTAATGGACAAAAGTGTTAAACTACAGAGCTGCTCCTTCTCTTCTTCCAAATTGTTGTGTTGCTAATTAATTTGCTTTTCCCTGGTGCAATTAATCTGGAATATTAAAGTTAAATATATAATGGGCTCTAAATTTAATTTAGGAAAGGCACAGAATTTTAAGTTATCCCTTGCTGCCTTGTTCATATTTCTACTGTAATCATGTAATAATACATTCAATTTAACTCTTTAACTCTACAAAGAACTTTAAATCTGTCTCTATCAAAACCCGAAGACCATTTTACTGCATCGGCACTCATCGTTTCAGAGATTGGTCAGTTGGAACTGCAGAGAACCTAAGGAACCATCTTTTGATTTCACTAAGATCAAGTGTTGCTCAGCGATCCCATGGGCTTTTTAAAAGCACACCGATGCACCTACTTTTATGTTGGCTAACTCTGAACAACAGGGTAGAGAACCCATTAGCCATCTTCTTCTCATCTTTTGTCTAAGTGGGGAATAGAGTTATTATTGCTGAAATAAGATGAACTCAGAGCTTCTGAAAGTTCTTGGGATCAGTTAGTTTCTGCAATAGGAAGAATGTTACTTCTCTTCACAGGCTGACTAGGATAAAAAAAAAAAAAAAATCTGCAAAAGTGCTATATCTAGTTTTCCAAAGATTCTCTCCTGTAATTCTGGATGGAAGGGGGATCTTTGGAGTGCACTCTCAGGGTCTTTGGGAGGCTGTATTAGAAGATATGAGATACAGCAATGTTCTTCCTCCTTACATGAAGAAGATACACCTTCAGAAAAAAAAAGGGTTTATTTGCCACAGTCACTTCCTAGTTAGTTTCCAGCAGTACCTGGAGTAGATTGAAATGAAATTATTGCATTGACTGGATCCAAAGCTCTCTTGCTCCCCAAAGTAACATTGTTCTGCAATTAAATGTCTGTGGAGATTCTCAGTCATTCAGGTCATAGTTATCTCAAAGATGTCTTTTTTCAAAAGGCAACCAGACTGGTTTTTGTTTTTTTTTCCACGAGGAAGAAGAAGAAAAAGTTTAGCTTCTCATCCAAGAAAAACTTTAGCTTCTCATCCAGATCAGTTCTTTGTTCTGCAATTATTTTCTTAGTATCTTTGGGGCCCTGCATGCAAGAAACTTTCCTATCTTCCTATCTTATTCTCAGGAAGCTTGAGGGTCTTGAATCAGCGGTGTCAAACTCAAAGGCCATGAGGCTGGCCTGGAAATATCAAAGGACCAGCCTGCGGTGCCTCTGCTGGCTAAAATGGGCTGCGCGGAGGCCCCACAAGGCTCCTGCATGGCTCGTTTTTGGCCTTCCCAGGAATAGGAAGGGAATAGAAGACTTGGAAGGGACCTTGGAGGTCTTCTAGTCCAACTCCCTGCTTATACCATTTCAGACAAATGGCTGTCCAATCTTTTCTTACAAATTTCCAGTGTTGGAATATGAGCCACAGTGGCACAGTAGTTAGAGTGCAGTACTGCAGACTATTTCTGCTGATTGCCGGCAGCCTGAAATTTGGCAGTTCGAATCTTACTAGGTTCAAGATGGACTCATCCTTCCATCCTTCTAGAGGTGGGTAAAATGAGGGCCCAGATTGTTGGGGGCAAGAGGCTGACTCTGTAACCACTTAGAGAGAGCTGCAAAGCACTGTGAAGTGGTACGTAAGAGTGCTATTGCTATTAACAATTTCTGGAGGCAAGTCATCCCACTGATTCATTGTTTCTCCTTAGTTCTAGGTTGCTTCTCTCCTTGATTAGTTTCCATCCATTACACCTTGCCCTGCCTCTTAGGTGCTTTGGAGAATAGCTTGACTCCCTCTTCTTTGGGGCAGCCCCTGAAATATTGGAAGACTGCTATCGTGTCACTCTAAGTCCTTCTTTTAAATAAACTAAAGATACCCAATTCCAGCAACCATTTATATATTTTAGCCTCCAGTCCCCTAATCATCTCTTCTCTGCACTCTCAAGAGACTCTCAAGCACCTTTTTATTAATCCCCATCTCCTGCAGTGGTTTCTATCATGCATTCTTCTGCCATGTTTGTGGATATTTATGTTTATCCTATTTTTCCTCAGTTATAACCTCTTACCTCACCCTACCAAGCCTTATGAGGTAGGCCTAATTCCATAGGAAGACGAGAACTATACTGCTATAGTCTTGGGAATATTTTCCCGTTCCCACACTCAATGTCTTTCTCTGCTTTTCCAAATCCTTGGTCCTCCAAGTCCAAGATTTGGATCTCAGGCCAGACACAAAACCCTTTTGTCTCTTATTCCTGTCTCAGAATCTAGTCATAATATTATTCCGTGCCCTCCATCTTTTAATGCCTTTTAAACATTGCTTCTCCTAGAAGAGAGATTTACAAAATTTTAAGAGCTTAATTTCCACAATGGCAAAAAAGAAAATACACATGAAGTGCACATAATTACATATTAAATACATAGTACTGTCTTCAGTAATTGTTGAAAACTACAGTATTTAAATGTGACAGAACATTATGTGTGCTGAGGGGAAAAAAGTTTTTCCATTAAAATCTCTAGGAATCATTCCAAAGCAGCAAACACATGATATTTTCCTTTATGAAACGTATCTTCCATCTTTTAACATAAAATATTTTTTGTTAAAAAAAATTAAGGGCCAAATTAAACATAATGCTAACTGTGTTATTCAGATTGTGTTGAACATGAATGTATCACCGATGTCTTACTTTTGAAGTGTATCTAGAAACTCCAAATGCACCAAATCTGAAAAAAATATTTATTTATTTATTAAACAAATTGATATAGCTGCCCATCTACCAAAAAGAAACAAATTTAGCTGCCTTTTGTTGTTCAGTCACTAAGCCACATCCAACCCCATGGATCACTGGCTGCCTACTGGTTCACAAAGTTGGATCATGGATGTTTTGAAAAAAATTGCAATGATTTTTTTGCCTTTTTTTTTTTTTTACACAATGTAAGGTATAATTTCTAAAAACCCCAATAGCTTAAGGCTTGATTGTCTATCTATTTCCCATTACGATCTCTCTAGAGAATGTGTGGCCCTTTCAAGGGGTTGCCAGAGCTTTACTTCATTGATTTATAATCAAATACCAAAAAGTAAGGGAACAAAAACACAAGCACAATGTAATGTGCAGTCAAAAAGCAATATAAGGAAGGAAAATTGAAGAAAATGATATAGTACAATTGAGATTATCCATGACACTCTAAAATCAAACCTTTTGATGCCTCCCAGAGGGTCATCAGTATATCACTTGGTCTTATATGCAAAGCTCCCTGAGGTATTATATTTGTCTTCTACTGATTTAATTCACATATCATGCTAAGCCACAATCCATGATTCACATACCTCAATGCACAGCCTAGGACAAAATGAACCACAATAAATGAAAGAACTCCTGATGTTGGGGAGTAAGCAATAAAAAGATGAAATCACTAAGTGGTTTAGACTGATGCACTCACTTGTCATGCTCTCCGTTTTTAGAAAAGTTTCAATATGTCTTTCTTTAATTTGACCCTTTGAACAATTTCAAGGCTGATTTTATTTCTTATTTCTGTTTAATTACATTGGAGCTGTCACATTGTATGTATTTTTGTACTCCATTTGGTTATTAGTAGCCTTGAGTATCCTCATTAGATGAAGAATCAGAATGCAATCTATTTATGTACATAAATAGATTTGTGTAAGGCAGCTTTCCATAACACTTGTGATTCATTTTTTTCTATAATGTCAATAAATTCATTTTCTTTGATGTTTTGAAGAGTCCTATTAGACAACGGTACTTTTCAGGTTAAACACATTTAGCAACTGCAGGCAGCATTCATTGCTTTCAAAACTACTTTCTCTAGGAATTCAAAGTTACGAGCAAACCCCTCTTTGATACTTCTTTTTCACCTATAAGCAGCTTACATCAGCAGAAAAATCACACGCCTGGGAGACCGTAACTATTGGCTTAGCCTCATTAAAACTAAAGTGACACTGAGCTGTGCCAGGAATACTTTGCCACTGTTTACAGGAGAGTAAATAACAGATTAGTTTACAAAGTCACGCTTTCAGAGAACAAATCAGAGGAGGGAGGGAGTTTGCAACCGTTCCACTTTGGAACAGATATTGTAGACTTTTGCAGCCAAAAAGCAATAAATAAATGGCTTGATTAAAGTACCTCCTGGACACGTAGAGAGCAGAATGACCCTTAGTTGCCATAGAGAACTGCTGCCTTAAAAAGTGATAAATGTTCCCTAAGTGAAAATTGATACCGCTAAAGTTCCAAAAAGAAAGCAAGCAAGCTTGTTATCTCCAATATTCAGGAAGTATGCCTTCATCTGTAATGTGCAATATACTCCCCCATACCCACCATTATTGCAATTGTGGTTTTCCAGCATTTCACAAATGTTATGCTACAGGAGTTGTTTGGAGTATCTGTTTTTATGCATCAAATGTTGCTTTTGAAGACAGAGGCCATTTCATGGCATACAATGCATTGGGAATTGAATCAGATCTTGGACATTGCTATAACATAGAAATATGATCTATTCTAACCTTTGAAAAGCAAAGGATCTGCAGAGATGGATAAGTTGACATTGAAAATAAAAGATGAAGGAGATACATAGTGCTATTCAACGTGGAATAGGTTTTATCAATGGTTAGAGATAAGAGGTAGAAATTAGATGAAGATCTATCGTTGTTATATATAAATAAAATATGAATGTTGTTCATAGTTACAAATATGCTAGTATGATTAATATGATCATAAATAAGCTAATACAATTATAAATATGGTTATAATTACTATGGGTATTATAATTTACTATCAGTATATCTATTATTTTTCTTTTTTTCCTTTGTAAAATGAAATGCCCAGACATTACACTGTATTCAAAATACTTATATATAAATTTACAAAAACTTGACTTAAAAAAAAAAAAAGCCAAAGGATTGGTTGATTATCGAAATTTAGCAAGGGGATGAGCTCCTGTTACTTGCCCCAGCTCCTGCCCACCTAGCAGTTTGAAAGCATGCAAATGCAAGTAGATTAATAGTTACCACTTCTGTGTGAAGATAACAACCTTTCCAGTGTCTTTGGCCTACAGCCATGCTGGCCACATGACCATGGAGATGGTCTTCAGACAACTCTGGTTCCCTTGGCCAAGAAACGGAGAATCAGTTATGACTGACAGGGAAAACCTTACCTTTTTAGTAGCTTTTAGAAGGAAGTTATGTGCATAAGGCCAACAAAGGTCTCGGGGGAGAACATTCACAGTTTGGGGACAATATAAAAGAAACTCTATTAGGAAATCTTCAGGTTTGAAACCAGGGAAGCAGTTTCTCAGTCTCCATAAGCCAAGCAGTAACACGTCCATTTGGTTTTGGGAAGTTTGTTTCTGCTATGTTTGGTATAGTTTTTGCAAAAATGCTCCATGCTACAATCATTTTCACTAGAGACATTTGTTGTATAAGGTGCATTCCCAGATTGTAGATTTGGTCTATTGTTGGAGGGTGAACTCTTAGGGAACTTTTATCCAATTTAGTCAGTTGTGGGATTCAAATTTTTTTACTATGTTCTGTGGGCGTGGCTTGGTGAGCGTGGCTTGGTGGGCAAGCCAGGGGTGGGTTACTGCAAAATCTCCATTCTCTCCCCACCCCACTAACCTGCTTTCCAGCTCCATTCTCCTGTGTAGGGCAACCAAAGAAGACCCAGTTGGGACTCAATGGGAGGCAGAGAATATATTGGGACTGGGCCAGTCAGAGATGGGATTTGCTGGTTCTTAGAACTACTCAAAATTTCCACTACTGGTTCTCCAGAACTGGTTAGAACCTGCTGAATACCACCTTTGAATTTAGTCCAATTTATTATTTGGGTCTCCAACTTTTATCCAATTTGTTCTACTCCAGCCAACCTCTTACTGAACCTAGGCCACATTCAAAAATAACAATTTCTTTCTTGATGTTAGTTGGTAAAGAACAATAAATGCAGCTACAATTTGATATAGTTTCTGTAAGATATTAGCATACTCCAAACCCTCTTAACTGATTGGTCCGGATGGACAGCGACCTGATTGGTCGAAGGCTCGGCAGTGATTGGAGCGCTAGGAATCTACCGCGATTGGCTGTACCGATTGCGGGAGATTCAAAGCGCTACCATTGGCCGCCGAGCCGTGAGCCAGCCCTATATGAAGGGCTGCCGCAGCTCACATTCTCCAGACTATTCTCATCTAAAATAAAGAGCTGAAATCACTGAAAGGTCTCGCGTCTCCTTCGAACCAATCCACCCCAGATCAAACAGTTTCAATTACTCAAGAGTCAACAAAGCACACACACATACAACCTTATCTGAGTCCCATAATAAAACTTTAAAGAGAAAAGCTATATTGAGTGTTTACTTGTGAACATTTATAGCACATAGGAGGAATCACACACCATTTTATTACACTCTATTCATTCTTCAGTGTCTCCAGATGTTTCAGGTTCAAGATTAAGAAAAGGGGGTATCATTTTATACATAAGGAGTGAGGAGGAAGTCAGGCTGATGTTGGAGGTATTACTTGTATCTTGACAATATTGACAATATTGACAATATTGACAATATTGAAATGGGATCAAGCAAATTTAATAAATAAAATAAATGTAAAATATTCAATTAATGTCTACTTCAATCACCATTTGAATTCCATAACCCATTCTAATTCATAAATACAACTAGACATTTTTATCTGTATTTTTTATGAATGTTATGATATATAAATATATACCTGATGGATAAACGCTACGTTATAAGTTAATATATATTGAATTCAGATCTATGTAACCTTTTGAATGAAGCAGCAAAATTAACAAGAAAGGATAAAAAGTAAGAAATTATTAATGTTTTAAAGAAAGATGTATAAAACTGTACTATTAATTTTAAATTTTTAAATTACAATTAAATCCAATTGAAATTAATTTAATAGGAGAATAATTTAACTTTAAATCAAATTTAAAGTGTAAGCTGGTCTAACAAAACACTGTCCTCAATTATATTTCAAAGAATACAAAGGTAACAATAGGTCTTTGGGTCGTCTCAGAAAAAGAATATAATAACCAGTATGTCAACTCATAAAATATTTCTCTGGCCTTTTTAGAGTTGCCAACAGAAAGGGAGGAAGGAGCAGTGCAGCAGCTTGCAAAACTGAAAGTACATTCCATAAATGTTTTCAAAGATAGTAACTAGGTGACTGAAGTTTCTGCCCTGCAAAATTCTAACTGGAGAACATGATTGATGACTCTGGGCTATGGATGTGTCCCATTGGAGGATATGAATTGTGATACACCCAGGGGGTGGGGGGAAAACCAGGGTCAAGGGTGACAGTGAATGATGCATCTCAGAGTCGGCTACACCCAGGCAGTGCTGGGCAATTTAACTCCCAATAAATCCTTTTGAAGTTTTGGAAGTTTGGCTTGACACTCATGATTTAAATGGGGGGTCGACTGCCAGAATCCGGACAGGGTAGCTGCTCCAACCTGATCCCCTCACAAAGAGAGAATGGTAAGGTGCAGTTTTGCAATGGTTGAAGAATAGCTAGCAAGATGCAACCTTGCTGGTTGTCTTCTACTTTATGACCAGTTATATCCATCAGCCATTCTGTGAATATGTAAAGTGTTCCTTACGGTCCATTTTTCAGTGACTACAACATGGTTTCAAAACATTAGGAAACCATTTCATCTCATTCCCCAAACCAATAAGCAAATTTACAAAAAATGTGTTTGGTTGGAGGTATTTTGATGTGTAATTTTGTGATTTTTGTGAAGTAGTTCTCTAGAGGCAGACGAATTTGGAAAGTATTCTAGTTCTCATTAAATCACCCTCAACAACTCGTCATTCTGTCTCACAAGGTAGATACCAATGGGAATATGGCTCTCTCCAATTTGAAGCAGATGTTTGATTTTTTTTTTGTTAGACCACTATCCAGCAGATTTGTCAGTTCCTGGCATATTTGCCCGTGAAAGAGGAAAGCTGTAAAAGACAAAAGTTCCTGCAGTAATAAAAGTGGACATTAATCTTTATAAATGATATTGATTTTGTGTATAAGCCAGTTTTCTGGCCCAACATCAGCTATCACTTCAGCCATCAAAGGTCTCTTTGAAGTCATTGCATTGGGACATTGGGACAAGAAGGAGGCAGTACCTGCTGTGAAAAAAATTATAACTTTTTGGGAAAAAAAAGTAGAACAAACTTTATTTTAGTAAGGATCTCATATATAATAAAAAATAGAGTGCATATCAGTGCTATTTTATTGAAGTTTTAAATAAAGGGATTGTCAGATCCGTATATCTGTCATTTCGTCAATGAAAGAAGAAAAAGGGGGATGACTGATAAAGAAGTCCTTCTTGATGTAACCTGAATATACTTAATATTATATTGAATTTGTATAACCTACACATGATACAATGGAGAGATGAAACCCAGATGGCCGGAACCCATCACCTCTGAGAGAGACAGCCAGGAGATGAAGAGACCATAAAAATTCCACAGTGAGATGCGTCCTGGGAAACTCTGTAAAAGGTTGTTCTAGAAAGGGGTGGGGGGAATTAACATGTTGGCTCTTTGTTTTACTAAATACACATCAGGATAAGGGGAGGGGTTTTAAACTCCCCTATCTATCTCTGCATGCCTGAGAGACCTTAGATGCTGCTTTGACCCCCTACATGAATTGTCTCATCTCAATAAAAGATTCCTTTTGATACATTTTCAGAAGTTCATTCTAGTTGATTGAATGGGAAAAGTTCTATAGCCTGAAAGGGATTTTGCTCTTGGCATAAAATATGATGGAACCTTCAACAGATTAAAAAGAGACGGTAGGCTTCAATACATTCTTCTATCACACTGCCATTTGACAGTAATTTCATAAATCCCTTTTACAAGTGCCCCAATGTCCACAGATTAAAAACAGAATTTATACAACAATTGTAATTTCTACAATTCCTATTACAGTTCTTGTGATGGAAGAACTGTCTCTGTTAAAATTTAGAATAGGGCCTAATACATGGGCCTGACTACTAAGGATGACTAAAACTGTCATTATTATTTTTTGTGCTGCTCTTTCCATTTATCATTCCAGACACTGACTTGATCCAAGTTTTTAAGTTCTCTTTAGTCTATCTTCATTAAGTATAGTAGTCTTCTTTCACAATGTAACTCTGATGTTATTAAGGCACCATGAAGGAAACTTTAAATTTCTTATGCTTCTAAACTATGTCACTGGGGTATTTTGAAGGTAATTTTTGTCCTTGTGGTTAGGAAAAAGCACAATAAACATTATTGCCTGTCCTGGATCTTTTATGAGGTAATAAGAGAAAAGAACACACTCTAGGTTATTGACAAATATTTGGCTCAGAAGCTTCATACATAAACTTTGTACTAGCAGATGCCATCCTTTATGTAAACTATCAAGTAGCAATTTTTAGTATGTTGTATTTTAAATTTAGACTATTTTCTTGAGATTATAACTTCTAGGCAATTGACCAAGCTATAGTTTTAGGACAAGTTTTACCATTCTTTATAGAATGTATTAATTTTGGAACTGCAGTTTAGACATTTCAGAGTGCCATTCTTTTATTTGCTTTTTCAAAAAATGTTTTTGTCAACTTATATTATAGCAAATAACAGTACTGAGGTGTGAATTTTGCTCACAAGGGAATCCCAATCCAGGTCAAGAGAGATATTTCCCTGGTGACAGCCAGGTTTCAGTGAGCACAACAAACACATTGTCAAGTCCAGGCAGAGTTTCATTATTTCAAATAAAGTAAATAGCTTGGAGACACAAAAGTGTATTAAATAACATTGTGCTTCTTTTAGGGTTTGAGCGAGAGCCAGTTTTGTGTAGTAGTTTAAGCAGCAAGCTAGAAACTATGAACTCTACTCCTGCCTTATGAATGGAAGGCAGCATGGGGAACTTGAAGCCAGTCATTCTCTCTCAGCCCTGGAAGAAAAAGAAAATGTTGCCAAGAAAACTGCAGGGACATCTCCAGGCAGTCAGGAGGAATCAAAAAATGGTTTGAAGGCACATGCGCATGCATATACAAATACACAAATCAGTGGTGGGATTAATTTTTTTTACTATCAGTTCTGTGGGCGTGGCTTGGTGGGCATGGCAAGGGAAGGATACTGCAAAATCCCCATTCCCTCCCTACCCCACTAACCTGCTTTCCAGCTCCCTTCTCCTGTGCAGGGCAACCAAAGAAGACCCAGCCAATCAGCTGGGACTCCATGGGAGGCAGAGAATAGGTGGGGGAGGGGCCAGTCAGAGGTGGGATTTGCCGGTTCTCCAAACTACTCAAAACCGGTTCTCCAGAACTGGTTGGAACCTACTGAATACCACCTCTGACACAAACACACACACACATTAATTGTTCTCCAATAGATTATTTTATGGTTGATCATATTCAATATTGTTCAATCCCAATAGCCTGCTAAAAATGGTTACTTAGGAATGACATAATGTTACCAAATAGAGCCTCCATTATCAATCCCTCTCTTCATTTATGTTGGCACTTCATCTTGTTTTTCCTTCTTCATGTACGTTGAAGCATCCCTGTTTCTCCGAAGATAAAATTATAATGCTGGTATGGGTTAAAATTCAAGTCTAGGATTATGTGTGAATCTCCAGACCAAAAATAAAAATAAAAAAATCAAGAGCATTGGGTAAAATTTAAGTAAAATCTTTTTGGTGTCTTTTTCTCTTGTACAACTGGGGCATAACATATGGATACTTAAATATCTTTATTATAGTAACTGTTCTGTCCAATTTGATGGACTGTAAGAACTTTTGTCTGGCCCCTGATGTGATGACCCAGGGCATGGCACAGAGATAACACAAACAGCTGGCGGTCAAAATTGGCCCTTTTGTGCTCCAAATCTACCTCAAACACTCCCATGTTTCTGACAAGTCCCAGACCAAGGTGATAATAACCCCACACACAAACCTCAAGCAGCCTCTGTTTGCAATTAATCCAGCCCAGGGGCTGTCAGCACCAAGGCTGCATGGCAGAGGTGGTGTTCAATAGATTCTGACCAGTTCCGGAGAACTGGTAGTAGAGATTTTGAGTAGTTT
The DNA here is from genome assembly GCA_033807585.1 of Hydrophis major. NCBI lineage: Eukaryota > Metazoa > Chordata > Lepidosauria > Squamata > Elapidae > Hydrophis > Hydrophis major. Next base: position 9,682,569 of record CM066335.1, on the reverse strand, counting down.
GGAGAACTGGCAAATACTACCTCTGACTGGAGATTTTACAGTATCCTTCCACCAAGAACCGGTAGTAAAAAAAAAATATTGAATCCCACCACTGCCGCATGCCAATAAATCCCAAATGTATTTGGCAAAACAAGAGCAAAGAGAGGAAGGAGTTCAAGGAGAAAAATATCCAGAATGCCACACAGGAATGCAAGGATTTTTGGCACATTCAAACATCAGCACACAACATTTCAGGAACTCAACATTTATTCCCAACAAATGCCCCTCCCCACAGCATCTCCTTAAGTCTCATTCCCCAGGTGTGCCTGGTAAAGCTGGGCAGGGTGAGTGGCCTGCTCCATCTAAGCTGATCACGCCTCCTGTGCACTCTCTGAGGCTTTGCATCAGTAGTGGGTGATACTTGCTTCCTCATCTGAGCTCTGTCCCTCCCTGCCTGCAGGCCTTACTTATTCCGAAAAGCCTTGCCTGGACTGACCCCGTCCTTCCTCAGTTTCTTCCAAGGCCAACAGAGCTGCCCTCTTGCTCTCTGTCAGTTCTTGTTCCATCTCATTTTTCCCTGCAGATTCAGACTCTGAGGAGGGCATGACACCTGATTTCTTTCTTTATGTTTCCTCTAAAATATAAGCATGATAAAAGATTATAATGGCATAAGAACATCTATGTACCACTGAAACTCTGGTTCCTGTAACCTTTTACTGGGTGAAACAGGGCCGAAACGAGATACCTCAAATGGGTCAACTTGCAGAATGCATCCAAAATTGAGGACTCCCGTGGAATTGCAATTTGATGAATTTTATTAAATACTTTATGACATAAAAATTATTATAAAACATTTATGACATAAATGTCATAAAACATTTCCTGGTCTGATGTTTGATGGTGCTGTACAGCTCAATGTGAGCTATTCTTAGGCAGAGACATCTCTGATTATATCACAGTTTCTCCAAGTGAAGAAAGTACGTGAGAAGATCTGTCACTGTTGAGTCATTGAGGAATCGAGTGAGGAAATGTCTTGGAAATGATAACTCAACGGCACATGAGTTGTCTAAAGGTAAAGACAGCCCTTGTCCAGTCATGTCTGCATCTAGAGAGTGGCTCATCTCCAATTCTTAGCCAAGGGAGCTAACATTGTCTGAAGATATTCGCATGGTCATGTGGCCAGCATGACCATATGCCAAGGCAGATGGAACACTGTTAGCTTCCCACCAAAGTGGTACCTATTTATCTACTTGCATTTCCATGCTTTCAAAATGCTATATGAGCAGGAACTGGGGCATGTATGGGGGTACATCTCATCACATGGTACTCAGGTCTTGAACTGGGTGTTAGCTTTCCAGATGACAAGTTCAGTGTCTTTAACAGGGGTGGGATTCTACCAGTTCAGACCGATTCGGGTGAACCAGATGTTAAAGTTACAGCTGGTTCACCAAACTAGTATTTCAACCAACTGGCTGGCCCCTCCCCTCCCAGGAGTCTCCACGTGGCCCATTTTCAATGAAGGGAAGTGCAGGGTCTATGTGGAGGATCTGGGAGGGGGAAAACAGGCCTTTTGGGAGTCTGGAAATGGGCCTATTTCTGGCTTCTGGAGGGCCTCCAGAGCCTGGGGGAAGCCATTTTCACCCTCCTAGGGGCTCTGGAGGGAAGAAAATGGCCTCTCTGGGCTCTGGAGGCCCACTGGAAGCCAGAAACAGGAAGTTCCAGTAAGCCCCACCCACCATGGCCACACCCACCCAGCAAGTGGGCAAAGAACCGGTTGCTGGGATTTTTGAATCCCATCCCTGGTCTTTAACTACTGAGCCATTGCAGCTCCCTTGGGTTGTCTGGACTATACATATCAAATCTGGTTATACTACAGAAGTTCTCTCTATTCTTGGAGTTGAGAAGACTGGAACTCTTTGTTAGACATACTTTTTATCATATTTTATATAGCGTGACTAGATCCCCTCTTGGTCTGTTATGTGTATGTGTTTTGTTGTGGAGTGAGTTAGATTGTAAGCTGCTCAGAGTCAGTTGGAGTCAGGTAGTATCAGTTCCACTGGGTATCCAGATGAAGAAATCAATTTCACACAAAGGCTGAAAGTAATTTTATTGAGATTGCTATAATAAAGGAATCTCACAAAGTCTGATTGTGTTTTACCTTCTTCCCTTTTTTACATTCCAGTGAATTAGGGAGGCATCTACCTGAACTGTTCCAAATATTATCTTTTTGTTCTGGACTTTTAATAAAATGTTTCAGCCACCTTTGTCCATACATCCTCATTAAGGTAATCTTCGTTAGTCTCTACACGCAGTGACTAAACTGAACAAAGTAAAAAAAAATCTCTAGTAACTAATAATAACTGAGCAATAAACTGAGTGTAATTAACATGCAAATTGTGATTTTCTTTTCTTTATGCCCTAGATTTATTAGGATGCAAGGCAGCTCAAAATATCTTTGGCAAAATTGCATTTCCATGTCTTTATGAGTGTTTTTGAAAGAGATTTTTTAAAGGAAGCTTGCAGAATTAAGAGAGTAGGCAAACAAATAGACATAATAAAGAAACAATGGGAATTGCCGGACTCCTTCATTGAAAAAGAGAACTAATTAAATTTGTTGCATTAATGTACTGCTGATAAAAACTAGCTTGATGTACCTTGTAGCATTATTTCAAGTTGCTAAAAGAATAATAGTTATGAGAGCAAAAGCCCTCTAGCAGACTGAGTTTTGACAGGCAGTTAGGTTTTAGAAGAGCAGGATTAGGAACAAAATGCTCTTCTGGCAATAACTGTCTGCTGAAAATATATATGTATTTGAAGAGGAACAAGCTGATATTAGAAAAAACCAACATCCTCCTCTATTACCTCTTTCCCTCTTTCATTGATAGATAGATATAGATGTATAGAAATATTTGTTTGTGCATGTCAGAGTACACACCCAACATCTTTTATTTTGAAAAGATTAAAAACTAATGTAAAATTTACAAAGGAAGAAAGAAAAAAGGGAAAGGGAAATCAAAGAGAAAGATAAAAGTGCAAGAAAGGAAAAACAAAAAGAGAAAACCACAGTTATAAGTAGAATTGTAAATTTATCTCTAAATTTACAATGTCTCTCTTCTTTCCATAATTTATCCTATCTAAATGTCAAAACCATAAAACCTTTTTTTTTTCCTACAAAAAGTCCCTAAGTGATTTCAAGTCAGAAATAAATGTAGAAACTTACTTTAATCAAAATAATCAATTTGACCATTTTGGCAAGTTACATCATCTTCATCAATCATTCCTCTACTGTAGGTATTGACAGATATTTCATTATAGTTATGCTTATAGTTGTGCTTTTTGTCATTATAGTTGTGCTTTTAAAGTTGCAGCAACATTTCAGCAGAATCTCATCTGCCATCATCAGGCTTCTGTATAGTGTTTGTCTCTTCTACACAGAAGCCTGATGATGACAGATGAGATTCTGCCGAAACGTTGCTACAACTTTAAAAGCACTAATTTAAACACTAATTACTAGAACCAAACGCCTGGCAGACAAGACACACATTAAGACTGAACTATGCACCTTGACTAAAATATTGACAGCCAATGGCTTCCACAAAAGCAAAATCACCAACTTGATCCACAAAAACACACTGAGACATAATAGAGACCCAGAAGATGAACAGACCCATGGAACAGCTGTCCTGCCCTACATGAGGCACTACAGACAGAATTATTAAGATTCTATACAGACACCACATCAAGACTACCTTCAAAACAGACAGAAAAATAGCAGCCATCCTCAGGAATCCCAAAGACAAAATTGACCTGGAAAACCAAGGCATATATGAAGTCCCCTGTGCATCATGCCCGGCCACATACATTGGACAGACCAATAGAAGAATAAGCACCCACCTGGATGAACACAAAAATGCAGTCAAAAAGCTGGAACACACTTCCTCACTAGTCCAACACATGGAAGCCACAAGTCATAACATCAACTTCAATAGCACCAAAACCCTAGCCACTATAGAAAATCCCAGCCACAGAATCATCAGAGAAGCCATAGAGATAGAAAAAAGACCAGAAAGCATGAACAGAAGAGATGATTCCACCAGGCTGTCAATCATTTGGAAGCCTGCACTCACAAACAAAAAAATCTCCACACCACAAGCCAGGCAAACACCTGGGCACAAACAGATCCCCCCTGATACCTCCATCTCAAACACACCCCAACCAGGCACCCAGATGAAACCCAGCTTCCTACCTAATGATAGCTGTCCATTTACCCAAAGCCAAGCTGCACTAAAGGCCTCCAATAAAGTAACACAATGCTGCCAGCAAATCAAGATACAAAAAGAGCCAAAAAACAGACAGAAGATATCAGAAACACCAATCAAGCAGAACACAGCAAACTCCAAGACCAACAAACACAGACCAAGACTCCCAACCAATCAGGAGGAAGAAAAAAACCATTCTGGCACAGCAATAGGCTGCCCCAAATTTAAATCTGAAACCACCATAAAAGTCTGACTCACAGATGAACACTATACAGAAGCCTGATGATGGCAGATGAGATTCTGCTGAAACGTTGCTACAACTTTAAAAGCACCACTACTATGACGTGGGAAAATACCCGAACAAAGCTGAATGCCAGACATGTAAGTACCCGCGAAAACTTAAGAAAATATATATAAAACTTAAGAAAACATACATATATATATATATTCGCCAACAACAACAACAATATGGCAACCAAGGACACAAATTAATATATTTCTGCACTTTGTAGAGATTGGCTTATTAAATACTGTGTCTCAGTGCCTGCAGGAATAGCCAGATCTTCAAACTTTTATGAAAGACCAAGAGGAACAAAGCCCAGGTGGGTAGCTGTTTCACGGCAGGTGCCATTACAAAGACACATTTCTTAGGTTCCATTAAATGGTTCTGCTTTGGAGAAGTGAGTAGAAGTGTGCCAACTCAGATGGACCTACTGAGATGAGAACTAATGGGAAACAGGTGCCTTTGCAAGTAATTTGGTTCTGTGCCAGGAAGTCTTTTATACATAAGAGCCAGCACCTTGAAATATAGCTTGAAACCTATTAAAAGCCAGTGCAGCCCACATAGTAATGATATAACTCCTTGGTATCAATTGTCTGAGGTTGATGAACTTTGAAATGGAATCAAAGTGATTCCGTAAGAAAACAGCACTTCTCAGCTACCAAAGCTTTGTCTTTGTAGTTCATTTGGGAAAGTATTCTTTGAAATTTGTATTGCTAATTGTAACTTTCACTACAGCCTTGAACCAGGAAACCTCTCCCTTTTCCCTAGGTGTTTCTTATCTGCAATAAGTGTGACTAGAGGAAAAAAATATGATTTCTCTGAGAGCAATTTACTGGCCTCATTTGAAGAATGCTACGGTTTGGTGGTTTTGAAACATAACCATTGCTTTCCATCTTGGGAACAAAAACTGAAATAATCAGAGAAAAAACCCCCAGTGTTAGAAATTCTGTTTATATATAGGATCACAGAGCAAACAAAGAGTACAGTAACCATGTGCTTTACTGCTCAACTGTTTTATTGTAACAGGAAACAGGAAACGCTATAGCACATTTTCTGGCTATTTGGTCACCGGAAGCCAGAAACAGGAAGTTCCAGTAAGCCCCACCCACCATGGCCACACCCACCCAGCAAGTGGGCAACGAACTGGTTGCTGGGATTTTTGAATCCCACCCCTAGTCTTTAACTACTGAGCCATTGCGGCTCCCTTAGGCTGTCTGGACTATAAATGTCAAATCTGGTAATTATCTCATTCATTTATCTTCAAAAATTTTCTTCTTCACTTTGAAAGTTATTTCCCTACCTTCCTTATGTTGGTCTTTGACCATAATAAAGGTTTTTGATTAAAGAAAATGTTTATTTTCCATCAACACAGAAAGAAAAATATCAGCCCCAGGAGGGATTATTGTATTAAGCTCAGGCTGTGACAAAGAATAGCAACACAAACTCCAAGGAATCCATTCCTTTCTGCAAATATAATATCACATTGCAGCAACAAGCAGTAGCAATAGCACTTAGACTTATACACTGCTTTACAGTGCTTTACAGCCCTCTCTAAGCAGTTTACAGAGTGAGCCCATTGCCCCCAACAATCTGGGTCCTCCTTTGACCCACTTTGGAAGGATGGAAGGCTGAGTCAACCTTGAGCCTGGTGAGATTTGAACTGCCAAATTGCAGGCATCCGGAAGTCAACAGAAGTAACCTGCATTCTAACCACTGTGTCACCATGGCTCATAAAATAGACAAGGAAGATTTTTTTTTGAAGTTCTATCCAATCCAAAAGTCCACACATAAAGTGACCGATGCATGAGTGACTATATGAAAGGCCTTTAGCTATAAGTAAGGGTCCCATTGAAATAGTAACCTTCTTAGCTACTATTGCTCTCTGTTCTTTGAGCAGGAGCTGAGGGTCTCAAATTGTTCAGCCGTCCTGAAAGTAGAAGTGCAACCTCATTCAGGACTCCTGAAACACTCCTAAACCTGGGAGGGTGGGATCTAAAGAAGTGCCTCTACTTGGATTTGCTCATCCAGGCTGCCACAGCCTTCAGACAGCTGGATAAGACGTTTACCATAATGCCCGGTCAATCATTTATGAGATTGTTGACACCTAAACCTATACCAGGCACTAGCCCTGAAATATTGTTCTCTCCATGAATACTAGTCTTCAGTATACATTATAGGCTTCTTTATACAAAAGATGTCGAGACTTTGGAAAAAGTGCAGAAAAGAGCAACTAAGATGAGTAAAGGCCTGGAGACTAAAACATAATGAAGAATGGTTGCAGGATTTAGGTTTGGCTAGAAAAGAAGGACTATTGGGGACATGATAGCAGTATTCCAGGATTTGAAGGGCTGCCACAAAGATGAGGGAGTCAACTTATTTTCAAAAGCACCAGAAGGCAGGACAAGAAACAATGGATGGAGAGAGGCAACCTGGAATTAAGGAGATACTCCCCAACAGTGAGAACTATGAACCTGGTGGAATGTCTTGCCTTCAGAAGTTGTGGGTACTTTATCAATGGAGGTTTTTAAGAAGAGACTGGATAAAACTACTTGTCTGAAATGGTATAAGGTTTCCTGCTTGCAGCAGCAGGTTGGACTAGATCAAGGGTCACCAACCTTTTGGACCTCAGGGACCGCCAAACTCATAATTTTAAATCCCGGGGACCACTAACTGGTTATGTGGGCATGGCCTAATTTGTGGGTGTGGCTTGGTGATCATGTGACTGGCTGGACATGGCCTGTATGTAAATATTATAAATATTTATATAAATATTGAATTTTTTAATTTAAAATAGAGCAACTTTTACTCAAAATCAGGCAAAGCAGGCAGGCAGATTGAGTTGCTCACAGAATCACAGACTCACATAGAGATCTGTGTTTCTGCCATTGGCTACCTGAGTCTGTCATATTAAATTTGCTTGCAAGCAAATCATAACATAGCAGGCAAGTTTGCCAGGTAAGGAGTGAGTGGGCAGGGAGGGTTCCTGTGGGCCATGTGGGTGGCACAGCCTTGTGTTCCCGTGCAGCCTGGATACATTGCTTTGGTGTGTGGTGGGGGGTGCTCTGGGGGTAACATTTCTCTGTAGACCACCAAAATTTTCTCGCAGACCACCAATTGGCAACCGCTGGACTAGAAGACCTCTTTAAGGTCCCTTGCAGCTCTATTCTGACACACAATGGGTTTTAATCCTTATGTATGCACCTCACATTTTGAATTAATAGCCATGTCACCGTCTTGGCCAAGTGGCCTTGTTTATCCAATGCTCTTCAGTATAAGAATTTCCATTTTATGAGCTTCAACTATTCCAGAAAAAAGTTGTGGTTTGTTATGTTATGGTTTGAAACCATACCTTGTATCTGCTCTTCCTCTCCAATTTATGTAATTATGCTTTATTTTCAGGAGAATTTCTCTTTTCACCTTTCAAAAAATTGAAAAGCTTTAAAGCAAAGTCTCTTTCGGCAATTAAAATTTGCAAAAAAATCCCCACCTAATCTGTATGGAGAACTCACTTGCTCGTGCTGTGGACAATGTAAAATTGTGGTCTGACCGCCAATATAGATTTATCTCTTCACTTTTGGGGGGGATTTGGGGGTGCTGAATAAATCAATTGACATACATTTTGATGGAAAATGTCCCACTACAAACAGCATCATTATCACCGCATGAGGAAAAAGTGCAATTTTAATTAATGCATTTGGCTCATTGCCTTGGATATTTCAGATGCGGAAAAAAAAAATTGAACGTTATAATCTAAATGTTTTACACAATGGAAAAATATGTGTGCTGAACATCAGAAGTAAATATTTGCACATTAGTTCTGGAGAACTGGTAGCAAAAAAAATGAGTAGTTCAGAGAACCAGCCAATACCACCTCTGACTGGCCCCGCCCACATCTATGCTCTGCCTCCTGAGTCCCAGCTGATCAGTTGGGTCTCCTTTTGTTGCCCTGCACAGGAGAACAGAGCTGGAAAGCAGGTTACTGGGGTGAGGAGGGAAAGGGATTTTGCAGTATTCTTCCGCTGGAGTGCAGTGGAAATGGGGATTTTACAGTATCCTTCCCCTTGCCCACCAAGCCACACCTACTGAACTGGTAGTAAAAAAAAATTTGAATACCACCACTGGGCTGAAACCACTCCTGCAGATGATTTGAGATGAGGCTTTGCTTTTTTCTTTTTTCTCTCTTATACAACTTTATTTTCACCTCTTGGTTAGCAAAATCTGCTCCCTTACTTTTGTAGGTGCTCCTTCACTGTCAGTGGCCTGTGTAAAACTTCCTACATCAATGGAAATGTAGTACTTGTGCAAGCTCTCATTTATTTAATGTACTGTCAAAGTGGTATTATTCCCATCTGCAGTAGTAGACCTTCAGTAGTAGACCATCATCCCAGCCATGATGGCTCAATACTGCTAGTTAACTCATCCCACAGCCAGGAGTTCAATCCTGACCAGCTCAAGGTTGACTAGCCTTCCCTTCCTTCTGAGGTTGGTAAAGGAAGAACACAGATTGTTGGGGTCAATATGCTGATCTTATAAACTGCTTAGAGAGTGCTGTAAAGAATTATGGAATGATATAAAAGTCTAACTGCTATTGCTATCTCAGACTTCATAAGAAAAAGTCTCTAGACTTTTTGTTTTTATGGAATTCTTCATTTCCCTAAGGAGCACCCCCCTCAAAAAAGATTTCTTGACTGACACTTCAGAATAGACTTCTTTGAGGTCTATGCAGTGACCAGAAAGTCCTACCTTTTTGATTGTGTGTCCATCAGTACCAAATTCATTACTTCTTTGTCCAACATTTTTTTTAATTTTAATTTTATTATTTATTTTTATTTCATGTATTTTCCATATGGATCATCTAAACAAATGCATTTTTCAAGGAGTTCATACTATGTTTAACTCTTTTTATACAATGTCTTCTGTTGCATCTGCCACTTCTTCATCTCAAGCCATGTCAATAGCAGTTCCTTGTGCATATGAAATATATGTTCAATCATTATGTCAAGGTTCCAAGTAATATGTCCCATTCAATAAGAACTCCAAGGCAGGCATATTCCTAAAATAATATTTTTTGGGAACATATCAAATTGGCAATTTCTTGGTGGAAAACTGGATCTAGGTTCCTGCTGGTTTTACATCCAATTTATAGTTAAACTTTGTCACTTCCTCCCAGGGTCACCCATCACATGGTCCAATCAGCACAGAGTCCAGTTTTTAGGTGATCCCATTTACCTCCTTTAAAGCACCTGCATCAACGTCCTTGGTTCCCAGGGGAAATCATTTTATTTTGGCTACAAAATCCCAGCTATCTCTACACTCCTTGCTCTGGCCCCTTCACTCTACGTTGTATCAGCCCTGAGGCTATGAGAAGAAAACTCCCTAGAGAAAAGCTACCAAAGAAAAATGGCCACAGTTCAGTCAACTTCAGGGTTGACACTCTACCAGAATTATACATTGTTCCACACATCTAAAAGAATTCTTAAGGAAGTCTCCATGCATTTTTTCCATGCATCTTTCCTTAATATACATGTACATACATCTGTTCTGACCCAGCTCCTGAAACATGACAAATCCTCTGACATGAACTCAAAAGATTCCTTTATTAGGAGCACCAGCAGTCCCAGAAAAAATGTTTCTCTCTCAATGCAGGCTAACAAGTCCATCCCACAGGGAGATGAATAGTTGTCTAGCACAATCTATTCATCTCCACTCCCTGCCTTTTATCCCCAGAGCTAGGGTGGGGCTTTGCTAGCAGTGGTGGCTCTTCCGTCCCGAGGATCAGCCCATAGATTTCCACTGCTCTCCTCTCCTCTGCCTTCTGTGCTTTCGTGTATCACTGGACCCAGATGTTTCTCCTCTTCCTCATCAGCCACTTCCAGACCTGGGGGCTGTTGACTCTCCATTTGAGGGCTGATGGATGGCCCAGGCTCTGCCTCTCTCTCTCTCTTTCTGCCAGCTCCATTCCCTCTTCCCCCTCGGAGCTCCCAGGTTGCCCTGATGCTGATCCTGATTCCCACACCTCCTCCTCTGATTTGGTTGGTGGAGGGCCGACAGGCCACAAAGGTATCTTTATCTAAGATACATGTCATTGCATGTAGGTTTCTCTCCAGCCTAACCATTGTTACATGCTGCTTCCTACAACTTTAGCATACCCATTATAAGTTGGAAAAAAGGTTCCAGTGTAGAATTTCCTGCTCTTTGTGAAGAAAGTGCCTGTCATGATGGATTCTGTTTTGACAATTGCACCTGTCTGCTTGAAAACAAATCTGACAGGTTTTTTTTCCCCTTTCTCCAACTACTGATTCTTGTGCTCACTTGTTAATGCAGAGAATGAATACATTTCTAATGGTTATCAAGAGAACTATGCTATCAGGAAAGGTGAGGTTAAAATGTTGCATTGGAAATAACAACATAGTAAATTGAAGAAGTATACCGAATGAAATAAATCTTCCCTTTCTGGTTGTTTTTGCAGTGTTGTTTGAGCTACTAAAAATATGTTGATTTTCCTGATCGGAATGAGAATGTCAAGCACTGGGGAAATGAGGAGATTCAGGCAGTTCAAAATGAGCATGAAGATTTATTGCAAACTTAAGCTCTGCACAAGAATCTGGCCAACTGACCATTAAGGGAAATGAGCAGGAGATAAAAGAAGCATTCAGGGTAGGCTCGACTAAGACCTCTCAGGGGCACTCAGGGACTCATGACTTATGATGCATTTCACTGCTCCCTCGGGCTCATCCTGGTCATCTTCTTACAGAGAGGACTTCTATCAATTAGCTGGACAATATGTCAACAATATGCACCTTCACTTTTCTCATGGTGCTTGCTTACTTAATATGGATTAGAATCAGAGATGGTATTCAGCAGGTTCTTTCCCATTTTTGTGGGCAGTTTTTAATTTATTTATGCTTTATATAATTTATATAGCCACCCACCTTGCAGCAGTGACTGATTAATAATCATATTATTCTCAAATAGTACTACTAATAGTAATTAAAACCACATTACGTATCCCTCAGTAAGAATTAAAACTAACAAATCCCGGCCTTAGGGCTGTTTTAAAAACAAGGTATTTACATGAAAAACAAAATATTTACATACTCTCTTTCTCGCCATCCTGTATCAAAATGAACACAGGAACATACCTGCACACCAATGAAATTTCATGTACTTTCTGTTTTGAATAATAATTGGGAAAACACATACTTTTAATTGGTATGCAAGTTAAAGTGAATTGAATTTTTATAGATAGCAATATTTGTTTCTTTCCAAACAGAACAGGGTTGGAGTAGATCCTTGAGTTATTTGTAGTCCTTGAGTTATTTGTAAAAATAGTAGAGGTGGGATACAAATAAATAACTTAACAAATACATTTGGTTATGAGGGTATTATTTTCACAAACAATATTGGAGAGAAGGTTCTACCTTCCCACTCTTATTCTGCAAGGAGACACAGAGACAACCTTCCCTGTTTCCACTAGAGGTAGTCCTTGACTTACAACCATTTGCTTAGTGACTGTTCAAACTTACAATGGCACTGAAAAAAAAAAGACTTACAACTATTCCTTACACTTACAATCATCATAGCATCCTTGTGGCCATGCGATCAGAATCCAGGTACTTGGCAATTGCTTAGACCTATATGCCGCTTTATAGTGCTTTACAGCCCTCCCTAAGCATCAGCCTATTGCCCCCAACAATCTGGGTCCTCATTTTACCCACCTCAGAAGGATGGAAGGCTGAGTCAATCTTGAGCCTGGTGGGATTTGAACTGTCAAATTGCAGGCAGCTGGCAGTCAGCAGAAGTAGCCTGCAGTACTGCACTCCAACCACTGCATGACCGTGGCTCTATTTATGATAGTTGCAAGAACCCAGGGTCATGTGATTGTCATTTGTGACCTTCCCTTGTTGGCTTGCAACAAGGAAAGTCATTGGGGGATGCTGGATTCGGTTAACAATTCAGTTAAGCAGAGCAATTCACTTAACAACAAAAAAAGGTCATAAAATCAGGAATGAGTCACTTAACAACCGTCTTGGTTAGCAACAGAAATTCTGGCCCCAATTGTGGTCTAAGTCAAGGATTACCTATAGTTTGTCTTACTTTCCTTCCCTAGCTACCCTTGTGCTCTGACACTTGCCTTGCACTTCCTTCTCGCACTCTGCCAGTATGAATGCAACTTTTCAGATTGTGACTTGAGGGCAAGATAATAGAATATTTTATTTATTTATTAGGAAATTTATATTGCCGCCTATTCACACATGGCGACTCAAGGCAGCTTACAGGGGTATAAAAACATTCTCTCTCTCTCTCTCTCTCTTTCACACATACACACACACACATATATATCACTAATAAAAGAAAATAATAAAATAATATAATACACCCCCTCACCCCTTATCCTGCAACAGCCATTTAATGGGCTCCATCCTGCTCTGGGTTCCTCAGGCCCACTGGCAGAACCAGCTTTTCAGCACCTTCTGCAAGAGTAAGGGTCACCACAGAGAAGGCCCTTCTTCTGGGTCCCACCAGGTGTATCTCCTTAATGGAAGGGACCCTCAACATTCCTTGCCTCCCCGCTCTGATGGGTCAGGTAGATGTCACTGGTAAGAGACGGTCCCTCAGATAACCTCAAATAATCTCATAACCTAACTCAGATCATTCAGAATTTTTGGGACACCGAAACATAATAAAATAAATAATACATAAGAAAACTGTGAAGAGAAATTCCCACTTAGGGAAAGATCTGCAATAGTACAATTATATTGTTGTTATTATTGGCTGATTAGCATGCCTCTTGCTCTTTTGAAATTTCTAGAATGTTTTTTACATATGCACAGATATAAGGTGTGTCAAATTTTTCAACTCTCAATTTCCAAAAATTAGTAGGGGTGCTTAAAAAGTTGTGACATGCCTTGGGGATTGTAAAGATATTTTGCTTACTTTTATATAATTTAGATGTGCTTGGTAAAAAACTACATAAATATCATAATTTTTAACATTTTATTTGTTTCATTTGAGATTGGCAGGAAGCAAAAGAAGAAAAAAAAAGATAAAGATTAAATAAAACTGGGTGTTTTTAAGACGGACTATTGAAATCAGATGTCATACTAACTCAGATTTTGTTGCTGTTTCCCTCCCATCAAATAGTAGTGACACAAGTCCTGTAGAGTTTTTTTTTTAAAGGAACAGAGAAATATATAGTCATATTAATAATGAATCTCTCCTTTACTGTCAAATATATGGAGGAATAATTCTCTGTAATTCTCTGTCAAAGGCAACGAATGCCTTGAAATTAAACCTGAGAGGCAAACGCCTTACAGTGCTGTCAATATTTTGAACCTTTGAAATCCTAATTCAGGACCAACTGTTGCATCAGTAAGGCACACACATGCACACACAGAGAGAGTGGGGGTGGAAAGAGAGAGAGAGAGAGAAATGCTATTGGTTTTTTAAGTATGGAGAGGAGGGAAAAAAATGGATATAAGAAGATGGAATTTGCTTAGCCTGAATTATTAAAGCTGGATTTGACTTTGCAGAGACTAAACTACAGTATTTTGTGCCACTACTTGTTTAAAACTAGCAGTGTTCAAAGAAATTGCCTTGCTTTTTAAAATGAGTTTTTATTCACTTTGATGAAAGAATTTACTTCTGGAAAGGAATTTCAGAGAAACGCTCCTGAGTGTGATACCATACTATTTAGTAACCAACTGTCCAGGGGATGATTTGTGGGTGTTTGCATGTGTGTGTTTGTGTCTATAGGAGGCAGGTTTCATAATTTCTACTGAATCTCAGGAGAAGGGATTTTGGGCATGGCAGTTTCAGTCATAGACAATTTCCTGTCTTTAAGAAATTACTGAATATTTCATCTTTCCCTGGGTAATTCATCCCCTAATTTCTTGGCCCAGAAAAACTAGTTTACTTAAAACCTCAATGCTGGGCAATTCTGATTTCTTCTCCGAATGTCCTCTTCCTGAAGATCCAGTCTTACATATTTGTGCAACCCCATGTAGAAGATCAAACAGATTAAAACCCATCACATGCCTATCATTAGTCAGAGTTATTCTGCTCTAAGTTGCTGGGGAACTTGACTTCTTAGTCAAGATAATTTAGAAAATGGATTCCAAAAATTGATAAAACATCCATGTTTAGTTAAAAAAAAAAGAAGATCTACTTTGTGGACCTATCTAGATGAATAGAACTAAATGATTACTAATAATATGAAATTAGGTAAAATGTTGATTGCATAAGATTTAGATAGTATTATTCTCAAAGAGCAGATCTTTTATTATAAGATAGTTTATGAGACTTTTAATTGAAGCCATGGCCAACCTCAACCTTACATTCTTCATCCATTTGGTTAGTCTCTTTACCTATTCAAACACTTTTCTCCCAATTTATCTGAGCATCCAGATTCTACCTTTGCCCTGTGACATAGATAGAAGTTGCATGCATATATTTACTTTATCTGTGTAGCTTTTAAATTCAGACCTTCGGAATGGATGGAAGATTGGAAGAGAGGAAGATGATTTAATCCTTGATTCTCATTTGTGCCTTTTAATATTTGTGGATAGAGAAATTCAGTAAGGACAGGATTCTGTGGCGCAGTGGTTAGAGTGCAGTACTGCAAGCTACTTCTGCAGCCAGCTGCCTACAATTTGGCAGTTCAAATCCCACCAGGCTCAAGGTTGACTCAGCCTTCCATCATTTCAAGGTGGGTCAAATGAGGACCCAAATTGTTGGGGGCAATATGCTTGACTCTGTAAACCACTTAGAGAGGCCTGTAAAACACTATAAAGCGGTATATAAGTCTAAGTGCTATTGCTATTGCTATAAAGGGAATACATAATGGAAGAATCACCATTTTCTGTGCTGGGTTTGCACTGACAGAGAGCATATTGGTAATATTTTTTCTTTCCTTTTTAACATTTTCTTTCTTACAATCACAATGAAATAGATAAAAAAAATTACACACACACACACACACTAGCTGCATTGCTGATATATTTTCTGGTATATTCAGCTGTAGTAAAAAAGCTTTAGATAGACTTGAACAAGTTTTCCCCAATGAATTCTTAACTCACTCCCACAGTGCCTCTGTTTTGTCCTCTTCACCATTAGATATATTAACAGTTCCATTTTATGGCCTAAAGCCATTAATAAAATATTTTCAATGGCCTGTTTAGCAAAGGCATAATAAACTTCAAGGTCTTATAAGAAGGTACACAAAGAGATAGGAAGCACATACCCACCCCAAAAGGATTGTATGAGCAGATATGATATAGGGTTGAGAGAGGAAAGTTTATTTATTTATTTAAAACATTGATATAGCTGCCTATCTTTAAACTAACCTTGGGCAGCTCCCCATCCAAAATTAAAAGACATATAAAATCATTTTAAAAAGTATTAAACTCAACCATAAACCACCAAAAAATTAAAAACAAAAAACCAACTGGTGCCAATATGGCATCATCTAATTTTTCCTCAAGACCTTGTGGAAAAGGACTTCAAAGTTTTACAAAGTCTTTCATTTTTAAACCTGCATTTTCAGAAGCCTTTCAGAAGGATATTCATCCTATTTACTAGGTGAACAACAGATGTATTTTCTTGGGTTTGGCTGTGTTCCACTGGAAAATTGGAACTGTGTTCCACTGGAAAATTGTGCTCTTCTCTGCATGCTTTTTAGATTCTCAACATCTGTTTTACATTGTGGTGACCAAAACTGAATACAGTATTCTAAGTGTGGCCTTACCAAGGCATTTGTAAAGTGGTATTAGCCTTAATCCATTTGAATAGAGTATTTCAATTGTTACCATGTTTCCTTGAAAATAAGACCCAGTCTTATTTTCTTTTGGGCCCAAAAATAAGCACCAGGTCTTATTTTGGGTGGATGTCTTACCTGCTTACCTTAGGCACCCAGGCTTCCCACGTCCCCGACACCTACTGCATTGCGGCCAACTTCTGTGACCACTCGCAGCCATTCATGGCCAGATGCCACATGGCGCATTGCACTGGTATTACTGCTAGTGGCAGGAAACCACATGGCACATCATGCTGGTGCCACCGCTCATGGCAGGAGACTGTGTATGGTTTCGCCTTAACTGTGGGTAACACCTATAGGGAAGACATAGAGCAATGAAGTCAGGAAATCAAAGAAAACAAATTGGTAGATCTCCTATCCACTGTGACTTTTCCAACACTACCTACGGAAGCAGGGCAAGAGAATAAGAGCCAGGAAAAAAATACTGGCTTTTATTAAATGCATTGTGGTTATCTAAAAATTTAGTACCCAGATAAAGCATGCTATATGACTCTAAAACTAACTTTGCCTTATATTCCAAAAAGAATATCAGAATGTTGAGATGGACAATGGTATCCCAAATCAAACTGGGGTATTTTCGGGGGGCAGAGGGGGAGTCACAGCAAGAACTGTCAAACTGTACTGAAAATATAAAATATCCACCCTCCCCTCCGTCTCTCCCAAAAGTGCTTTTTTTCAAGAGGCAACTGGTCTTTCTGGTTTCTCTTTTAAGACATTTCCCTTCTCATCCAAGAAGCTCCTTCAGCTCTGACTGGATGATGGGAAAGAGAAGGATTTATACTCCTTGCAGACAGCTGGTCATTTGCATTACTTTAGTGGGTGTTAAGGTCACCTGGGGGTTTATCTATGTCATCGAGATCACCTGAGTGGTGCAAATGGGTGTGGAGCCTTCTTGCAACTGCTGAAAGGACTGTGTTGTAGACTGGAGATAGATTATGTCGTATCCCTCCCCCTCTGGTGAGAGAGGGCTGTTCGATTTTGACATAGATGGCCTCTTTGACCCCTCTTTCAAACTAGTGAATCCTCTCTGCCCAAAATATGGGCTTTGTTGTCTCTGAAAGAGTGACCTGTGTCTTTTAAATGCAGATGGACTGCTGAATCTAGTCTTTGATGGGCTTGTTCTATGTTGTGCCATGCATTTATGAAGTTGTTTCATTTCCCCAATGTACAGATGACTCATTGCATTGTACTGCACATACCATGTTGCTCAGTTTCTCTCTGGGTGTTTTATCCTGAGTGGACAAGCTCCTGCCTTAGTGCATTCTTTGATTTGAAGTGTGCCCATGTGTTATGTTGGCTGAAAATCCTCCTGAGCTTTTCTGATATGCCTGCAATGTATGGAATGATAACGGTGCTTCGTTTATGGTTCTCATCGTTGTCTGTTACAGAGGAGCTCCTGTAGGGTCCTTTTTGAGATTTAATGAAGGCCCACTTGGGATAGACACACGTTCTGAGGGCTCTCTTGATGTATTTTAGTTCTTTTTCTTTCCCATCTTTGCTGGTAGGCAGGTCTTCAGCTCAGTGGTGTAAGGTTCTGATGGCTCCCATTTTGTATT
The DNA here is from genome assembly GCA_033807585.1 of Hydrophis major. Classification (NCBI taxonomy): domain Eukaryota; kingdom Metazoa; phylum Chordata; class Lepidosauria; order Squamata; family Elapidae; genus Hydrophis; species Hydrophis major. Next base: position 9,664,677 of record CM066335.1, on the reverse strand, counting down.
CCAGTGGGTGGTGGGAAACGAAGCAACGTTGCCATTCTGTACATTGCAGGCATATCAGAAAAGCTCAGGAGGATCTTCTTCATCCTCACATGCTCCATGTGTCTCAGGAGGCAGAAAGAAAAAAAGAGCATTTCTCCAAAAAAATTTTTTTGGGGGGGGGAATCCACCCTTTGCCTTTCAAATTTTGCCGCTTCTCTGCTTCCTGTTTGCCAGCACATCTCCAGGTGATTTTTGTTTTGGTAGGGTGCTGAGTTGGATCCACATCCAGTTGCATGGGATGACTTGTTCTGCACCCACCTGGCCATGCCCACCAGGTGCCTCCCCACCTGACCACATGTGGTTGGTCCACCTGGCCACTCCCACCCAGCTACCCCAAGTCAGCCATCCCGAGTCATCCATGCTAAGCCAGCTGCACCTAATCCTTTGCACTGACCTGGCCACGCCTAGCCACCCATGCCAACCTGGTGGCACTCAGATGGCCACACCCACTGAGTCATGCCCACCTGGTTGCAATGAGTTGTCCCATCCCCAATTCAATGGCCTTGAAACAGAGATGAGCAATACCCCCTATAGTTGGCAATGGGTAGCAGATTAATTGCACAGGGACTCCTCTATCAGCTGCCTGCCTGCCTGCCTGCCTGCCTGCCTGTCTGTCTATCTATCTATCTATCTATCTATCTATCTATCTATCTATCTATCTGTCATCTATCATCTATCTATCTATCTATCTATCTATCTATCTATCTATCTATCTATCATCTATCTATCTATCTATCTATCTATCTATCTATCTATCTATCTATCTATCCATCCATCTATCTATCTATCATCTATTCATGTATATGTATATATATATATATATACACACAAACACACAAAGATTTTATAATTCAGAATCTGAATCCACATTTTACAGTAAATTATAAATTGCTTTAACCATCGTTCATTCATTTTTGCCACAATAACTAAGTTTGCCTAAATTGATGGGTTCACCAATTAATTTTCTATTTACTAGCTTTCTTTTATTAGGTCATGAAAGGCTGAGGCAACCCAAATCCCCAGTTTCTTTCCTTGCTTTGAAGTAACTAGAAAGTTTCTTCTTTTCAGAAAAGAAACACATTACATAATTGGCAGATAAAAAGGCATGAAATTATGTGAGTTAATGACAAAGAAATGAATGAGACTGCCTTCTCTTCATATCAATGTTCCATCATGCTTAAAATAATTTACGTTTCAAGCAGTTTTGAAATTAGTCCTCCGTTTAATGATCCTAGACTGGATATCTTTCTCACTGCAGGTTAAATAAATAATTGGGTCATAAAAAATAATCAAGGTCACAATGAAGTAGCAACACAAAAGAACTTCAAGTATACTTTTCACACCTTCTCTCTTCCCTTTCTGTTGAATATTAATGGAGAGGAATCTGCACCAGAAAATTTAACAGAAAAGTCAGATTCTTAGAATAATAAAGAAAACAATTGAGAGGTTGGTCTACTCTTCTTGCACGATGAATGACCTAATTTACTCAAAATTGGAGCACAAATAGTCCATAATGCAGCTGAGAACCTTGGATCCTTTGTGGATGTTGTTAATGGTTATCATTAAAAAAAAGTAGCTTACAAAAAGCTGATGATTTAAGGTCTACATTTTGTAAGCAAAAACAAGCAAATGCTACTTATGCCTTAATGTGATACATTCATCCAGTCAGAGATATCCAGTCTTTGAGATTAAGTACTCATGATGAGGTTTCCTTCAAGCATTGCTGGCTTTGTTTTCCAAAAGTGATCTCTAGCTCATTGCAAACAATTGCCTATTTTCACTGTTGAGAATATAGTCCCTCAGGTATCCACATTATTCCAGTTGTGCATAAAGGTAGATTATTCTTTATTATAAAATCAAAATAAATTCAATTCCTGACTTAAGAAACCAGTGAGACAAAGATTAACATTTGGAGGGGTAGCAATGAAAGCCCTGGAAAAGACATTCAGTGTCTGTCCTAACAAAGATCAAAATTATATAGGCAATGATTTTGCCAAACTGTGCCAATCTAATGAACTGGAAGAAGGATTTTGAAGAAGCAGGATAATTTGTGCGTCGATGCTTTTGAAGTACGGTTGGAGAAGACTCATGATAATACTTTGAATAGCCAAAAAAACAAACCTCTTCCGGTTTGGGCTTCTTCGGCGATGGACCGAAATCGTGATCGTGCGCAGTTTTGATCCGTGCTCGTCACTGGAGTGTCCCGAGCCACCCGGATTCAGGGCTGAAGCCACCCCGTAGAGGTGGTGAAGAAGGGGGAGCTATCAGCAGGGTTGAGGAGAGCCGCATTTCTCCTCCTCAGCTGGCCGTTACTCCCTTTCCCAAAGGCGGTTGCAGCGGTGGTTAGAAACGGCCACCACAAAGAAGAACCCAACCGGACAAGATTGTGCAGGAGGAAGTTTAAAGGAGAAAGCTTGACTGACTGGGTTGAATGTAGAACATCTCTTTAAGGTACCTGGAACCTGAATTTTAAAGACTAATACTATTCCTAAAAAAGATTTTAAGCGAAAGAGAAAGGAAATGGAATTGGCTTTTTTCCCTCTAAACATTGACAGTTTTAGCTGACTTGGAATGTTAAGAAGAAGAGGTTTGAATAAGAAATTGATACTAATCCACTTTGACATTAATAGGCTATTTCTAGCTGAAAATAAAATGTCAAAGGGATAAAGATTCTTGGATAATTTAAAAACTTTCTTTAAAAAAAAGAAAGAAAGCAGCAGAGGGAAAAAGGAAAAAAGAGGGTGGGATCTGGAAAATGGAGGAGACTGCCTGGAACTTAAAAAAAAAAAATGATAGTGGAATTTTAACAAGGCTTGCAAAAGATACATTGTAGCTGAAACTTTGTTACAAGATAACAAAGCCCCTGAAAAGAGAAAGTGAGAAAAGAAGCAAGAAACATTTTTGGATTATTGGATGATCCCTGGAACTTTGGATGGAGGATCCTAATGAAATAGAATAAAATCAATTGAGGGTCGTTAATTTTTTTTAAAAAAATAGCATTACTCCTTTAAGAGTTAAAAATGAGACTTAAAGAACAAAAAGAAGAAGCACAAGAGGGAAGAGGATCTTTTGGCTTCGTATTTCAATTTTTAGAAATGGAGATCTTGAACTATGAAAAACAACAAGAAACGCTGGCAGAACAAGAAGGGCGGGACAACGAAGAAGCCATCTTGAATAACCAAGCAATTTTAAGCGGGGTAAAAAAGGCAAAGGGGGGAAAGGGAGTTAAAAACTTAAGCACTGAAGCAACAACAACAAAAAAGAGTAATTTGAAAAGTAATCATAATATCAGGAAGAAGCAGAATGGAGGATCACAGAAGGGAGAATCAGATAGAAAGGGGAATAAAAAGGGGAGGGAGAAGAAGAGAGGGAAGAGGGAAAGGAAAAGAAGCTATAAAAGACAGAAACAAGATAGAGAGGTACAGGAAAAACGTATAAGAATTAAAGGTATAAACCTATTTAAAAGACACAGAGACAATGGTTAAAATTTAACTTAAGGAGAGGATTCTGCAAGGGTGCATGGGACAGCACTGTTATATTAGAAATAGAAAGGGGTTAGAAAATACGTTAGATGTTTAAAGTGATAGAAAAAATTTCTATTGATGTGTAGTGGAATATTTGTTTGTAAAGAGAATAAGGCTCTCAATGATTTAAAAGGAACATTTAAAAAAACTGAAAAGAAACATGGAAGATTTTTATCAGTTGACAAGATGAACTTGAATAAGAATAATAACTTTATTAATTTTTTTATAAAAGTTTTATTGATTTTAACGACAGACAAAAACATATAAAACATAAAACATAACATAAAAAAATATCATTCTTCATAAATTTACAGTGTATCGGTTGGTTTACCACTCCCTTTTGTGCATCCATTTCATAGTCATCGAAATAATTATATTACATAATAACTCACATTATCAATCATCAGTAAAATAGAATAATAACTTTATTGGCTACTGTTAATAACTATTGTTTGTTTTTTTATTTAAAGACAGTAATAAGTAAAATATGAAATATAGATGATTAAAGTGAAAGACAGCTGATATTACGAGGTAATGTTTGTTAAAAGAAATAGAAAAGTAAAAGATTGTTATTATTAATGGCAGAGCTATACTTGAATAGAATAATTATTACATTTACTACTGTTCACACACACACACATACAGACAGACAGACAGACACACAGACAGACACACAGATATATATATATACATATATACTTTTTTCTTTTAAGAATTTAGTGTGTATTTTTAAGGGAGTGTACCAAGCAGAATTTGATTGAAAATAGATGTGTTATAAAATAGAGGTTAGAAAATGAATGTTATAGTTTTAAAGGTGTAACTTAAATTTTTAAACAAGATTTGAAAAAAGATACAAAGGTGTTACACTCCAGTCCAGTAATTAGAGGGGAAAATTCGTTTTATGAGAAAAGATAATATGAAATTGTAAACAGGGCAGATGAAAGTATAAAAACATTGATTAGAAAGATTTTAAAAAATAAAAAAAATATGTAATTGAATTAAGAAAGGAACGAAATAATTTAAAATAAGGCTACAGGAAGTAAAGAAAGGGAAAAGGTATTGTAAAAATTGCAAAAATAGTTATAAGATATGGTTAGAATGTATAAGATAAATATGTATTGAGTTTATGTCTGTATGGAGAAGTGATAACCCAGGGCCACGCTGTTTTTTAAAAAATGATATTTTATTTGTATTTGTATGTTTTGTGAAAACTTAAATAAAACTTTTATTAAAACAAAAACAAAAAACAAACAAATAGCTCACAGGACAAATCCAGAGTTCTCACTCAAGGCACAAATTTATCCTAATTAAAATATATTATGCAAGGGCCTAAGACTCTGGAGAAATTTACAGTGCTGAGAAAGAAAGACAAGAGGATCTTTAACAGTGATGAGTACAGATAATCCCAGAGGTAATCTATATATGTGGTTGCTAAGAGCTAACACCAACTTGATGGCACATAATCAATAAAATCAAAGGATTTGGTAATTCTCTCTCTTGTCTTCACAGTATTGACTGCCAGTAGGGGAGGAAAGCAGAGTGGACAAACCAGCTATTATAAATACTGAAGTAAAAGCTAATCTCTCTCTCTCTCTCTCTCTCTCTCTCTCTCTCTCTCTCTTTTAATGTATACGGATTTCACATAGAACCATAGAATGTATGATTTGGAAAGGACCTCAGAATTTAACTTATCTAGTCTGCAACCCAAAGGAAGAATCTGTTACTGTAGCATCTTTACTATTCAAGCAAGCAACCTTGAACTCTTTCTACACTTACATGAAGGAAAAAATGCCATATTTTGAAGCCATGTCTTCCATTCCTGAACAGTTGTGTTAACCATAATCTATTTCCTTGTAATTGAAATCTGCTGGCACCACAGTGAACAATTCCACCCCATCTTCTTAGCTGTCAGCCCTTCAGATTGGTTCTCTCAAAGTCCCTGCTGCCTTCCTTATTCAGGGCTGGAATGTGATTGTTATGACACTGTAATTAACCCTGCAGTCTATTAACAGGAAGGCTTGAATAATTCTAAGTTACTTCATTTGTGTTATTTTTGCCTACTGTTTCTATAACAAGCAAAATATACTGAATACCGCTAGGCTAAAGTAAATTCTATTATGTTCCTAATTCTAAAGATGATTGTTCACCACAGGGCAGGGAGCCTTTTTTAAAAAATAAACAATCCTAATTTTATCTTGGTTAAAGTATTTGCCTGTTTTTCATTTTTTAATTCTCACATTTGACCTGTTGAAGAGATCTTATAGCTATCCTCCCAGTTCACTCAAATCCTTATTCAGTGTGCATAAGATGCATAAACATAAACCATGGTTTTATCAAGCACTTCGGCTAGCAAGCTAATAAAATCCTTGGTGGTATAAACAGAGGCATAGAATCAAAATCACATGAAGTATTTAGTACCACTTTATAAAACCTTAATAAGACCACAACTGGGATACTGCATCCAGTTTTGGTCACAACAATATAAAAATATGTTGAAACTTTGGAAAAAGTGCCGAGAAGAGCAACCAAGATGATTAGGGGATTGAAGGCTAAAACATACAATGAACAGTTGCTAGAATTGGGTATGTCTAGTTTGATGAAAAGAAGGACTAGGGGTGACATGATAGCAGTTCTCCAGTATTTGGGGGGCTGCCACAAAGGAGAGTTAACTTATTTTTCAAAGTACCAGAGGACAAGAAACAAAAGTAACTACCTAACAGTGAGAACAATTAACCAGTGGAACAGCTCATCTTCAGAAGTTGTGGGTGCTTCATCACTGGAGGTTTTTAAGAGACTGGACAACTACTTGTTTGAAATGGTAGAGCAGGGGGTTGGACTAAAAGGCCTCAAAGATTTCTTCCAGCTCAATTCTGAATTTGAATTTGAAAATTCACTGTCTCTGCTTTGCCACAACCCAATTTACATCCTATGTCAGTCAATTCACTCAGTGTGCCTGACGACAGGAATGCTTATGCCTTTTAAATAAAATGTGTTAGCTGGAAAAGGCGCTACCAGATGCCTTATAATTTAATGGGCTTGTTATGTAAGTAACCCACACTAAAATACTTCAATCAACTTTTATTGAGCAAGGGAAAACTAATGGAGACCCACCATTTCCATTTTTTAGCTTTGTGTTGAACAAGTTGTGGCTTTCTCACAAACTAAGTTTAGAAAATGTCAAACTACCATTAATTCATTACAGTATTTAGTTGATGGGAAATTTGGTTTTTTTATCCAATAATTTATCTTTTAAAATGGGAAGGTTTAACTTCATAACTTATATTCAGAATTTTCGCATGAATTACAATCAAGTGATTATATCTTAAATAGCAGATCTGGGCACTGAATAGTGAAATGAATTCAAGGTAGTTCCTAATCACCTGGGGCCCTGGAAGGCAACAGTGAAGTGAATCCTCTGCCTGCCAAACATTGCTTTACTTTCAAAATCACAGAATTTTTTTTTAGGCTTCGGAGAAGTTTCTTTCAGGTGTGATTTAATATTCTACTTCACTGGAAGGCAGATTTAATAAGACCCCTCATAAGGAATACATTTACCCTTGTGGTTTAGGATAGGCTAAAGCTATTGGGCATATCCTGTCATATTGCAAATGTTATATAAAGATTTGTGAGGAAACATATTTTTTCCATTAGCAAACTTTCCTGGCCATTAGGATAATTTCTTGCTTACTTGTGGGCAGGAAACCTAGTATAAAATGTAAGACAGTAAATCTTTCTATATTGGGCTGTATCATGGTAAAAGATGTTAAGATAAGCCAGCAAAACAGATAAGTAGTAAATAGTCTCTCACCACTTTTACACAGTAGTTATCTGATTTAATATGTTAATATCTGTTTCATTATGTATATTTTATTGTCTGGACAGTTTAATGCTTGTAAGTTACTTTAAGTTGTTGGCCTTTGGCTGTAATAAACTACTAAACTAAACTATGAAAACATCAGCTAGATTCCATATATCATTGAGATATCGAATGCTTTTGAAAATTTATGAGTAAGATTTCAATGTCTAGCAGAGAAGAATATATTAAGAAAGTATACTGAATAGTCATATGTGGAAATTGAAGGAACATACATTTTAAAAAGTCTACATGCATGCAATCCCAAGTGCTAGATAATGAAGCTAATTTATTGAGAACATCGATTATTGATAGAGTCTGGCTGGTAGCATCTACCAAGCCATGTTTCTTTGGAGCCTATTACATAAAGATAGAAATTAGATAGAAATCTAGCAGTAGGGTTGTGGAAACATTAATAATTTGTCTTCTAATTTGGATAGCTTCTTAGAGACAGAAATCCATGTAATGATTGTAGAATCTTAAGTAAGTGTCTGAGTTGCCTAAGTTTTGGTTTTGTGATTAATGCTTCCAGTCAACATTCTGATTTTTCTTCATCTCACATTGAATGATTTATTCTTCTTGCAGTCTGAGATTTATTTTTCAACAATTTTCTCAGGGACCATGGTTCCAAAGCATTTTTCTTTCATTTGGTATTTCTGATGATCCAGCTTCCCCTATCATCATTGCACTGATAATACATACTTGTATTATCTTGATAGACATAAAGCTCAACCAATTTAGTTGCTTCATATTCTGCTATAAGTGCTGCTCTCTATCATTAATAGAAAATTTTTAATAGGCAGATGAAGTGGCCTGATGCACCAAATGTTTTTTTTAAAATACCCATAATTTATTCTGTTTTAAAAAATCTTTAGACTCTAATCAGTAAACATAAATACATATTCAGAACTCCTTTACCTATTTCATTATCCACTTGTAATGAAATAGGATATCAAGTACTCTTCCCTTTTCCAATCCAGGTTATAAATCCAACAGTTATTATTTATGCTTTGTTGGAGTCTGGATTGCAAAATCTTGAATGTTATGTTGCCTGCATGTGAGATAAATGAAATAGTTCAATAGTTTGGGAGCATTTTTTTTTTATTCTGGCCATTTTGGGGGAATTGGGATATAAATTAATCTTTTTCTGTCCTTAACACTGCTGCATTTTACCTATCTGCTTACAAATGCACTTTAATTGCATCATGTTCTAAACAATTCTGCTATTTCACCAATTTTTGCAGCTTTGTTGTTAAAAATATTTTTGAGGTCCATTTAACCTCACTTTCCAGCATATCTGGTTAAAATGGTCAAGCATTTGTATGCATGAATGATTCTGGAGAAAAAGACTTTTAGTACAATTCTTTGGTCTGTTCATATCTTTTTTATATCTTCTTTCTGAAATACATGTTTGCATTCATTATGCCTGTTTAATGCATCAAAGTTACTGACCCTTAATTTCTATAATTTTCTTGTCTTTCCCATTCAACTGTTATCCTCTATTTCTTTGCACTGTTTTTGCTGATATATTTTCTTGTCTTTGGAAGTAGAATTTAATTGAGCCAATTTTCTTATTTTTCCCCTTTCTACATACTTTGCTATTTTTAATAATATCTGTAGATAGGCATTTTACATTTTTCCGATTTTTGCATTTCAAGCTATTCTTGTTTTCCTTTCTTTGAAGGATGTCACAAAATCATCTACAGATTCCCTTCAAAAATTCCATTTATCAAATCTAGTCTGTTAATTCTCTTATTCTCTCTGCCCGTGTGGAATATTAGTGAGATTGCATCTTGTTCGGATGGATTTATTTTTTTTCTCTCTAAAATAACTGTCAGTTTTGCAAGAAAAGATTTTTGAACTAAATCACATGCAGGACCAGGTCTTGTTTTTGCTGATTGAATAGAGTTTTACTTTCAATGTGTATAGTTAATTATGTAAATCATAGGGATATAAATAAAGTATATAACCAAAATATATAGCCATAGTTAGTGCTATCTCTTTGGTAATGTCATTTTTTTTAAAAAGTTGAAATAAGATATTCACTGTAGATATTGATTTTTTTTAGCAGAACTCCATTAGTCTATCTCCTGCTGTGCTTTACATTGTGAGATCAACTTTTTTCTGTAAAACTGATTTACTGTTGTTTTACTTCCAACTTTAGCATTCCAGTCCCCTCGAGTAAGGAAACTAATCTGGAAAATGTCAGTGTCTGTATTATCATTATGCAAATTATATAAATCACTTCAGTTGTCAAAAATTATGGTAAATTTTCTACGATGGAATTCTCTGACTCTGGGTATGAAAACAGACCTTTGCAAAATATTATAGAACAGGAATTTTTTGTGGTACCAAATAAATAATGACTATCAGGTGCAAGAAAGCAGGTGCTAGAATAGGGTTCAAAAGCACTGTGAGTTTATTCCATACAACATTTACACAAAAACTACTAACAGTCAAGGCAAAGTGGTGCCAGATAAGTCAACAGACCTCAAAGGGGGAGGGGGGCACCTGAGCTTAGGTCTTTTATGGGGGTGCAGAGACTCCAAACTGATGATGCATTTAACTCTGCCCTTGAACTCAACTTGGTCATTTCCTACATCATCCCATTAAACCAAAACTTAATTAGGAAAAGCATTTGGGGAAGTTGTCTTAAAAATACTTGTGGATAAATGGGGACCAGGGAAGAGAAAGAAAAATTTCAAATTCTAATAGCGGCAATAATCCTGCTTTTTAGACTGTGAGTTGATTAAAGGAGCATTTTATTTATTTATTTCACATATTTTACATATCTTGTTAGAACACTTACTTTAAGATGAAGTTTTAGCAGAAGCCCAGAAAATTAGGTTAATTGTATAAGTCATGATTAAATTAACCAGTGATCAACATGGTGTATGAATAAAGCATAATTAAATAATCCATATTATAATTTAGTCTGATGCATAGCTCTAATAGTATAGAATTTGTTCAATACTCTACAATTCTTCTCTAATTATTCCTCTGATAAATTTTGTTATATTCAAAATGATGTTTCATTTTTGCCCTGCTTATCTGCAAAAACAATATAAGTTTTTGAAAATCATTTTCACCAAATGCTTCATTCTTCTACTGTTTTACTTCTGAAGTTAAAAGTCAGTCTGGATTATATTTTCCACAAAGAGGAACAGAGGTTCCTGATGGATTAGAAAATGAGCTTGCTGAAACTTCCCACTCGCAAGTAATACAAAGAGTTTGTCTAGTGTATCTACAATTTCTCACTGTGTATGCAGCCAGATTGCAATATCACTTTTCCCATTGATTGAGCTGATTTAGATAACCCTATTTGGCCTAGACCGGTTTTTTGAGGGGTCCTTCATGCTGTCTGTGCTTGGCTGTTTTCTTGCAGATGTTACCCAAACTAGGAAACATCATCAGTGTTATAAAATCAATCCCCACTTCCTTCTAGCACTGATGACATTGCCTTGTTGAGTAATGAAACGTCTGCAAGAAAACAATTCAGAGAGTACCAAGAACTTGACAGTTCAATGCTGAGCTACAAATATTCTTCTTTATTGAAATCCCTTTTCTGCCTCACTGATCTATGTGCATCCTATGGAAAGCATTGTGTTCCATGAAAGAGACAACAGTTAGGAGCTCCCAGTTCCCATACTCCACTCTCTGGGTCTTCTTTCAGAAGATAGATAGCGGTTGCAGTAGATAAAATGAGCCTTTTATTTCATTTATTTACATATTTTATATATTCTGTTAGAATATATTTAAAATATAGTGCTAGCAGAAGCCCAGAAAATCAGGTTAATTCCATAATTCATTATAGTTAATCTTTGAGGTCCTGTCATGCCCCTGGTGGAGACAGACTCTGAGGGAGAGGAGGAACAGCCGACAGGGAGTGGAAGTGTGGCTCCGGAGGTTGTGGAGGAGGCTGGGGAAGGGCAGAGGCTGGCTGAACAGTCAGAGGAGGACCCAGGCCCATTCCCTATCCATCCTAGGGCACTCAGGGAGGAGAGGATAACGGAGAGACATGGTCTACTCAAGAGGAGAGAGCCTTGATCCTCTTCATGGGCTGCAGCTGTGAAAACTGAATAAGAGTATGGACCTGCATACGGGCGAATGCTGGAAACAGCATGGAAATATCTCTAGTTTATTATTCCTCTCTGAGTTTGGCATCCTTCCCAGTGTGTGTTATCTGTGGACATCCTCCAGCCCTTATCTTGCCTGGTTTGTGTTGCTTTTTTCCTTCTTCTTGTAACTGTTTGTGTGGGAGTTTTTTATCTTCCGTCAAGGATATTCGGAGCTTGGAAGCAAAGAGAAGGAATAAAACGGGCTTCATCTGTTTTTTGTGACTCTGTTTTGTATCCCACCCTGGGTCATCACAGGTCCTTTCAAAATTAAGCAGTGGTCAACATGGTATGTGAATTAAGCATGTGGAAAAGAACAACAGTTAGAAGTTCCCAGTGACTTTAATCCCATACTCCATCATTTTAGGTCTTCTTTCAGAAGACAGACAATAGAAATATCCTAGTAAAAGTCATCCATATGACTAGGTTCTTCTCCTTCTTCCTAGCATATTCCCGCAGATTCAGGGTTCAGTTTTTGGATCATTGAACACCACTTTGCGCAGTCAGCTGCATCTCCAGGGCGGAGGCCTGTGGCTTGCATGTCTTTGTTGATGGTGTCTTGCCATCTCTGTTTTGGATGCCTGCAAAGTCACCGGCCATTGACTTCTAGTTGGTAGGTAGTCTTGGCAATGGTGGAAGGTGATGCTCTCTGGACACGTCCATACCAGCAGAACCAGCCTTCTCTCATCTTCTTTATAATTGGTGCCACACCAAAATGCTGTTGAATGGTGTCATTTGTGATGTGGTCAAGAAGGGAGATGCCCAATATCCAATGGAGCATTCGCAGTTCCATGGCATGGAGATAGCTTTCAGTCCCTGTTGTTGCTTCCCAGCATTCAGTGCCATACAGTTCAACAGAACAGATGCTTGTCTTGTAAATCTTAGATTCCTCCATCACATAACACACAAGTGAGTTCTCACCAACGCATCCAGATTGCATTCACCCTTGCTCGCACCTTGACATTGATGTCACCATTGCCTTGGAGATGGGATCCCAGATACTGAAAAATGTCCACCTTCTTTAGATATTCTTCAGATGACCACGTCATAGGGATAAACTAAAAATGTACACACACACACACACACACATATAAGTATACATACATATACATACACATACACATACATACGTACATACTCACAGGGGTGGAATTCTACTGATTCTGTCCAGTTCTATAGAACCTCTTGTTAACTTTCTAAGTAGTTTGGAGAACCAGTAATTAGCAGCAATCTCATTACATTCATTACATTCTTGGCAGACAGCCTAGACCTCCTGTCTACAGAGCTTCTGAGGCTTTCTTAAAGGGGAAAGGTTTCAAGATTTTTACACTGCTGTTGGGAGGAAATACTTCCCCGGACAATCAGCACTTTGAAGAAATAATTGAATAATGAAGCAAAGCTTTTAGTGACAGGGAACAAAGATGAGTGACATTCAGCAAGGCTTCTTGGCTAGCTAGAAGGATTGACATTCAAATGTGAGTTTGCATACTCTTTCTGAGTTTTGGTCTAAAACTGGTTTTTGGTGAAGGTTAATTCTGTGCTTGGTGAAGTTTAATCCTGTGTTAATTGATGGGATAATTTTCCCGATTCAACTTCAACAAGCAACAGCTACTGTTGTGATTTAATTATTTGTATTGTGTTTGGATTTTTCTTGCCTCATGGTTCCTTTTTCTATCTGGGGTGGGGGTCTTCCTCACTGCTTTAGTACCATCTGGCACTGTCCTTTTGGGGTATACTTCTGAGAGGCAGGATGCAAGCTTGGCACTGAGTTTTTTTTACTGCCTTTCTGGGGGGCATGTGACCTTTCCTTAAATCTGGGTCCTTAGGATATCTTGTGAAATGAGACCAGCTGGTATCTTTCAGTGATGCAAATGGATCTAAGGATTGCTTTTCCTGAGTGTGCTTTTTCTGGAGAGCTTAAATGACCTCTTCGCTAAAGGGGTTTCACTTTATGAGCAAGAGATGGCTGCTTGATAATTATCACTGCATTTTAAATATTTTCATTCCTCAAGGTGCTCCGGCACCCTGCCTGATTTGTAACTCTGGCTTGCAGGTATTTTTAATCTAATGATTGGTATTTAGGGCAGCTTTTTGCAAGCAAAGAAGCTTTTTGTATTTTTGTACAGGTAATCCTTGACTTACAACAGTTCATTTAGTGGCCATTCAAAGTTGCAATGGCACTGAAAAAAGTGGCTTATGACCGTTTTTCACACTTATGACCATTGCAGCATCCCCACTGTCATGAGAGGCCAGATAAGGAGAAGCGCCCCTTGACATGAGTGATGCCATGCCTCCCATGTCACATGACCACCAAGCCACACCCACCAACTAAGCCATGCCCACAGAACCAGTTGTTAAACTGAATCCCACCCCTGCATACACACACAAACACACACACAATCAGAGGAATTACTCGGCTAGATAACAGTGAAGGAGGAGATGGAGTTAACAGCTGGCTGTATTTATGATATTACTTCTCCTATCAGTTGCAGTTGGCATATTGTTTCCTTCTGGGTTGCCTTTTCGGTGGGATACTGTGTCTGCCTTGATTGTTCCACCAGATAAACAAGAACAATCAAAGAAGACCCTAAACACCAACCAAAGCTAGTAGGATAAGCCACAAATAGCAGGAATCTCCATGTAGTGATGATACTACCTTGCCTACCTAACAACACATCCACAGAAAACAACTCACTTCAGGGAACACCAAGAACCCAACAATGTTCCATTTTCTTGTTTGTCAAGTTGGCCTAATTGGAAGGAGGAAATAATTTCCTACACTGTGGGCTTTGGACTATAATAATGATCAGGAAGATATCTTGCAAATATCACCACATATGTGCAGTTTTGAAATCCTTCCAGATCAACATTTTTTTCGAGTTTTTCCCTGTGATCTAAGTATGTAATCATACTTTACAGAAACCTTCTGTGTTTATTTTTAACCAAGACAGTAAATTGCCAGTAAATTGCAATCTTTTGCAAACTGTAACCTAATCATTTCTTTTGTAAATCTTTTACATAAACTTCTGGCTGTTGTTGTTTTATGTGGTTTTGTTTTTAACTGAACTGTATGGCAATTTGTTCCCATCAGAAGATAAAATTATCTCTTCTTCAAGGTTGAGTGGCTGTAATTGCCCATCATATAAATCTCTTGTCAAATAATGCCCTCTGGCAACATGACACTAATAATTGTTCAATTACCTTTTTTTAAAAAAAAGCCTTCCAATGACCAGACTCATAAAGATGGGGCTTTATTAATAGGTAGGGTTTTAAACCTATAGGGGAAAATATTTTGTTATAGAAGCTAAGTTTAGTTTTCTAATTAAGGTATGCCTTTCTCCATCAAAAGTTTGAAATGACTGTAAAAATGCTTTTCATCAGCTTCCAATTAATTGCACTTTTGCTAAACTAAATGCTCCTTAGTGAATAGTCAAGAAGGAAATACTGTAATCTGTAAAGAGAAATACATTTATCTATGACTGGAATAGCATCAAGTTGTACAAATAAACTTCCTTGTGTAAATGTACAAATTCCTTGATACAGACATTGCAATACAGTGGCATGTTTAATGCTGAATGTGCTCCTCCAGAGATGTCTATGATCCTATAATCTTTGCATTTGGACTGCAAGTTGTTACTTATTTATTCTTTTTATTTTATTTTATATCTAGTTATCCAGTCTGAAATATTTCAAAGGCAGTTTTATTTCAAATAAAAACCTGGTGAATTTTGCCATGAGATTCATGACGACAAAGTCAGAAGAAGAAAATGAACACCGAGCTCAAACTCACCTATTGTACTGAATTTTAATATGCTACTTTGGATGTTGCACATTGTGAATAGAGTCTGCTCAGTGCAGTAGGTGGTCCTCAATTTGCGACTGCTCGTTTAATGACTGCTCACAGTTACAACACTTGGAAAAAGTGACTTGTGACTTTTGCTCACACTTATGACCATTGAACCCCTTTGTGGTTGCAAGGTCACTATCTGAGCTCGTGGAAACCAGTTCACATTTAGGACTGTTTGCAGTGTCCAGTTGTCATCTGATTGCAATTTTCAACCCTTTTTGCTGATTTTTGACAAAAAAGCCTATAGGGGATGCAGGATTCACTAAACAGTTTCATGATTTGCTCAATGACTGTATCCATCCATCCATTCATCCATCCATCCATCTATCCAAACTCCTTGCTAGCTATTCATTCATTCAATCAATCAATCAATTTATCAATTTATATGGCTGCCTATCTCAAATTCCTGACTCTGAATAGCTAACAACAGTTTATAAACATCATAAAATATTTCAATATAAAAAAGCATATAAATAATCAGCAGCTAAGGTAAAACAAAACAAACCACTCAACCAAAATAGAACTAACAAAAGCAAGTCAACATTATCATTGAATGACTGCCCTGCATCCAGAATCCTGAGTCTGGTGACACAACCATATCTTTAAAGCCTTATGACAAGCCAGCAAGGTCTTGGGGTTATTCCAAAGGGCAGGTGCTATGATAGAAAAGATTCTCTTCCTGGGCTTTGCTAGACAGCAGTCTGGAATAGATGGGACCAAGCTTGGCTCTCCTTGACAGACCTGATGAGATGAATAGACATAATTGGGGAGTGGTGGCTTTCCCAAATAACTCAGCCCCATGCCATCAAGTTCTTTATATATCATTAATAGCAAAAGGTGGAAGGTAAAGGTTTCCCTGTCCAATTCAACTCTAGGGTGCAGTCTCATCCCTATGTTTTGGCTGAGGGAGTCAACATTGTCTGAAGACCTTTTCCATGGTTATGTGGCCAGCATGACTATACATCAAACTGCACAGAATGCAGTTACTTTCCCAATGAAGTGGTACCTATTTATCTGCTTGTATTTGCATGCTTTCAAATTGCTAGATGAACAGGAGCTGGGGCAGGAATGGGAGCTCACCCCATTGCGCAATGCTTGGGTCTTGAACCCGGACTGTCAGCTTTCAAGCTGACAAGCTTGAATTAAATCCAAAAGCATTACCAGCAACCAATGCCTAGCATGCACTGAAGAAGGAGTATGCATAATTGCCCACATTGTTCTGTTCTATACAAGCTGTAGTTTCTTGTGAGCAGACTACTGCATGCATGGCAGAAATTGCTATACTCTTAGACTAGTTATGTTGCCTGTTGTACAGCAGTTATTTGTTCTGAAAAATGAACTTTCACCAGAGTATAATAAGTGTGATCAAATTTAAAACTTGCGATATTGCTATATAACTTACAGACACTTGCAAAATCAATATAGTCACTTTTAATTTTATCCAGCTACCCTGAATTTTGCATTTTTTGACAGATTTCTCAAAATTATCTCTTGGTTCCCCAGTAATAATTCACATTGATTGTTTTGTATCTGATCAAGTGAACAGTAATAAACTACTGGATTAAATGCTGCTAAAGTCAGCACATATACACATATTGTCTTATCAAAGGCTTTTGAATCAAAACATTAAAAGCTTCAATTTCTTTGTTTCAAAATGGATTTTAGCTTCTTTTTTAATGGGGAAATATGGATTTGGCTAAAATTATAGTATGCAATAGATTATAGTGGTGTCTTAAGAATTTAAGACACCACTACAGTGGTGACAGCATGAGAGAAGGACAAAGAAAAGCTTGGCCAATGAAGAAGGATCTTTTCAAAATGCTCCTGATTTTTTCAAATTAGCTTTTTACATGGAGAAAAAAATAATTCCTCCTCCTGATTCCATTGTAGATAGCATAGCCTACCTGATTAACAGATTAACAGAGTTGGAAGGGACCTTGTACTATAGGTCACCTAGTCCAACCCCCACCTAATCAGGAGACCCTACACCATTTCTGACAAATGGCAGTCCAATATCTTCTTAAAAGCCTCCAGGGATGAAGCTCCCACAACTTCTGAAGGCAACTTCTGTTCCATTGGATGACAGTTCTCACTGTCAGAAAATTTATCTGTATTTATCTGTATTTCTAGATTGAATCTCTTCTTGATCAGTTTCCATCCATTATTCCTTGTCTGGCCTTTGGGTGCTTTGGTAAACAACTTGACACCCTCTCTGTGGCAGCCCCTCAAATATTGGAAAACTGCTATCATGTCTCCCTTGGTCGTTCTCTTCACTAGACTAGCCAGGCCCTGCAACCATTCTAGCTTCCAGTCCCCTAATCAACCTGTTGTTCTTCTCTGCATTTTTTCTAGAGTCTCAACATTTTTTTTTATAGTGCAATGACCAAAACTGGATGCAGTATTCTAGGTATGGTCTTAAGGCTTTATAGAGTGGTATTAGTACCTCCCTTGATCTTGACTGTATCTCTCTGTTAATGCAATTTAGGATTGCATTAGCTTTTTGGCTGCTGCTACACACTGCTGGCTCATATTTAGCTGGTTGTCCGCTAAGACTCCAAGATCCCTCTCACAGTTACTACTATTATGCCTGATTTCACCAAGTCTTTTGGTTTTTCTTGCCTACCTGTAAGACTTTACTTTACTCTATATTGAATTTCATTTTGTTTAGATAGGGCCCAGTGTTCAAGTCTGTCAAGATCCATCTGGATCTTGAACCTATGATCTAGGGTGTTAACTATTCCTGCCAGTTTAGTATCACCTGCAAATTTGGTAAGTTCCCCTTCTATTCCCGCATCTAAGTCATTTATGAAGAAATTAAAGACTGGGCCTATACCAGGTGGGATTCAATTTTCTTTTGACTAGTGGTTCTGTGGGTGTGGCTTGGTGGACATGGCTTGGTGGCCATGGCATGGGAAGGATACTGCCAAATCCCCATTCTCTCCTCACCCCACTAACCTGCTTTCCAGCTCCGTTCTCCTGTGTAGGGCAACAAAAGAAGACCCAACCAATCAGCTGGGACTCGGGAGGCAGAAAATAGATGTGGGCGGGGCCAGTCAGAGGTGGTATTTGCCGGTTCTCCAAACTACTCGAAATTTTCCGCTACCAAGAGGAAGTCATTAAGAAATGAGTAGAATGACATTTGAAATTAGAGAACAAGAGGATAAACAATTTTATAAAATTTGGGATCTTTTCTATCAATGGTTAGACAACAAAGTACTGTAATGAAATATGTAGATTTTTAGAAAATAATAAATATATAAAAATGTACTTTTTTCTTATTATAACTACAAAATGATTTTAGGATAGATTTGGGATGATAATATGAACTTTTATAAAATAAATTAAGTAAATTATGGTTAACTTGTAAAACATGAATGAATAAAAGTATAGTCAAATGATTGATTAATAATGATACCAAGGTATTTAATTTTTGATTGACAATATGAGATTATATGCAATGTAATTGTAATTGAAGATTACGAAATGGAAGCACAAAACAATTGGTAAACCAACCGGCACACTGTATGTACACCTATGGAAGATAGCTTGATGTTTTTATGTTTTGTCTGTTTATGTTTGTTTTTAAAAACCAATAAAATTTAAAAAAAAATTCTCCAGAACCAGTCAGAACCTGCTGAATACCACATCTGGCCTATACATGTTAATTAGGGATATCTGCAAAAGAAAATAAATTTGTCCCTGCAGAATTCCGCTGTCCACATTCAATCCATTAATTGATTAGACAGGCAAGGTCCAATCACTGACTCTCTTATCCTTGTTTCTTGAAAGTCTAAAACTTAAAAGGGAATTAGTCTTGAAGGTAGCACAGACTTTGGTCACATCTTTGGAGAGCTCAAAATATCCCTTTAAAGAACTTCATATAAACTGAAGCTTCTAGTCAGTGAAATGATTTCTTCATTCAGAAATGGGGCCTCTGTTCATGCAAAAAGTGTTGTATCAAGGAGGATCGACTGATATGGGCAATTCACCATCTTGCCTTGATCTTCCTCAAGTGAGGAACTTTCAAAGCCCCACACTTCTTACTTTGTTTTGTATCTCTGATCTCTTTCTCTCTCTAACATTAAAAAGAAATATATACATTACAGTAGGGAGGCTCAGGCATTATGCTACACCTTGTTGTCTCAAAGCTACTTTCCCCTTGTATTTTAAGCACACTTGTTGTTTTCCTTTTTGCATTTTAAGCATATTATCTTCTAAACCACAGTTGTCTCAATTCACAGGAAACATTAAATGAAATAAACCCTGCAGTGGCTGAGCATATTGTGTGTAACAGGCCATCTCACACTGCTTTGTGGTATTGTACTAGGCTCCAGTTGGGTTCAAATATTCGATTTAGGTTGACAAGTCAATTGGACTTGAAAAGTCAATGAAATTAAAAAGGGGGAAAAAAAACCTCTATTGTATATTGTCACAATAGTTGATCCAATTTGAAAAGTCAAATTGATTGAATTGCCTCTAAATCAAATATCTGAATTGAAAATTCTTAGACTTCTAATTAGTACAGTTCTCTATCCATCTCAAGTGCTCCTAGCAGGAGACCTGATCCACCCTGCTGTCAGCAATACTTTCTCCATCCTATGTCTTCTTAAGCATAAGTTCTTCACAAGCCTTTCTCTCCTTTCTCAGCACAAGAAAGAGGCTTAGTTTTAGAATTCTTTTCACTTGGAAAAGGTCAGCTTCCAAACTGATTAACATATGTGTGAGATAACTGATATGTATTATCTCCCTACCCAGGTTTTCCACTCATTGTGAAGAAAAAAGGAGAATTTCAGAAGGAGAGAATTTGCTTTAAGGCAACTGGAGGACAGGGTAGATAGAAATAGGGCTGATAAAATCCGTAACTCCATAAATCATGTTTAAAATATATTACAATAGTATCTTGCTTTTAAAATAAATGTTGCATGAAAGATTAGCATTCCTTGTCCAGTCAAAGGGTTGGAAGGCGAAGAATGAAACAGTGCTGGTCTTGTTTCAAGCATGGGTAAGCTTTGTATCCGGTTAGGAAGCTGCAATCTCATTCTTATTTTTTTTTTTCTTGAAGAGAACCACACTGAAAATGTAATGCATTCATAAAATAGTACAATTTCTGTTAGGGATAACATTGTTTACCCTAACTGGTTTAGGTAAATAATAATATGTTATCATGGTTTATAAGTTAAAGTGTCTGCAACTTTAAATATGGGAATGTAATTAGGGGAGTGGTGTGAAAGCACTTTAAAAGAAGCAAGACTGCAGCTTGCTCTCTCTCTGGCTTTGATGATCCCTGATTACTGCTTGGAATCAAGACTGCATTGTTCGAACGGGAGAGATAAACAAAGGACTGATTTGTAAGTGAACTGACATAGGATATTCTACATGGACTTTGCTAACTGAATATCCCTGAATGGACTGACTAAATGATACATGACTATTGGACTGTTATTTTGACTATGCTATGAACTCATAATGGAATAAACTATATTTTTGATAGCACAAGCGTATCTGTTATTTTTACTGTATGTTAATAAACATACAAGCTTAGCTCACTCATTTATCTGTGTGCCTATCTGACTAACGCTGCACATTCTGTTTAGCTTGTCTCCCTAACCCTGGTTGGGGAAACCAGGCTTAACACTTTCTTTTGCTTCATTGCAAAATAGAGCAGGAAATTAAAAGATTAAGAATTAAATGCTGGCTCTAGCTACAATAAATACATAAAGCATTACAGCATGTGATGTCCCCCCCCCCCCATTACTGTTCTGAAAGTGCCAGGGAAAATTTCTAGTAAAACTGTTTCCCAAAAGAAGCAAAGTCACTATTTAGAAAAAGAAATGGAGGAGGACTTAAAAAATTCTTTTAAGATAATCTAAATTCTGGTCTGGATTTCCAAGCTCATAATGCTACCTTTAGTTAATAAGCAGTCTGAAGTCAGGTATTGTGGAGCAAGCTATATTATGGTGTTGGGTATAATCAATTAATTTTAGTTTATTTATAAACTGTGTAACAGTGACAAGCATACCTTTGGGTATGTTACACATTTATATGTTCAGTATGATCCAGCAAGGCCTGTCTCACTCCAGATCTCATCAGAAAAGTGGTGTCATCTTCAGGACCAGAGGTGGTATTCAGTAGGTTCTGACCAGTTCTGCAGAACTGCTAGCGGAAATTTTGAGTAGTTCAGAGAACTGGCACATACCACTCTGATTGGAGATTTTACAGTATCCTTCTCCTGCCATGTCCACCTTTTTTCAATAAGGTCTTTATCTCTTGAGTGTTGGCATCTGCTGTGGAGTATTAAGAAAGACTTGAGGGCTACTTCCATCTTCTAAAAACATATTTCTCCATTTCTCCTTTAGGGAAATATAATATTCTTCCTTTTTAAATATTTCCCAAAATATTTCATTCTTCTAGGAGGGGAGGGGGCTTCCCATACCAGCAAACAGCCCAAAGGTGGTATTCAGCAGATTCTGACCAGTTCTGGAGAACCAGTAGCAGAAATTTTGAGTAGTTCGGAGAACCGCCAAAGACCACCTCTGATTGGAAGTTTTTCAGATCCTTCCCCTGCCACACCCACCAAGCCACGCCCACCGAACCGGTAGTAAAAACATTTGAATCCCACCACAGAAACAGCCACTAAAACTTGTGCTATTGAAACAGACAGTGCCTCCATGAATTTGTTCAGTCATCTTTTAACATGGCTATGGCAACTGTAGAAGCAAGTTTCTCTATTTAACTGTGGTGTGAGTAAAGAAATAATTTGGTTTTTTTTTTTAAATTTGGAATCTCATTGCATTGTATTTTATGGGATGACCTGAGTTCTAGCTTTGTGAGAAGTGGGGGGAAAAAACTTCTCTCTATTCACTTTATTTACTCTTTGTGTGATTTTTTTAAATATCCCTGTTGCAGTTCTTCCTATTCCTATCTTCCAGTTCTATTTCATTTTTTTGCTAAAAAAAAAAAAGTCTTATAGTCTGAAAAGACAGAATGCTGTTACAGTTTTTGTTTGGTTTTGCTGGTAATTAGCCAATGTGATTGCGGATATTCCTTTGAAAATGTTGTTTGAGAAAAATCCAACACATGTGCGTTGTTACATTTTAAATTGCTCCTCTGTGATAACACAGAAGTTGTTTTATATTTATATTATCAATTATCTGGGGTATCTTAAAGAAAAGGTCAGAATTGTAGAAAAGTCAATCATCTCTTTAATTTTTCTGTAATATATGAGCTGGCAGGCTTGTTAGCTTAGGTAACTCCTTATATGTATGAGATGATTGAATATTTAATCTAGACTTGTGAAATTTGCAGGGCACAATATAGGCATCATGAGACCATATACCTTCAATTATTTATTGTTTTGTGGCTGCAATGCTGCTTCAACCAGATGTTCTGCAGATACAGATGGGAAACTATTTCAAAATCTAAACGTGAAGCACAGGTATTGGTTTCCATAGAGAGAGATGATTAAGGCTCCATGGCCACAAAAACATCTTGGTTATGGAATTAAAGCCACATCATGTTTTTCTGCATTGAAAATCCTTCTAGCATGACTAGAAGGAAGATCCTCATAGATCCCATAACTTCCATAACTTCCTTAACATGTTTCAGAAGTGGGTACAAGAACTAAGAAGATAGACTTTAAGATGATAGGTTGCTTTCCCTTGAATATGAGAAATTTGGAGAACTTACATAATAATTTCATTTGCCTTTTAAATCTTAGAAAGGAAGAAGGAATCACATACGCTAGAAAAAGTGCAGAGAAGAGCAACCAGGATGATTAGGGGACTGGAGACTAAAACATATGAAGGAACTTGGCATAGCTAGTCTAGTGAAAAGAAGGACTGGGAGGGACATGATAGCAGTGTTCCAATATTTGAGGGGCTGCCACAGAAAGGAGGAAGGGGTCAAGCTGCTTTCCAAAGCACTGAAGGCCAGACAAGGAATAATGGATGGAAACTGATCAAGGAAAGATTCAACCTTAAAATGAGAAATTTTCTAACAGTGAGAACAATCAATCCAACAGAAGTTGTCTTTGGAAATTTTAGGAGCTTCATCACTTGAAACTTTCAAGAAGAGATTGGACTGCCATTTGTCAGAAATGGTGTAGGGTCTCCCGCTTGGGTGGGGGGTTGGACTAGATGACCTACAAGGTCCCTTCCAACTCTGTTAATCTGATACTGTTTCTCACTTGTGGGACACAAAAGAGTGCACAGATCTTACTCTAAGCCCCCATGGCACCTTGTTCTGACCAAGGCTTCTGAGACCGTAATTAAGCACATGCTTAGTTAAAACAACTCTTGTTTTATTTCAATGCTGGGAATTATGTTCATTCCCAGACTGTAATGAGTCCCAAACAGTCCCTCAAGATAAGCACCCACCTTCCTCTCCTTTGAATTGCTGCCAACAACAAAAGTGCCAAATGAACTACAAAAAAACCAACCAAAGTACAAAGTCCACATAGAGCTTCAAGGATTAATCTGAACAGAACAAATGACTTTGCTTCCTGCAAAGGTTTCTTCACCTTTCCCTATCCTTTAAAACTTATAGGAGGGGCAATCACCTCCAAGCCTTATTCCTGAGTCGCCCCTTTTGTCTCAGCTGTTCTTGCCTTCTAGCAGCTCTGTGCATACATGCACTGGGAACAGGCTCTGGGAACATGCCTTGCTGTCAGATTCTGGATTCTCTGGAGGCAGCACCCTACTCTCACAGGGTCCTGGCCCCATCTCTGCATCGGATGCAGGATCCTTATCCAAGTCTTCCCTAGTCTCCTGGCCTGGTCCCTGTTCTTCCCGATTCCGATTCTGCTGCCATCTGCACAGGTTGCCGGTGAACCACAACACAACTTTTGATCCACCAATCTGCTTCTTCATATTGATGGTTCTGTTTATGATATCATAATCAGATTAAGGAATTTAATAGTACTTGGAACATGTTTTATGGCTTTTCTGCAGGTCTGAACTGAGCCTGTCTTGAATCTTCAGTTAACTATTTTTGCCATTTCCTCAATTTATTTCTCTTGTAGAGGGGCATAATTTATACTGGGTCCAGCAAAACATATTTCTTTATTAACAGAACACAGTGTATAAAGATAGTCCTCAACTTACAACCCAGCCCAACATTTCTGTTGTTAAGCAAAACATTTTTTAAGTGAGTTTTGCCCATTTTTCTTGCCACGATTGTTAAGGGAATCACTGGAATTGATAAGTTAGTAACCTAGTTTTTAAGTGAATCTGGCTTCCCTGTTGACTTTGCTTGTCAGAAGGTTGCAAAAAGGGATCCTGTGACCCCGGCATACAGTAATGGTCATAAGTATGAACCCATTGCCAAGTGTCTGAATTTTGATCACATGATCATAGGGATGCCAAAATTCGTAACTATGAAAAACAGTCATAAGTCCCTTTTTTAAGTGCCATTGTAACTTTGAACGGTCACTAAATAAACCATTGTAAGTCAAAGACTACCTTTATAGAACTGTTGCAGAAGACTATGAAAATATACTTGAGAAGGAATGCATGGGCAGTTAAATAGCAATAGCAATAGCACTTAGATTTGTATACCGCTTCACAGTGCTTTACAGCCCTCTGTAAGCAGTTTACAGAGTCAACATATTGACCCAAATAATCTGGGTCCTCATTCTACTGACCTCAGAAGGATAAAGGCTGAGTCAACTTTGAGTCAGTGAGAATCAAACTGCCAAAGTGCAGGCAGCCAGCAGGCAGCAGAAGTAGCCTGCAGTACTGCATTCTAACCACGGTGTCACTTCCTGGTGGTAAGAATGCAGTAAAATAAATATTAGCTTAGCCCTGAAAGAGAGAAGAGGGTGAGAAATAAACCAAATAAGTTCCTGTCTTGATGCTTTTTTGGTATGAGACAGGAAGCAGAGAGAAACTCATTCAAAATTTTGACAATGTGCTATTGTACAATGCAGCCATAAAGCGGAATTCTAGTACACTTCATGGAGTTTATTTCCTGGTTTACTTTAAGGGCCTGACAATAGTGTAGCAATCCAGATCCAAACGGCAAAGTACGACTTATTCTATAGACTAAGTTTTTCATTCGCATTTTGTCTTTACCTTTCTGACCTGAAGAAGCGCTTATAAAATAGAGATAAATGTGAAATTCAGTGGATTTCATTTTCAGACTGCACATTAACTAGTGTCTGAAATATGAGTCAAATGAAAATCACAACCATCACTTCAAGGGGCTTGAGAATTTTGAAATGCTCTTTTCCATTTGTTTGTTTGGTATTTCACATCTGTATCTAATATTCAATCAAATTTGGAAAGGATGGGAAGTAATGACAGAAGTTCAAGAACTACAGATTTCCTTCTAGTATTACTGCCTGCTAATCTGTATTTTTTGTAGTAAATTGTTTTGTAGAAACAATTTCATGTACAAGCATTAAAACAGAGATACATGTCACTGCCTAAGAGTCACTTGCATTCCCTCCCACCATAGAAGTCTTCCTGTTCAGTTAGGAAATATGTCACTTTTGAAATAACCTTTAGTCACAAGCTTGTCATATTATTAGTTGACACCCAACAGTTCAAATTCCACAGGAGGGCAAAACTCGCCTTCTGAAATCTGCACACATACATTACTTGTAACATTAATACCCAATTTCACAGATTCATGACAAGTATAGCTTGAAGACATGATGCCACTAAATCATTCTGCTAAGGAGAAATTGAATAGCTGGCTGTAAAATGTAATTTTCAAAAAAATACTTTGAAGGATCATTACCCAATTTTGGAAGAATCTGCAATTTCAAGGATATGTGATACTAGACTGAAAGTTAGAAACCTGGGGAATGGTATGGGTTTCTTTCATACCTTTAGATTTGTGTAAATGCATGCCTTACTTTGATTACACAGTGAAATATTTACATTAAACAAATAATCTTCTAATAGGTTGAATACTTTTTCTTCCCATTGAATAATGTAAAAATTTATTACAAGCATGTTATGATTTATTATGTGAGAAAGTCATGAAAATGTAAAAAGAATAAAGTGAAATCAGTGAAATGGTGTTTATGGAATAAAATCATGTCAGGTTATATAACAGAAGCAGAATATGTGTTCCAGTTGTGTTCAGCCATCAGCATTTCAGACATTAAGAGGACCTTTGACCTAAGACAGAAATTGTAGTGAGTAAAGTTCAATTTCAGTTCAGACTGAACTAATCTGAATTGAAGGACCTAAATTGTGTGATCTTTTCAGCCCAAAGAGAAGGTTGACCTTCTCATATTATGATTTCCTGAAGACTAACAACTATCTAATTTGGGTCGATCCCCAAGATCTACTAAACCTTTATTCTTTGAAGATGTGGAGACCACTCTTCAATCATGACGGACTCTTTGTAATTTTCAAAGCTATTATTATTGTGAAGGTGCTGTAAGAAATTACCCATCCTTTCTTGTGTTCCATCAGAATGTATCATTGTGATTCCCTCATATCTTCTCTCCCTTGATGGGAGAGAAAAGAAAGCAGAACAGTACACAAAATTGTCTGCTACAATGTGTCAATGACTACTTCAGCTTCAACTACAATAACACATAGGTACAAACTCAAAGTAAACAGCTCCAAACCAGGGGCAGGACTCAATTTTTTTAACAACCGGTTCTATGGGCATAGCTTAGATGTTGGGCATGGCTTGGTGGTCATGTGACTGGGTGGACATGGCTTGGTGGTCATGTTATTGGCTGAGTGTGGCCAACTCAACATCACTCACATCGAGGCACCCATCTCCTCGCCTGGCCTCTCATGACTGTGGGGATGCTGCAACAGTCATAAGTGTGAAAAATGGTCATAAGTCACTTTTTTCAGTGCCATTGTATTGAATGGTCACTCCACACAAGTAAAGTACCAGCAAAGGAGGGGAAAAAACTCCAGAGAGGTTCCTGAGACAGGAAGCCTAGTCCTGCCAATAATGTAATAAGGGTTAACAGAGAGGCAGTTTCTATAAGCAACATCAGAATGTTTCCTTCCTGCTTTCCTTACAGGATTAGGCCAGTAATTTCTTCTAACAACCGATTTTCCGAACTGCTTAGAATGTTAACAACTGGTTCTAGTGAATAGGTGTGAACTGGTAGAATCCCAGCCCTACTCCAAACTCAATGGCAGAAAATACAATTTCAGCAAAAGAGTGGTCAATGCCTGGAACTCACTACCTGACTCTGTTGTTATATCCTCAAACCCCTGAAAATTTAACCTTAAACTTTCACCATGGACCTCACTCCATTCCTATGGGTTCTGTAAGGGAGCGTGCATAAGTGCACCAACATGCCTACCATCCCTATCCTACTGTTCCCATCTATTCATTTATTTGTACTCACTAATTAGGTATATCCTTATACCTGTTTATACTTATATGTGTATATGTTATATTCATACTTATACTTGTTTTCTCATACATGCTTGACAAACCAAATAAATACAACAGAATGTCAAAAAGAAACAGTAATCTCCACGTCCCTCTGAACATAGGACCATGTTAGTCTTCAGTTTTCTCAAACCAAAGCTAGGTTGGGATCCATGTGAAAATCAAATGAAACCATGTTTTCTTGCATGATTCAACCTGCAGCTGAATTATAGGGAAGCTCTGAAGAAATAAGGGCAAGGATCAGTGAGAGATGCTATAGACAAAATAAAACTTAAAACACAGAATGGATGAGAGGACTGGGGGGGGGGGGGGGGGGGGGGAATAAGGCATATTGTTTCCCTTGTTTGATTTGTCTCTAAGCAGGAGGTGTTCAGATCCAGTCTTCTGTGTGACATTTCTAGTGGAAAGAAGTCAACAAATAGAGCATGCTGCTTAGAAGAAAACAGATTGTTGCTTCTCCACAGTAAAATGGATAAAGAATGGATTAGATTATAAGAGTGAAGAGGATATCGAGCCCACTGATATAGCTACCGTCATGAAAAGACCTTCATAACTCATATTTCTGGCATCTCAGGTATAGATTTTAACTGGAGAGGAGAAAGTATGATTGTGTACCCTTTGGATAAAATGTTTTTGAGTCAATCAAGAGCCATTCTGTGAAATATAGAATCATCTTTAAGTACAGGTACTCCCCAAGCCTACTTTGGCTTGTAAATAAAGTCTCTTTTTTATGGTGAACTGTAGGCAGACAATTCAGTGAAACATCCCTAAATATTTGGCAGTGGGACCACATCTGCGCTATCAAGAATGATGGGGAAGTTTAGGCTTGTTGGAGCTTTTTAATCTAATTGATTTAATATTCCATGCTGCACACATTGATTTTCAGAGTTCATTGACTTTGTCATGGATGTTTGCTGACTGAAGCCTTGTCATGAATAATTTGGATATCTTAGCATATCTAATCATGTGAAAGACATATGTAATTTATTTAAAACATGTGGCCCTCCAAAGCCTTTTCCATCATGTCAACTCCCATGAGTGATGTTACTAATTTTAATATCCAAGTCAGACTTTTAGATTTCAGAAGGAAATCTTCATATTTTATTTAAAAGGGGCAGACCACAAACACTCTTTTGACCTCCTGGTTACAAAATATATACATGATGCTTTGATATTGTAATTTTAATATAATTAAAATGTTCTTGCATTTAAAAAGCATAATCAATGCTCCTGCAGAAGGAATAAATCCTGGTCAAAGCTGTGCTAGACAACCTAGAGCAAATATTATAATCCTGAGAAGAATTATTTTGTTGGTAAAATGAAGACCCAGATTGTTGCAGACAATATGCTGATTCTTTAAATAACTTAGAGCAGGGGTGTAAAACTCAATTTCATTGAGGGCCGCATCAGGGTTGTGTTTGACCTTGGGGAGCCAGAGTGGGTGTGGCTGGTTTGGGTGTAGCCAGCTTGATGTCACTCATGTTGGGGGTGCCTGTGGGGGCCACACGCTCTGCCAGTGAAAACAGGCTCGCAAGCTCTGTTTTCGGTCAGGATGTTTTTAAACTTTTTGCACATTCCACTGGAATTTAGTCTGATCTGAAACTGAAGGCTATCCCATACATTATTGTTCAGATCTAGCATTTCTCCACATACTGCGATACAGAGCTTAGCAGAGTTTTGAAAATGTGCTTTACTATAAAATATATTCAGAAAAGCATATGTTCAATTAAAATGTGGCTTTTAGAAGGGGAAACTTGTGAAAGTCAACCAACCAGGAAGCCATAAACCCAGGTCATTGCATTCCAGTATCCCCATGTTCCCACAAGCCCAAGCATGTAGGATTGTGATGCGAAATATATAACATTTGCATTTTTTCCTGCTGAGATTGATTATGATAAATAACTCTTTCTTGATGAGAGTGTATTTTAGGACTGAATGCAGCTCTAAACTTCTCCAGGGTTTAGAGACAAGGCAAAAGCTAGAAACACTAAAGTTTCTTGAAACCTGAAAAGTTCCTATTTTTTTTCCCCCATGGCCAAGCATTTCTTTCTAACAGTATAATTTCTGATGCAAGGATAACTACTTGCATTGGGTGTTGTTTTGAAGAACATTTATTACATCCATGACCTTACTTTGACCTTGAAAAAAGGAAAATAGTGTTCAGAGTAATAGAGTTGCAGTTTAAAATGTTCAACTGAATATATAATTATACTTAAGAATAATCACATGTTATCTGTTGGTCAAATTCACACAAATAATGTTACACATAATTTATTCCTTGTCAGTGCCACACTTTCTTCCATTTATTGTAGTCAAGAAAACTGATTTCTTGATTTCTTCTTCTCCTTTTAAACATTATACTTTAATAAATAAAAATTAAATTTTGTAGCTCCCTCTCTCCCTTCCTCCCTTCCTATTTTTTGGCAACAACTTCCAATCTAGTGTTTGGAACGTAACTTTCCATAACTTAATTAAAAGCCTGCCTCATTGCTAAACCACCTTAATTTTATTGCTCTGCTTTTCAAGCTTGAAACACTGTTTACCAAATAATGCAATAAAGGAGTAGAAGTTCATTACAGTAGCCAATAAATAATAATATAAAATATGAGATGCAGCAATAAAAAAAATCAATGTAAAATAATTCACTTATGGGGACAAGCATTTATTTTTAACTATTCAGGCACCTTTATTGTGCCAAAAGCATGGAGGTGATTTGGGGCTGGAGGTGATAGAGATTTTAGATGTTTCTTTTTTAAAATTTCCTAGGATAAATGTAAATTGGCAAACAGTTATTCCTAAAGAACCAGCATTTCCCAAACTTGGTAGTGCTATGCTCACACCCTTCCTTTGTTCTTTGGCATGTTCACACAATAACAGCAACAACAACAATAATAATAAATTAATAATAATGAGAAACTGAAGATCTTGTGGGACTTTTGAATACAGACAGATCATCATTTAGAACACAACACACCAGATATCACAGTTGTTGAAAACTGAAGTGTACAATTTATTGATATCACAGTACCAGGATATGCCAGAGTCAAAGAAAAAGAACTAGAAAAAATAATAAAATATCATGACCTGGCCTTCGAGACTATGGGATTATGGATGAAACATGTGACAGTGATATCCATTGTCATCAGGGCACTTGGCACCATGTCCAAGAATTTTACAAAATACATTAAGTAATTACAGCTTCCTGCAATAATATCAGCGAAACTGCAAAAACCTGCACTACTCGGAACAACATACATTTTAAGAAGATACTTGGTCAATACCTAAGATGCTGGCAGTAATCTGTATCAACTATCAGCACCAGCCAATAATATTTGTGATACATCATAAGAAAGATGTTGACACTGTAGAAAAAGTGCAGAGAAGAGCAACCAGGATGATTACGGGATTGGAGATTAAAACATATGAAGAATTTTTACAGGAACTGGGCATGGCTAGTCTAGTGAAGAGAAAGACCAGAGGAGACATGATAGCAGTCTTCCAATATTTGAGGATCTGCCACAGAGAGGAGGGGGATTAAGGTATTTTCCAAAGCCAGACAAAGCCAGACAAGGAATAATGGATGGAAACTGAACAAGGAGAGATTTAACCTGGAAATAAGGAGACATTTTCTGATAGTGAGAACAATCAACCAATGGAACAGAAGTTGCCTTCGGAAGTTGTGGGAACATCATCACTTGAGACCTTCAAGAAGAGATTGGACTGCTATTTGTCAGAAATGGTGTAGGGTCTCCAGCTTGGGTGGGTGGGGGTTGGACCAGATGACCTATAAGGCAGGGGTGGAATACGACAAGTTTAACTACCGGTTCAGTGATTTACAAAGTTTGGTGATTTATGATGTGCTTCTCAGCATGCTGCAAGCGGGCGCCTATAAATCATCACCAGCATGCTGCGTGCAGAGAAGCAGCCTTTGAAACAGCCCTCTTTTCCTGCTTTTCTAACTGCAGCTGTGCCTCGTTCGGCAGCTGAAGTTGAAAAATCAGGAAATAAAGGTCAGGTAAGAGCCTGGGTGGGTGGGTGGGCAAAAACATCAGCAGACATAGAACCGGTTCTATGTCTGCTGCTCTTCAGAGCTACCGGTTCTAGAGAGGTGGACAGAACCGGTAGAAATTCACCCCTGCTATAGGGTCCCTTCCAACTCTGATTATCTGTTATCTGTTATGTTCAGTTGACTGAGTTTCATGTTTAATGAATAAAAGGGAAGTGGGGAAGTGTTTGACTAGTGATTTGTGATAGAAAACCCAGCATAGTTATCTCATTTGCTGTGTACACTGTTGTTTTTTGTGTATAATGTCAATATCAACATCATCATCACCATCAACAACAATAATGACGACGACAACAACAGCAACAGCAACAGCAACAGCAACAGCAACAACAACAACAATAACAACAATAACAATAACAATAACAATAATAATAATAATAATAATAATAATAATAATAATGGAAGAATCTATTCCATTGTCATTCTTTAGAACCACTTATTTCTATCATTGGAACAAAATAAAGCACTTCTTGTTCTTCGCTCAAACAGATCATTATCTTGGCCCATTGTGTTCTTTGTGATAACTTTCCTATTATGTAAACTGAGTTGGCAATTAGTATAAATTGCATCCTGCACCATAAACATAATGGGAGACTGGCAGAATGGCTCTTTCTGTTTTCAAATTGCATTGAGGAGGAGGACAGATCACAAATTAAAATGGTCTTCCTGATCAAGTGATACTATGGATTTTCACCCCTAACTCTACTAAGCTTCTTTTCAAACATATCTTAGTTGGCAGATTTTTTTCTTACTTCCTTAAGCTAAATTCAAACTCCTCTTTGCCTATTGGATAGCTGCAGATCCTTTTTGATAAGTGCAAGAATCTAGAACAAGAAAATTAATGAAAAAAATGAGGCAGTTCTTCAAACACTCATTCCCAAAGGTTTGAAACCTGATGCATTTGTTGAAAACCTTTTCTTTAATCTTCCTTGCTAGATAATCCATGCATGATGCTCCATCATTCTTCAAGAATGACAAAATATTATATTTTATGACTTTCTTTGTAGATGTTTCCCCATATAACCAGCATCTAGTGACTGGCTCTCAATCAATTTTTTGCTGTTGAAATAAGAGGAAAAGATGATGTCAAACTGTTCTGACAAATATCTGTTCAGAGTACTTGATATACTTTCATTTCTTGGATCTAGCAAAGAAACCCAATCTTCCATTTATTGAAAAATGAATAGATGAAGAAAAATGGACTCTCTTTTTTGAGGAAAGGGCTTTTAAAATAAAATAAAATAAAATCACTCTAAAGAAGCTTTCCTGCATGTCAAAATCAGATATCACTGGTTTTTTTTCATGGGATAAAGGGTAGACTAAAGTCATAGTCAAGATAAAAAAAATGAGTTTTCATTCTTTTTTAAAAAAAGATTCATTTTTTAAAAAAGCAAAATCTGGGGAAAGGCTGAACTGTTAACAAATAATGTCTGGGCAGAATAGAAGCTGACAGATTTTCTAAAAGAAAGAAAATGAGAAAGAGAGAGAGAGTAAGAAAAAAAAAGAAGAGAGAGAGAGATCACTCCACCACCACAACAACAACAAGCAAAGAAAACACACTCTTTTTCTTTTTCTTTTGGCAACTCCTGCATACAAAGTCTTTGCAGGGCACTAAGAAGAAAATGTCTGATTTTCTGCTCTCAAATGTGCAGCCATTATTCAAAAAGACAAGTAAACAAGAAGAAAAAAAAGGTTTCTTTCTTTTCTTTTGTTCAAACATATTTTCTTCTAACAGTGTGAAGTGTTTGTTTTGCCAACTCTCAGGCAACGGCCCAATACCAAACAAGTCGTTCTTTTGAGGATCCAGAGACAATATATACAATATAAGCATCTTTGGGACATCCAGAGACAATGAGTACACTAATGGGTAAGGAGAATCTTAAGCTTTATTATTTAACTTTAACAAGTAACTTAAACAGAGAAAACAAACAAACAAACAAAAAGACCCATGCTCTTATTTCAGCTGCTGGGAGGCCCCATCAAAGGTACTCCAAGGACCTTGGTGCACAACATTGAGTGCCCAGACCTGTGCAAAGGATCCATCTTAATGAACAATTGTCAAGGCTTCTGTTAAAGTTTGCCACCAAGATTTCATAGTCCCACTTTTTTGGTCTGAAGATTGCAAGGTCTAACCTTAGCTAGATAACTCTGGATTATCCCAGGGTTATGGGATTATAGCTCTGTGAATGGATTATAGCCTATAATTGTGGGTTATAGCCTTGCAAAGATTAACCCCCTTTTTCAACAAGAGTGAAAGAAACAAACAGATTTAGAATGAGCTCAACACTTGTAGACTTTTTTGTAATATGAAGCAGAAATCAAAATGTGTCACTAAATTCTTTGAAATGTGATGGTCTTCTGCAATGCTACTGCAGCGTTTTTACTGCCTCATGTTCACTTACAACCAAAACTGTTAAATCTGGGCTGTCTTCTAACCCAGAGGGAGAAATGAAGTGGACCAGACACACTACAAGTCACAGTAAAATAGAAACTATACAAAGTGGCAACAGATCTTGCAAAGGAAGAAAAAAAATGTATATGTGAATTCACTTACCCATCCCAGAATGTTGTTCTGTTAGAGGAGTATGGAGATAATCTTGAAGAAAAAGTGCAAGAACTGTTGAGTAGATATCAACTCAATTCTGAAATAAAGAAACTCAAAATAATCCTGTCTTGAATCTTTTTGATATAAGAGAGGACAAAGGGTTATGCTGTCAGGTTTTCAAGATTCTGTGCTTATATTTAACATATTTAACAAGCAGCATTCCTGAAAACCTTGCTCTGTTTTCTAATTTGGCCTGTCAAAGGGCTGATAGGTGGTTTGAGTTTCTTGAAGAAAAGTCAATAATAGACCACATTGTTTGCCCCCAAACTTCATTATATATCATCTTGCTCCATCCTTTCCTAGGGGTTGTTGATTATTTTCAGTCAATGGGCATCTATTCTGCCTGTAGAAATCAACTCCCTTACTTTTTATGAGTTTTATCTTCTTGCCCAATCTTCCTAAGACAAGGGTCTCCAACTCTGACAACTTTAAGACTTGTGGACTTCAACTCCCAGAATTCCTCAGCCAGCTTTGCTTCTGGGAGTTTGCTTCTGGGGTGTTGAAGTCCACAAGTCTTAAAGTTGTCACGGTTGGAAACCCCTGTCCTAAGAGACCGATTTTTAAATTTCCTCTTTTGCCAATGGAAATTAACCAAAGACTTGGCCATGAAGGTACAAAAGCCTCCAAGTGTCTCTAAGTCTTTTTGTTTTGGGATTGAAACAATTAGCCAAAGAGATTGCTCAGTGTCAATGGTTTCCATCATTATTTCTCACATAAGGTTCTTGCAACTACATATATTCCTTCAGTGATAAATTTCAAATCCAATAATTTCCTGTTTGGAGCAGAAATGAAAACTGTCTTGCTGATAACAAGAAAAGAAAAGGTTGATTTATTATTTCCATGGGCACAATGCATTGCTAAAATATTATAAAACAATGCCATATAAATCAAAGTATCTCTGATGAATAATTGCTCCTTATTAATCTTATTCTTCCAAAAATGCCATACTTTAGAGAACAAAAGAGCTGAATTTCATGTGGATATCATTTAGGCCAGTGGTCACCAACCAGTGGGCCGGGGACCATTGGTAGTCTGTGAGAAAATGTTGGTGGTCTGCAGAGAAATGATCCCCCCAAGCAGTCCCCCCAATTAATCCAGGCTGTGTGGGAACACAAGGTTGTGCCACCCACATGGCCTGCCCACTCACTGGCCCCCACCCTTTGGCTGAGCACAAACCTTACCTTGAGTAAAGGCACCTGAGCTGGAACTGGAAGGTAAGACCAATGGCGGGAGAGGGAAATCCGCCCCAGGGTAGCTTGCTATTGTTGGTGGGAAAGTCGGTCCCATATTCGGTCTCCCTGAAGTTATTGTCAGTGAAATATCTAGAAGATATCAATTTCTCATTCCTTCCCTACATTTTTATTTATTTATATATGTATTTTATTGAGAATATGTGCACAATTCTACCCATTGATCATACATAAATCTCATTCAGTCTAACTAAGCTTAGTTGGATTGAATGAGATTTATGTATGAACAATGTATAGAATTGTGTTAGCCCTTCGTGTAAAATTGAAAGAGGTTTTGCTGACTCCTTGAATATATCTTTCTGTGATCAAGAAAAGGCCTCAAAAGGAATTGTTTGGATGAAAGAAATCTGTGAAAGAAAAATCTCACAAAACAGATCCTTTGATGATAAGCGAGGATGAACACAAACATCCAAATATCTTTAGTTTCTTTTTCAGATATTAACATTGAACATATAAATATATTTCCAGTTCTTTCAGCAATTTCAGTAACCTCTTAGTTCTCTGCATGTATAAAAGTCTCTTATGGCTACTAAAATTGCTGAATGAGCTCTCACAGCAGAGCAGAGATGCTGTGTTGCTTTGGAAAGCAACTTCAAAGGAACATTTGACACAAAACTGAACAACCCTTATAGGATGGCTCCTATTCCTACAATATGTATATGTAAGTAGAACGTTAACCTTTCATCCATTTATTAGGAGATGTTCATCAGAAATAAAAAAGAGATATATTTCTATATAGGCTATATTGAGAATTAGATCTTTGAGATTCAAAAAGAGATGATCTGCATAGCTACTTCCCCCAATATTCCTCCTTCCCAAATTTTAGATGTTCTCTTCAACTAGGATTATGGGGACAGGTTCAAAGTCATTGGGAGAGATACCAAATTTGGAACAATATCTTATTGTACAAAAAGTTTCCAAGCAACCGGACAGCACCTTGATTGGACCATGTGACTGATTGTTTGGGAAAGGGGAAAAACTTTTAATTAGATGAAAAGCATGAGAACCTTTAGAGTTCGTTTTCACCAGTCTGTGCCCATATGATATATCCAATAAATTTGTTGTTTGAGGAACCTGCTTGCTTCAGAGTTCTGTTTGCTATGGGTGTGTTACTTGGAATCCTGACACCTGTACTATGCTCCATCACTGGAGATTTTAAAGAAGAGATTGGACAGCCATTTGTTTGAAATGGTATAGGGTCTGGAATGGAATGGGGTAGGATAGGATAGGATAGAATAGGGACTCAAGCAGGAGAACCTATATTATTTCAGATAAGTGATTGTCTAGTTCAGGGGTGTCCAACCTTGGCAACTTTAAGACTTGTGGACTTCAACTCCCAGAGTTCCTCAGAAAGCAAAACTGGCTGAGGAATTCTGGGAGTTGAAGTCCACAAGTCTTACAGTTGCCAAGGTTGGACACCCCTGGTCTAGTTTCTTCTTAAAAACCTCCAGTGATCCAATGCCCATGATTTCTGAAGGCAAGATGCTCTACTGGTTAATTGTCCTCACTGTTAAGAAGTTTCTCCTTAATTCCAACTTGCTTCTCTCTTTGATTAGTTTCCAACCATTGTTTCTTGTCCTGCCCTCTGGTGCTTTGGAGAATAGGTTGACCCACCCTTCTTCTTTGTGGCAGCCCCTAAAAAACTGGAATACTGCTTGATCTCCTGCTTGAGCAGGTGGTTGGACTTGAAGACCTCTTTTCTGTCCTTTCTGTTATTCTGTTATGCTGACGGGGGGCGGGGCTGATTAGAGTGGTCATCCAAAATATCCTGGATGTTCTACTCCTCAAAGAAACCCAAAAAATGACTCAGAGATTCGAGGCCGCCATTCTGCCCTTCCTGTCCTCTTTCTTTCTATTTCTTTCCGAAAGTTTTAGAGTTGGAAAGTACCATCAAGTTTTCAGCATAGCAACATATGGCAAGTCTGCAGAGACTTCATTAGGGAGCTGTCAGTGCAGTGGTGCTTGCTCTGTGAAGCTTAGCATGTTTAATGGTCTCGGTGGAACAGGAAGGTATCTGCCCCATGTCCTTGGTTACGTCTGTTTTACGAAATGATCCACTGCTTGTAGATGAGCAGAAATCTCATCTACAGAAGACAAGAAAGAAGACAGAATAATTGCATTCCTGGCATATTGAAGCACATTGAATTTAACTGAATGCACCCGGTGAATATTGCTGTGATTTAGGATATGGCTGTGCCTATGATGGATTGATTTTACTGATTGATTTGGATGGCCCTGTGTTTATTTACTGTCAATTTGAAAAAAAGAACCATTTTATCTCTTCGGGAGTTTTAGGATTAGATGTTATTCTGCCTGGTAAACAGAATGCTTTGCTCTGCCTTCCCAATCTGAAAAAGGCCATGAGATGAGTTTCATTTGATTTATCTCTTGGGATTTATTGAAGCACAGGAAGCCAGAGAAATGGTTAGTGAGGGGATTCTATACTGAAAGATGGATCCAATTCCCACACCTTTTATAGTTAAATAAGTGCAAAAACACCCGTCTTCGCTTTAAAACGATCAGATTCCCTCCTACATTGAAATACATTTTGGAGGCAATTTTTTCTTTTATCAAATTAAATGAGAGCTGGTCAAAAAAATAATAATAATATTGGAATATAACTTGGAGCATCTTAAACATGAAAAGATCATTTAAAAAAAAAAAAAACATGAACAGATGATGAAATCACTATTTTTCCAAGATATAAAAAACCTGTTATTCACTAAATTAGGTTCAATTTTTATTCATCCTTCTCTGGTTAAGCTATTACAGTTCTCCTTCAAAAATAATAAGAATAATTTTCTTGGCTATGTGCAGAGTTTATTCAAACATAATTGTGCAGTGTCTTCAGCCTACATGTTATATAAAATGCTTAAGATGCTGCATTGGATTAATAAAACAGTTTTTTTTCAAGGGAGCAATTTTAGACCATTTGAGAAATATGTAATGATTGTTTCTATCCTTTTTTTTTAAAAAAAATCACAATGTAGCATATATACAGTATTTTACAGATAGACAAGTATATTTTTTTTGATGGTATCATTTGATGGCATTTTGAAACTTAGTGAAACTACTCTATCTACACTTTTAAAAAAGGTTTTCTGTTTTTAAGTGTAGATAGAGCAGTTTTTTTTTATTAATACGTAGAGGTGCTCTTGCTCTGAACATTGTGTATGTGATTTTCTGACAGTGAGAATAATCAACCAATGGAACAGCTTGCCTTCAGAAGTTGTGGGAGCTTCATCATTGGTGATTTTCAAGAAGAGATTGGACTGCCATTTGTCAGAAATGTTGTAGGGTCTCCTGCTTGGGCAGGGGGTTGGATGACCTACAAGGTCCCTTCCAACCCTGTTGATCTAATCCAGGGGTCTCCAACCTTGGCTCCTGGAAGCCTGGCGGACTTCAACTCCCAGAGTTCCACAGCCAGCTGGCTGTGGAATTCTGGGAGTTGAAGTCCGCCAGGCTTCCAGGAGCCAAGGTTGGAGACCCCTGATCTAATCTAATCTGATTTAGTTTGTTCCTGAAAGCCACATCACTGCTTGATTGTCTTCCATTATTGTCAATGCTTAATTTCTCTCAATGACAGTTTTAAAAGTTTTAGTATGAATTAATTGTGACACATTTAAAACAAGAATGTCATAAACACATAGGAATGATAGTTCTGTTCCTGTTATATCATGGAATCACTAAATTTGTATCATAAATGGTGCTAAATATTAATATTCCCTTTGAATAGTTAAGAAAGGATGATTGTCCCTCCCTCTCAATAACACTATATTCCTAGAAAATGACACCTCTCCCTTCTCACCCACTTAGTTTAGAAACAATTACACATCGTTGCTGTAGATTTGCTCTGCGATACTCTTAATTATATTAGTGAGATGATGGCTTCAAAATAGCAAAATCGAATCACTTGATCCAATCTACAAATCATGACTGGGATAGATTTAGCCCCATATATATTCAGCTTCTTTCAGAAATAAATGAATTTTATCCACTCGACTAACTCATCTTCTGTTAACTCTTTGAACTGGGGGATATAGGTGTTTCTGAATTCTATTAAAAATGCCACTCAAATGTGGCTTCTCTAATTACTTGTCTCTATAACTACTTAAATTATCAATTCTATACCATCACAAAGGACAGTAGGAAAGGAGCAGAAATCGGTGGAAGCAGATATGGTACCATACAGATGATTGGGAAATGAGAAGTCCTTTGCTAGTGGTACCATATGTGAGCTGCAAAATCCAACCAACAACTAGATGGGAATTAAAAGATTCATAAAACATCAATTCTTCATTTATAAATTACATCATCCAAGTTTAAATCAGAGGTCTCCTAGAATTCTGGGAGTTGAAGTCCGCCAGGTTTAAACTTGCCAAGGTTGGAGGCCCTTGATTTAAATGAAAATCTCACACAGCTGAGTCACAAAAGTGAATTGGTCAAGTGAGAGCAAAGATGTCTACAGGGGACATCCATGGCCTTCATTTTAGAAAGTTTGGTGTTAGTTGCTTCTTAGAACTGGAGTCCTCACCTTTTGAACACTGGGCACTTATGAGATTTTAAGAGCACGCTAAGAAAATGACTGCTCTGAAAGGATTGTAGGTTCACCAAATTGTTAGGTTTACCAGATTCAAAACTGTTGTGGTTTTTTCCCCCTTTTTTTCTGCTGAGGCCAACATAGCTATC